>OZ001259.1:37970854-38430854 GCA_963924015.1 Macrophya annulata
ATACTTACACCTTGCAGCTGGCTGCAGTTCTAGCGGTCCGCCTTAAACCTCCACCTTAACTCTTTAATTCTCGTCAGTGACCACGTCGCGCACCAAGTAACTTGCCGCAAAAACTTAACGGTTTCATAGGTACGTAGTATAACGTCTATACATATATCAATGCGGAATGAAATCTTTCAGGTTAAAATATTTCAACGTTTTTTTTTTTTTTTTTTTTTTTTTTTATATACAGATTCGATTCGAAAGATTTGCAAAATTGATACTCATGGACCTTTTTGTTTTACCTATATAATATAAAAAATTCTCGAATATATTTTCAAGTCGTGAGTTTCGGTCTCTTATTTTCTCTTTTCACTGTTTTAATTACGTTAATTTAAGTAAACTAATTAGTGTAAGTTAAATAATGAAATTTCTACTATTCTGAACGAGTTAGACGGTCAGTCAAGTTCAACAGTATCTCATCATTGTCTTAACGCTATAGTATATTTCATGTTTACATGTGAATTATACAAGTTTAAATTCTTTATGAAGTTTGAGAAAGAAAAAAACAAAGATTAGAAACTTTTATTTTTTATTTATTTATTTTTTTGTTTTTTCACTCACTCTGAATACAAAATTTTATCGAAAAACTTTCTGTAAATACGTATCACTAAAAAATATACCCATATTCAATGGAATTTGTATCGATTTATCGATTTTTACCACATGCATCAGTGTGATCGTTTTCAAGCTGAATAAACTCACTCACATATACAAACACAGAAATAAATCTGAATAATATTTTATAACCGTAATTCCATAACTCAATGCCTCGAGGAAGAAGAAACAAAAAATTCGTTTACTAGACCGTTACATCAGGTTCTCTATATATACTCATGTAATTCCTTTATTTGATATAGAGCCTCAAATTACGGTTCAGAAGAACTGTTACTGTAATCTGGAATTTAGGTTTAGTTTTATCAATGTATTTTGTATTATTTTAAAAATTCTTATAAAATATATATACATATCTAGGCACGAGAAGAAGAATAGACAGCGCAGTTTAGTAAAGGAATAAAATTTCTGTATATACACATATCATCTACATATACTTGAATATTATAATATATATACGCAATTTTGTTAATTAGGTATATATACACTTATCCGAGGATAAGCGAGAACCTCTTGTATGTATGCATGTATGTACATTGTATACATATATGTATATTATAGGTAGGCCTTGTACTAATTGGTCACAGGCCAGTGAATAACAATTATTTATACATATTATCATCATCATCATTATAAAACTCTGCAATACTCGCCATTTGCCACTAAAAATAAGAACAAAGAGATTGATTTCATCCTCGATCCTCTGATATGGATAAAAAATCGTATATGCACCTTACGCGATCATTATACCTTATGCGATTACCAAATGATCTTACAATTAGCATTAAGATTGGATAAATTGGGAAATAAAAACATTCAAAATATTTATGCTAAGATTTCAAAATTTATCATAGTTGTAATAATATTCTTTCCGATATACTGTGAAGATATATATGCGTTTCATTTTACCTTAACGGAACTTACTGACGTCTTAAAAGATCACAAGACATTTATTTATTTTTTTTCTGCGGTATTACCGATGTTTGTTCCTTTCGCATGTTTGACCCGAGGAGTTAAACTATATTTACAAAGAGTATGTATATATATATATATATATACTTATACCTATACGTATACTATAGGATATATTCCGCGAAGCTCAATTTTGCGATCGATTATGATCGCGGATTATGGGTATAACTAGTTTAGTTTTCTTATTAACACTGCACAGTATATGTATATATAGCCGTATGTAAATCTGTTATATTATGAATATGCATAATTCATATAGTCATTATTTGTTACCGTTCTTATATACTCTCTTCATAGACAGTATATTAACGATCATATTATGTATGTCGCATTGAAATAAGCTTCGATCGCATGTTTCGTACACCACTCACGTATGATCTTGCTCTCGACTCCTAAACGGGCTTTGTATATATATATAATACAGTCTTTCATAATTCTTGTTGCACAAGCTGGCCCCTACGCGCATACCGTTTATCGAAAATTAAACCGTTAAACTTATACTTACACTCTTTGGTGCAGACTTTAATTAATCCCCCCTCTCACCCTCGTATATAGAATTTTTCATATGATATAGTCACAGTTGAAAAAACAGGATTTTTGCATATACGTGAATAAAATTATACATATGTGCGAATGATCAAAAATATACGTATACATATATTTATTTTGGTATTCCCTTGGCACATATATATATTTTAAACGACCTTATATACGTTGCTCGAGGAGATTGATTTTGTCGTACATAGCTATATACAGATTGTATATACATATATATTGCGAAATCGTTATTGAATTAAATTTCTTTTTATTCATATTTGTTTTTTTTATTTAATTATTTTCAGCAACCGTGGCGGTTGCCAGCACGGTGCATATCGAATGCGCGAGTGAATCTATCATCGTGCATATTTCGACGGAGGGAAACTCTGCCTTCCACGGTCTCGTCTATCCGCGAGGACTTTCGAAGAACAGTTCATGCCTCCAGGAATACAGGAGTCAGCCAGCCCCGATCACGTACACTCTGCCCTTGAGATCGTGCAACACTATGCCGACCGAATTGGTGAGTAAACTGGGAATTCCGATGTGATCGGTGTTTCGTTATATGCGATTTCAGGCGCGGGTAAAAGTAAAGGAAATAATCTTCCCTTCTCCCGAAAACCAAAAAAAAAATAAAAGAACAAGAAAAAAGAAAAAGCATGAAGAAACAGAGCGATATAAAAATATATATATAAGAACGTGAAAATAGGTAAAGGTAGCGGAACTCTGTAGTAGTAATCCAGTAGACTACATCTTATACAGAATCTGTTGGTTATACTACTATAGCGTTATAGAGTAGCGCATGGAACCCATACCAGAAGAGTCCGGTCACATAACGGTCCAGTTATGGAAGCAAGGAGGAAGCCATCGGCATCGCAATCGCCATCAGCAGCGCATTGCTGTTTTGCACAAGGAACGTTACAGCCCCTCCGGTTACTTTTACGCGAACCTTCTCCTCTTCCTTCTCCTCCTTTCCCCTCTTCTTCTCTCATTAGCTGATATGCTCTCGGTGCTGTTGCTGATGTCGCGCGTTAATTTTATAATCGTTTTTTTATTTTATCTTATTTTATTATTATTATTTTAATTTACCGGTAATTCTTCAACCTTTCATTTTCTCCTTTTTTGGTTGTTTTTTTTTGTTTTTTTCTTTGTTTTTGTGAGAAATAAGTAAAAATAGAGAAAGGGAAAGAGATAGGCGTATATAGGTGGCGCGGTAAAATCTAAAATAAAAATTAAGCAACATATATTACAAAACTAAAACTTGGAGATCAATGAAAATCGTATAAATTAACTAACGCGGGATTATTAACGCCGACGTATCTTCTTCCTACGCAAATCTTCTTCTTTTACTGCTGCTACCGGTGGTATAGGTAATATTCTTGCCTCTAGACTTGACCATATCGGTGTTAATTTATTCTTACGCAATAGCAATTAAATATAATTTTATACGTGTGTGTGTGTGTGTGTGTGTATATATATACCTACATATAATAGAAATAGTTGAAATTTAGTCATATCATTATAATATTCTCACTGGACATATCTATATACATACCTATATACTTTTATATTATATTTATTCGGTTGGAAAAATTGTAGAGGTTTGCATTAATTTGTTATAATATACCCGGAATAGTTTAAACTTTCGTATAAATAATTCAATAATAAATAATAATAACTTCCGCATACCTGCACCTATCTACAATACATATGTATACCTATATACCGTATGTATGTATGTATATCTACACGGGATTTTCTAGCTCGCGAAAGTGTGCCGTGAATTAGTTAAATATAATTGCGTAATTCGCGAGCTGCGAAAGTAACATATATTATAGGTATAGGAGGAATAGAAAGAGAATAAAATTTGCAGAGGATAAAAATGACCGAATAAATTTGAAAAAAAAAAAAATAATAATTTATTATTCAATGCTCATTATATCCACTTCTGTTTCATTATTATAACTTTTTCTTTTTTTGTCTCTATGATAATTAGTAAATACAAATCGGTATTTAGGTTTGTCTGTAGATTGAAGCTCCTCCCTGTAACACGATGCGATACGTATCTTGTACTCGTATGTATATTATACCCCCGTTTCTTGGTTTCTTTGCTTGATCGTCGTGGTCCGCTAAAGAAACCGTTTCATTCTTTCGTTCTTTCATTATTTTATTCTTTCATTCTCTCCGCGATGCTATTTTCATTCCAGAATTCTCTCACGCAAGTTAGGTAACGGCGTTTGTCATTTGTATGCAACTATTTGTATAACCGTGTCACGCAATATCTATGTTATACACACACACATAGGTATGTCTTGTTTTATAATACCAAACTGGCAAACCCCATCGTTTGATTATATACTTAATTCCTTCATTGTCAAAATTTATCACATATCCATTCTCTGGTTATGGCATAAGTTAAAGAACAACCACGATAACCCATGTCTAGATATATATGACATCGACACCCACGTATATCTATCGATGAGTGGGTGCCGATGGCCACACACCTTCGCCTTAAGGTCGACTGGTGAATTATTATCGCGCTTTAAACTACCCACGTTCTTAATATAACCGGCGCCCACCTAAGCCCATTTAACCACCCCGGAGTAAACGCCGCGGAGGTCAAAGACTTTTATCACTTTTTCTTCGCGACTATAAGGACTAGGTAATACCGAACGATAAAGTCTGCGAAGATACGGGCCCTCGAGTATCCAGAAAATATTTTTATGTACAGGAATTTACAGATTTTATACTCACGTTTAGATTCTTATTCAAAGTGGGCACAGCTTGGGCAAAAATTATTATTCAAGGGCTATTTTGAATCTTAATTAATAGTCACTTGCACAATTGTACTCTGTATAGGTACGTTTTCTCCTTTTTCCTTTCTCTCTGATTATCCATCTTCAGTTCTTGTTGTTAATTTAATTTTTTTTTTTTTTTTTTTTTAATAAAACGTTGTACTTCTAAAGAATTCTAACCGTTATTTATTCATACCACTGAACTGTGATTAGCGACGTAGGTATAATATCTTACTTATATACGGTCCTGCGAAACTACGAGATAGGATAAATTTGTGAGAAGCCTCGTATGTATGTATGTACAACGTACTAAATCACCGAAAATCTCATTATCGTATTATAGCCGTGCAATTTTGCAAATATAAGAAAATAAAAGAAACTCGCTGACGCGATTTAATCCGTCTAATTGTCTTATAATTAATTATACAAATTTGAATAAATTTATTCTCACCATATTTCAACCACTCTGTTTAAATTACGGTAGTAAAAACGTCTTCATCTCTTTTTCAGCTATCTGAGTATATTAGTATATATATATATATATATATATCCTTAGTAACGAAATAATTATCCTTTAATCATGATCTTAATTCGTATAATGTGTATGTAGATAAATGCAAGCTGATTCGGCGATAAGTTTGATAAACGCGTGGTTATAGGTTACGAGCACCGTTTAACGTATAGTTGCGTAATAACGTGCGTGTGTAATATTGTAATTGTATATATACATACGCGTGACCCTACGTATTATACCGACAGATGCACCATCGTGATGTTTCTTCTATTGTATTCTTAAGAAGTTGCGATATATTTAGTTGGTTGAGAAAGAAAGAAACTTTTCTCATTCGCAGATTATACCTATACCTCATATTCATTTTACAATTTAATTTGCAAATTTGAAATCGAATAGATAAAGAAAAGAAAAATGAAAAGGAAAATAAGAAGGACAAGGAAGAGGGAAGGATCTACTATAAGGCATATCTACCCAAGTATCGGTTTACAATTATCGTGTACGAAGCCGGAACTGAACATAATCCAAGTCTAACTGAACGAAGAAATCTAGTTACACATTATTATTCGTGATATATTCTGGTATACTTGGGTTTATTATTGCACAAATACTTTTAGCGGGATATTAGTCATCGCAAATGAATCGCCATACACAGCATGGCATGGTCAGTGGTGGTGCATTGAGGTGGGAAAAGGACATTTGGCCCTGAGCCTTTAACGTGGGCTGTTCGTTATTGCAAAGTATATTGGCGATGGCCCCGCGGTCTTTTGCACCAGCAGCTGGGAGTTGAAAAAGTAAAAGTTGCCAAAGCCTGGAGTAACCAAGAGCGGACTACCTCGATTAGCAATACGTACACGTGTTGGCATATATCTATACATATATATATATACCTTATATCTTATATACCTATGTGTACATACAAATATGTGTATATGTATGGTACAGTTTGAGATTTGCAAATCGAGATCTACTCGCGATAAGCGAAAAGATTACCTGCGATTAACACGTACATTTATATACGAATATCTATATGTATGTATATATATTATACATACGATAACTATAAACAACTTTGCGTAGCCGATTTTCGATAACGAATAATAGTTTCCCAGTCATTCCTCCGTAAAAGGCTTCGTCGGCAAAACTTCGGGAGGAAAACTACCCACGCTGTTATCGAGTCTGGTATAGTTGTGGTGATCACCGGCAACGATTATCTACGGGTCTCGAATTCGCGAAGGTCGTGCGAAGGACGAAGAGACCGGATACCAAATAGCGCTAAGTAATATACGATTCATCGGCTATTTCGAGCTATAAGCTGATAGATATTTGGCATAAATAATTCTATGGTTATTAAGAATATACTGTGCAGCTTTTGTCTACATTCGCGCGTTGCGTTGCAGTGTCAAGTTTATAGAAAATAAAAAAGAAGCATTTTCTCCCATGTGAAACTTGTACATACGATTAATCGAGCTTTCACATGTATGTATATATGTATATGCTTGAGAGGTTTCTCACAAGTATTAGTAGATATTTGTTTTCTCTCGTGAGATGACTTCGGCGTTGCTTGACCAAGGTGAAAGTGAAATTTCGGAATGGATTCTCGTAGGTGCAGCAACCAGCAGTTAAGAGAATGAGGCGTCTTTGTCCGGCTCGGTCCTTGACTCGACTCCCTTGGACAAACGTAAGTATAGGTATATGTATGTGTATGCACAATACCTATATACCTAAAGACGTGGCACGAGGAGAATCGGTTAAGTGTATTTTCAAGTTTCAAGACGTGCAGGCGGTGATAATTAATATGCATACTTACTTAGGTATGTTATACCCGCGTGCGTAGCTATGCTACAACTTACGAAACTTTATTTTTCTAAGTTTTTTATTTTTTTTTTTCTAGTATCTCAGTATGCGGTATATCGAATTTATCGTCGATATATCGAGAGAATTCGAAATTTGGAAATCGTGAAAGAAATTTAAAAAAAAATAAAAAACTGGAGAAAGTCATCGAATATGTGCAGGCAATTGCGAGTGAGGGTTTCTTTTCCGTTTGCCCTTTATTATACGATCGGTTCAACGATCCTGATACATCCTTACACAAAATTATTTTTTATTCATCGAAAAGGAGAAATTAACCGAAAAAAACAGAGGGGAAGGGGAACGGTCGCATGTAGTAAATAGATTTAGTGTGGATTATTCTACTCGTATAATATAATTGTTAATAAAATGGATTTCAGACTATGATTTATTCCCGTGATATCGTCTACATCCACGATGTTAACGTACTCCTAAGTCGTGAAAAATATCTACCTATATGCGGGCGGATATACGTATATTGTGACGTAATGGAATATCAGGGCGAAGGTCAAAGTCTTTTTTTTTCTTCTTTTTATTAATCTATTTTTTGTAATATTTTTATTGATTACTTGTCGGGAAATAAGATCGTTATACCTACACGCGTAAGTGGTTATGATATAGTCCCACACCTGAATGTTAAAAAAAAAAAACGAGAAAACAAAAAAAAAAATGCGGTTTTTCCGGCAAACTATTCGTTACCTTAAACAAATTTATAAGACTAGTAAATATAATGACCGCAAAATACTTCGAAGATGTTTAGTTGCGCGGGGTTTTTTTTGTTGTTATTATTCTTCAAAGATGAGTAATACCGACAAATACCCGCAATCGTCATCATCATGATCACCACGGCATTGAGAAGTCCGAGTCCGTATATACGCGATTATAAACTTCTCACGATTACCCCAGCCACGTTTATGAGAGAGTTAAAAATCGAACTAGGAATCGCCTAGGTGTTATTTCTATTTATAAACCATTACGTTATGCACATATCATCTTCAGGTATATAGTATATGAATAACTATACGTATATTCTTCGTTCGTTAATACTTTTGTGATTAAAGCAAAATTTTATTAATTCATTTTAAAAGCCTTAGGCAGAATACTTTTTTCTTTGGGGTTTAACACTGTAGTTATAATATGGATTGATAAATGTGTCCGTACCGCTGCGGATATAATGATGAAGAAACTTTGCGGTATATATATATATCTATGTATAACTATACTATATATGCATATATTGAAAACCTTTATGAATTCTTGTGTATATTATATATTCGCAGTCAAATTATCTTTTCTATTAACTATCACCGTTATTTCTATACGGTAAATTTTCATATCGCTTATATTATACCATTCAGACTCGAGCTATCTATCTATCTATAGAATAATAATTGAGGTGGAGGTCATTTTTCAAAAAGTGCCCGCGCGATATATACACATATACCTATATAATGTATTTTATTGAATAGGTACCCCCGAAGGCCCCGTTTCAATCGACAAAGGAAATACATCTTTTCAATTATCGATATCCAATTTACGTTTTTAATTATATGCATAGAACGTCCAGCTACCATATTCCGATGTATAAAAAGAAAAGGGATCGCCAAAAATGAAACTCTGGAATATTTATCACCAATACTGTAACATCTTTGCTTATATCCTGCTGCAGTTTGCTTAACGGGTCCTGGTTTCATACACACATACGTAGGTATGTATGTATGTACATACGTAGGTACGACGGGATGTTCTTTGACTCCAGCAGGACCGGTCCCTCGCGAATCTCTCCATCTTCTCCTCCCTTTCCCTCTCCTTCACCCGGTCTCTTCATTTTTCTTTTGTCTGTTTTTATTTTCATTTTCTTTTTCGTTTTCTTTCCTTTTTCTTCTTCTTCTTCTTCTTCTTCTTCTTCTTCTTCTTCTTTTCCTTATTGCTCTTTCTGCCTCTCGCGAGTCTCGGACTCTGCAGCAACCAGCCGAAGGGACAATTACGAGCCACGGTGACGTCAGGTGTGGCGAATCACGCTACAATCCGGTCCCTCCAAGACACACACTCTTTATAAGGATACAATCTCGTGTCAACTTGCTAAGGAGTGAAAAGACTATCTTTAGAAGGTAATCGGTAATCATCCGTCTGAATCACAATGCGAATAAATACCGTACCGATTATAATTCGACGAAAAAATTAAACTCCCCATAATAATTCTCTTTGCACTCATAGTATAATAATAATAATAATAATAATAATAATAATAATAATAATAATAATACGTCTGGAAATGAAAATGAAGAGTGTATGTACATACAAGAAGTTTTTTCCTAGTGTAAAATTACGATGCGGAAAAAAGTGCATCGTCAACTATAAAGGAATCCGGGAATATAAAACTCGCTCTTGTAGGTATAAACAACAATAGTAATCAGCATAATGCACTATCTGGAGTTCTTCCTCCTTCATACTGTTGCTGGAGGATAGTCGGAACGCTTATTCCTATACCAGCCGTAACTCTGCAGACTTCACTTTTTATCCATCTGCTGTTACCTTTCTTGTTGCGCTTTTAGCTCTTAGCTATTAGATATATATATAGGTATAGGTATATAACTTACGGCATCAGTACTTATTCTTAGGCTGCAGGTACGGTGGTAGGTACGTCGTACGTATGTACAGCTTTAAGAGCTAGTGAGCTTAACTACTCAGAAATCGGTATTAGCCATAAATTTATGGGTGAAATTGATGCTTTTTAAAAAATGGCAAATAATTATTGACTCCCTTTACCGCAGGCTAACTATATTTTGATGCACGATCCCGCATGCCACGTTTTCGCATATACCTATACGGTATTAAGTTGCAATATCAGTACATATACACGAGAGAGAGAGAGAGAGAGAGAGAGATAGAGATAGATGGTATAAAGTCTCACGTTAGCCGGTTAAACATCTTCTAAAGTCTAAACTTTGCTCCAAGGTCGCATTCCTTCCAGGATCCCAACCAAGTGGTGAACCTGGACCTTGGAACCGGCTCTTCAAGTAGGTATTTGTCTCCTCGACGCGCTAAACGAGCTATACGTATAGCGAAAGTCTTCACGGGGCTGAATTGCTATGGCGAGGAATCTCGACAATTTTATAAAGCGAAAATGTATATTTATCAATTTATTTTTTCGCGGAATCTTGCTTTCTTTCTTTTTTTTTTTTGTTCGGTATCGTCAAAGTCATTCTTATTTCGATTTGATAATTTTCACAAAGAAATCGATTTCTGCTGCAGAATATAACATCCTTATACCTACCGCGACATCATCGTCATAATTCTCATTTATATGTACCATACAGTCGTTATATTGTTACGTAATATCATATCGTCCTTCGGTCTGGTAAAACATCGCGATTAAATATAAGGCCATCGAGTGATCATCTATGGTGTAAAAACTTGAAAGATGAGTATCGTCACTTTTTTTTCTTTTTTTTTTTTTTCTTCTTACCGGACCTGACTCCTATTATACAGCCATCGTATAGATAATCGAAGGCTTAAAGTGCATAATAAGCAAATTCACGGTGCAGTTTCAGGGTTTTTACTAAGAAATTTATTACCTTATAAGATTACACATATTTCATGAAGAAAACAACTCGTAAGATTGCTGCATGCAGTCAAAGCTCGCAATTAACAGCGTACACAGGGTTTTTAGCTTTGGGTTTAATTTTTTATTTGTTTCTTTTATTTTTTTTTTTTTTTTACTACTCCGACGTAAGTATATATACGTGTGTATATGACGATCGACAATTATCGTTACGCATTGATAATATACCTGTACACGGACGTGTCTTCTTCTGATGTCAAGTCTAACGGGAACAAGGTTGTTAATTCCATTCGTTGTATAGGTATGAGTTACCTAAGAATCATCATCTAACTATAAGACACGAATAGAAGTAACAGAATTTCAATTGTCGTTGCAATCGATGTAAGAAGTAAAGAAAGAAAAACCTTTTAAAGTCTTAAAACAATCTGCAGATGGGGCATTTTAATTAAACTTTTATTTTTTATTTTTATGTTTTTATTTCATTCGAAACTCCAAATAAAGCTGATACGATCGGCGATACAAAAAAACCCTCCGTGGGACGAATAAACGTGGGTTTAGTAATATTGGAATCGCCCACTCGTGTTTTAAAACGAATTGAAAAAACGTTGCTAAATCCTTACGATCGTATATTCGCTGAAACTTGTACAGGACAGGATAATAAAATGACTCGTGGTTAAATCGTATACAAAAGTCTTAGAGACGTTGAGAAAATCTATCTATAGGTAAATGTACACCTACCCTATCCTACGTGGGTGCTCCACACGGATATATTCTACATTCTAGTAGACGTATACCGTAAAGTAGACTCGCCAGTACCGGGCGATGCACCCGCAAGATTGCAAATATCCTTGCTGAGGACGGGCAGGCCTGGGCGAAGGTCGTTGCCAGGAACTTGCGGATTATTATTTCCCCGTAGTGGTTTGTTGGTTGGTTGGTTCGTTTCAAGGGACGCCTACTCAGCGGTGGTCGGTCAGCGAGCCGTGAGCCAATCTGGTTGTTTTTTATTTTATTTTATTTTCATTTTATTTTATTTTTATGGATCGTTTTACGGTTTCGACCAGCGAACCAACCGTCATTTAAATTCACAGCTTGCACAGACCACTCAGCTTTGTTCTTCGAATCACTAGCACGGCGATTTTCGTAGGGTGTTTCTGCGGAATGACAAATTCGCTTTTTCATGCATGTTGCGAAATACGAAAACTTTCGCAAAATTGAAAGGTACTCGTGTGTACCCACGTACGTATACATAGATCGTGTATCGGAGACTAGATAAGCCAGAGAATGTGATCAAATCCGTAGGAAGCGTGAAAGCATAAAAAAAAAAAAAAATGAAATAAAAATAAAAAATCGCAAGGAACCAAAAACTCAAAAAGAGAAACCGAATGATTTCGACATCTAGGCAACGGAGATAATCAAAAAAGGAAATAGAGAGTCCTTGAATGAAATTTCTCTCGTTAACCTTCATCAGACATGGTAGTGTAGGCGTTGTCAAAAAGTACGCGTTACCGTATGTGTCAAACGTGTTATTCTTTGGATATGTTAATTTCTGGTACCGTATATTAAACAAATAAAATACACTTTCTAATCCTGCAGTCAGTAATACTTGTCCTTGATCGCGATGCGTTTATAGTTTTTATTTTTGGGGTAAAGAAGAAGAAGGAGAGGAAGATTAAGAGGAAGGATAATAAATAAGATATGATGAAAAAATAATAACTAGAATTACACGTAAAATGTTAAGAAAAAGTGATATACGCGATTATGAGTTGATTAGTTCAGGGCGGAAGACGATGCCCCGAAGATGCCGAGTTGCGACCAGAAGCGCCTCGACTGACCGGGCATCGAACCCTGCAAGAAATGCACTACTAGAACGAGATATACATATACATATACATAAAACACATATAGATATTATATATGGTATATATGTATATACATATACATATAAGTAGAAGTCCCGCAGTCGTCGACTCGATCTGCATGCCTCGCAGGATCCGATACTCGTCAGACCTGTAGGCATAACTGATCGCCCTTTTGTGATCCGAAAATATAAGAGATAGGAAACGGTGTAATTCATCTGATGGACTAATTTTCAAGAATGGTGTGTACATACGTATTATTATTATTCGTACAATTCCTTACACCGAGTGCCTTATGGTGCGGTCGCGGTACTAATTGCAAAATAATAATGTGACTTGAAGTCAATCAGCGAGGAGCCGCTTCTTCCAGTATACCTATATATACTTCATATATAACATACATATATACCTGTATATGTATCTAAGCTCTACTTATTTGGATGTATTTGTTGCCTGACTAGTAGATTCATACGGCTATGTGCTTCAGCGAGGAGGAAAGTACGTGATCGTGCTTTAAACTAAGCCACTATAATGCATCGAGGAAGGTACACATGCATAGATGGGTATATATACTCTCGTATAGCTGGTTGCGTCGCGCTAATAGTAGTTATGTAAAAATCTACTTATGTATGTCTTTCAATTCTTTTTAAATGTGTGTCAATTAGATTCCCGACTGATGACATTCCTACACTTAGTTATGTAGCTTATAGTCAACGCCACTTATCGATACTGCTGCATAACTCTCTATCGTCTCTATACGTTTCGTGACTGCGGCAGATGTATTGTGGCTGTGAATACAGATTAAAAGAATAGTACAAGGTATACCAATATGTATTTGTGTATATGTATGTATGTATGTATGTACCGAGAGGTGCCGTCTTCTGGCGACAACCCAAACGGACACATTACGGCTCTCAACGAATGAATACTAGATGAGGTTTGTAATTAGGGCATTCCTTCCTAAACAGCTGATGTTAGATAATCCAGCAACACATTACCAAAGAACCTAGACGAAACTGGTCTCGAAATATTTCATTTCGGTAAAATCTTTACTTGGAATTCAAATGAGGCTAATGCCCATGATATTTTCCTTTTTCGTCGGACTATTAATATGCTCGTAGGTATGTTGTAATTATACGAGTATAGGCGAACTTCGTGCGTTAGATTCGTGTTATCAGAGATCGTTATCCACGTATACCATGATACATTCGTCCATTTGGTATAATGAAAGACGGAGTTTAGTCCGTTCAAAATCATGAATTTGAAAATGCAGATATCGTAAGAACTATAGTTGATGAGTATGCTGACTTTATTATGGGTATAATAAATATACGTATAATGTATGTTATAAGTACATATAGGTATAACTTAGCACCAGGATCGGAGACTATCTCACGTTCGTTTACTGGCTCTTCTCTATCTGTGTAGGTACAGCAGCGCGGAGGAAGAATATAAACGTACAAAAAGTACCGTTTATACACGTTGTATACGCTATGTATACGTATGTATGTACGTACATAATATATGTATATAGGTAGGAATTGACTCGAGGCGGAGGTATACCTAATCGTTTTGTAAAAACTATACTCTTTACTGCTATATACTACCCGACGATCATGATCGTAACAATGCGACTAATTCCAATTATTGATAGTAACTTGGCGATGCTCGTGCGTAAACAGGGACCGTGGCGCGTGCCTATAACTGTACGGTAATCTCTATGCTATTATAACACTGCGTTGATTTGAACGAGATTTTTTAATCCTAATATAAAAATTTGGACACTACAGAAAATTATTACGAGAGAACTGGAGAGGATAATTTTGTATAATAAAATTGATATAATCTGTACGATGAGATGGATTTTAGAGTTTCGTTCTATCGTTACCTGCAATCATTGTGTTACAACGATTTAAAAATAAAATTTGATTCATTTCTGTTACAGGACGACGGTGGAATCGAATATTTCAACACTATAGTTGTCCAGCCTCATTTAAAACTGGTGACTAATCAGGGCAGAGGATTTCATGTTAGATGCCGTTATCAAACGAGGGATAAAATCGTAACAAACGACAACACGCACGTAGCGATGTTGCAGTCGATGCCACTCCAGGTATAAGATTTTAGTTCGTAATAGATAAGCTCTGAAAATCGGAGTGCAACAATCTTTAAAGATGAAAAATAAAAAAAACATGTTCTTCTCATGTTCTCGTTGATAGGCAACGGCGCCGATGCCTGGATGCACGATGAAAATCTTTAGCGGTGATCCGACGCAGCATCAAGTCGCTGAAAACGTTAAAATCGGCGATCCTTTGACCCTGGTAATCAGCATCGATACGCAAGAGATGTATGGTCTCAGAATCTCGGATTGTCTTGTTCGGGATGGTCTGGGATGGGGCGAGCAACGACTCATCAACGACGAAGGGTATGCATCCAAGTATCGCATTGCGATGTTATAAATTTCATTATTTTTTCCAGTAAATGCCATTGATAGACAATACATTTTGCTTATTTTCAAATTTTATAGGAATGGAATTCGCGCATAATATTATTCACTTGAAATCGTTTGTTATCAATTTTTAATCATGCTAATTTTTAATCACCTCTTATTTCAGCTGTCCGGTGGACAACGAGATCATGGGACAATTTGCCTACAGTGAAGACAAGACAAAGGCACAAGTCAATTTTCAGGCCCACAAATTTCCTTACATAGCTAGCGTTTATTACCAATGCAATGTTCAGCTCTGCGTTAAATTAGGTGGCGGCTGTGAGAACACGGTGAATATATATTAAATATTACTTAATAAATTGCGTCTGCAGTAAAAGCTTTGAAGAATGCAGTAGAAGTTTAAAAATTATACTCATTTTCGTATTATATATTTGAACGGCATAACTATATACCTTTATTTGCATAAATTTTAAAAACATCTAAAGATAATTTTTAATCTCATTTTTTAAGCCACCATCCTGCAACGGCGGAAGAAGAAGGCGCAGGGATTTGATAGACGATAAATCCAAGGGTGGCAGCACGGCAGAAACCCTTCCTGATGGCGGAACGCCGGCTACTATTGAAGTCTACAGTGGCCTTTACGTAAACGAAGCTTCGGATACTGGTTCAAAGTCTGATTTATTGGATGATGTCTCCAAAGAAAGGGTATACCAATCTGTACCACATTCAAGGACCAAAGACCATCTTGAAAATGCTGTAATTCGATGAAAAAAAGTTGAAAATAATCATTTTAAAAGGTTGAAAGTTCATCTTCAACATGATTTTTTGAAATTTTTTCTGACCTCGTCGTTTTCTATGCGTTCTGCAACGTCGTGTTTGAACCTACGCCACGAGGTCAGAAATGGCCGTAGAAAATATTACAAAAAACCATGTTGAAGATGAAATTTCACCCTTCAAAATGATTATTGAAATGATTTTTTTCAACTTTTTTTCAACGAGTTACAGAATTTTGAAGATAGGAATTTTTTCGCGGAGTACCGAGTGCGCTTTTAATTTTGTCCTTAATTTTTATTTACGCGGGCTAAAATAGGCTCGAATTCTGTTTTCATATTTACTTAAGAGTGAAGAATTGTCATCTCCCATAATATTAATCGACTTATTGAATTATTACACAGACTATAAAAGACCCGAACGACATATGCATATCACAAAGAAGCTTCGCAATTGGGATAGCGATAGCAGGATTGATCCTCATGCTGGCTGTCGTTGCTGCGATTCTAGTTCTCCTAGCAAAGAGACGACACAAGAGTATCTCTACAACAGGGTCGTCGATTTACAGCGGACCGTATACGAACACTGCCTACAGTCATAGCAGTTAAGCTATCGATATTTAATTCGTGTCTCTGATCTCGAGTGATAATATTATTTACTTGATATGATATTATATTTTTGCGCGAAATCAAAGTCTCAAATCATTAAGCATCTTTTTCTTTTCTTTTATTTTTTTTTTTATTAATGTGCCGTTTCCGTTTGTTTTTTTGTTTATATTTTTTATTCAGCTACTTTGAAACGGGACGCTGCCAAATCCTGGTGCCTCATCGCTCGATGCTCGATTTAAATATACAATAATATTAAACCGAAACCGTCGTCTGAAGAGAAACCGCACGCACTTCGTCTACAGTCGCGTGCGGCGAAATCGCGGATATTATAGAAGAAACAAAAAAAAAAAAAAATCTAGTTTTAAAATAAAAATGAAATAAAATAACTAATAATTATCAGTTGTCATTTAGATGTTAGATTTTTGTATACTAGTCCGGTATACACTGCCCTGTCTAACGGTAACTTTCGTTTTTTTTTATTTTTATTTTATTTTTCTCTCCATTCTTCTTAGTTTTTTTTATTTTTTTTTTTTTGTTTTGTTTCATTTCTTTTTCGCACTAAATTGCACACACATATTCCGCCCGTACCAAGCCGTCCATTAAATGTAACTAATATTTATAACTTGAATAGTAACTAAGCTATAATGTGAGTAATTATTCTGCTGGCTGTATTGTCTATAGCCCGCAAGAGTCAAACTATTTAACTATGACGTTTACTAGATACGCTCGTTACTTAATCAAAGTTCAAAGCGACATTCCTAGTTATTCACACTTTTAATTCGCACAATTACTGTTGTCCTAATTATGATAAAAAAAAAAAATATACGTCTGTCTGAAAACGTATGGAAATATAGGTATGTTATATCTTTTGTGATCAATTGAAAAAATATTATGTGAAAGGGTGAACTGCGATAAATAATAATAGTCGAACTGTTTTTATTGTTTTTCGTCGCAGTGCAAAGCTTTCACCACAAATTATTATCTGTTTCAAACAGAAAATGAGAATCTATATATTTATAGTCTTAACTAAAAAGTCCTTTAATTAGAGTATAATAATCCAATAACGCTTATTCACTTAATATTAATTAGATAAATAAGGTCAAGGTGCTGCCCTTAAGTGTTACTGCTCTTGTGAAATTTGAAGATTTTTAAAAGCCGAATTGTTTGACAGCGATTTCTTAATAATAAATCTGCACGACTCAAGAGCGTTAACATTAATTCAGCTGAAACGAAGAAACTAGGTTTCTAAAAGAATTAAAAAAAAAAAACCGTTTCCAAAAGCGGTCGAATAACTGGGTCTAACTTGGTGGTGGGTACTTAATTAAAATGTCAACAATAATAATAATAATAATAATAATAATAATAATATTAATGAGTGTAATCGATAATTAAAATCGCCGAAATGCTTATACAAATTTTCGATTAAGAAAACGAATGTTAGATAAGAATTGCGCCCAACGTTTGTACAACTTTTTAAGTTTCTAGCTAATGGTGTATGCGCCGTACTTTCAATTAATATACGCTTATATATATAATATTTTTGTATCTTGTTAAGAAAACGGGAAATTAGGAGGCAAGGTGGAAACTACAGAGATGTTAAAATTCTATATAATTGCTAGAAACTTTTAACGAGGTATTAATGTGGGCTGGAATTGTTTAAAATATACTTTAGAATGTATTGAAAAAGTATTTTTTGGGCAAAGTGGCGCTGGTTCAAAGTAACATTATGGTATAAATATAACTGTATAGAATTAAAAACATTTTAATAAGAAACCTCAAATGATACTCTGGACCCTTGCCAAAGACGATTAAGGAAATTGTAAATACGAAAAATTTTATAACTATATTAATAACGAATTCATACGCACTTCTCATAATTAAAACTTATTTAACTGTACTGTTAACCACAACCGTTTTTTTTTATTTTTGTTTTCTATCTTCTTTATAAAAGAAACTCTGCGTTTTCGTGCCGATTATATTTTATAGACAAAAAATAATCGATACGTTTATAGCTCACTATTCTCTATATTTTACGAAGTTCTTTGTTCATAAAATATGTATGTGCAATTGGCTTTGTAACAGAATAAAAACTGAATCTACTCATTGGATACAGGTTTCACTGTAAGATGTTGTGTGCAAACGTCGTCATTCCTCATTTAGCATACTAATCGCTCATTCAATTATTAATATTACAATAAAATAATTAAAAAAACAAAGTGAAATGCATATTTTTTTATAAAACGACACACCTGTACCCTATAATCAATTTTATAATATCAAATGATCAAAGTTCTCGATTATTTCATCCCTGTGAATCCATCTCTTATATGTATATCAATTCTACATCACAGCCGCATATTTAGCCAATTCACTTGACTTCATTTTATAATTCGCACTCATCCTCGGCCAATCTACGCCTTTGAGAAGCTTATCATTTTGCCAAAAGCCCCAATCTTGGCCGTTCGTTGCTGGTATACGATACATATCAATCGGTCCTACCGGTTTTGTCAAACCCTTTTTAATCTGGAGTCTCAAGCGCTGATAACTTCCGTATGAAAAGCCACTTCCAGTACCGAGAATTGGATCAAGCTTGTTGTATGCCTCACTAAAACTCATCCGAGGATTTCGCCTCAGTCTTTCTTCCAGAATTTCTTTAATATTAGGAACTTTTTTTGGCTCTATGTAATCTAGGTAGACAAACAATCGTGCAAATTTCTCTGAATGATTTGATAAAGCAAAGATTTTGATTGTAATCAATCTACGTCTGATTAATAGATATTACCGTTTCTCATCACTTCAGAAATGTAATTACCATATCCAGATAAAGTTACTCCAAAAAACTCCATTCTAATTATTATCGACGAAGAGCGTAGGGCAGAATTTTGATTTATTAGCTACAGGGAATGCAAGCTGCATTTAATGAAGTCAAACTTCACTTTCACATATTTTTACTACTATCCTTTATGCTCCGTTCAAGTCATAGAACCATTCGTGTGGTCTCTAGTGTGCATTGTAATCTCTCCATAAATTTCGAATTCAATAAAGAATTTAAATGTTTATCCGATGAGAACAAATGTGTAATGAGTTAGTCATGTTTTATTGTAAAGAATCGGGATTATACTTTAGTAGTAAATTGGAGTCTTCCAAATCTAAAAATGCAAGGACTGTCTATAATAGCAGATGATAGAGCATTACAAAATTTCAATGAATGCCTTCATAGTGATGTCAGACTTAATGATTGATCAATTTTGTCATTAACTTCTGACTCAGTTACAGAAAATAAATAAAGTATAATCAATAAACAGACATGGATCGAGCTTCAATATCAAATTTGTACATCGAGCAGGTAAAGCTTAGGCACTTAGTTTCTGTTTTAAGATTGGCGAATAGTTTAAGGGAAACAAATTTGAAAGGCAATAAAAATTGTTGAAAATTATTTAGATTTATCCTTGATCTTCGTTATACCGGAGCAATGAGATGCTGGAATCGGTGAGTTCGTCTGAAATCCTCTGATCCATTGTAAAAACTGAAGGACACTTGGGTTGGTATTGTTCGACTGCTTCCAAAAGCGTGTCCGGATATCCTGGAGAATAATATCTGAAACAGAAAGAACAAAGAGCACCATATATCTTGATATTTGAAGAACTAAGAGTATGCAGAGAATAAATATGCGAACATGCAAATATTTTTTTTCAAGTCAGGCGGAATGATAGAGAACAGATGGTACATTTTCACCTTCAAAGTATATCCATAATATATAAAGAATCTTTGAATTCGTTTCAGTTTACTTTACTGGAAAATATTTTTTATTTATACTAGAGTATACCAACATTAATATCTGATAAGTTTTTATGCATGATGAATGAGTGTTTGAAACTGCTTTTGAAATTGGATATCTTTTAAGTAAGAATATCGTAGTGAAACCATAAATAATTCACTGTGGATAGTCTGAAAATGAAAAGTATCCAACACACAGATATAGGCATATTGATCCATTGAATACTTATACACTCCTGGCACACTACTAGACCTCAACAAATATGGTGGTTGCTCCCAGCACTGTACAATATCAACTGCTCAATACAAATAAGAAGAACTGATGAAGAACTTGACAAAGAATTTATCAAGGACGGCAATTGATCATGTTTTTAATTTTTTAACTATCATCAGGTGTCTGAAATGAAATGTAAGTGGCTTTACTGTGAATTATATTATATGTGGCAAGCAACTGGTGTTTTCCTGTTAGTATTTAATGCTTTATCAGTTTATTACATTTGATGATAAATTTTTACATGCTGTCTTACATACTGCTTAACAGCAGTTTTGTTTTACCGGTGATATTTTTATCAGCCTAATTTGTCTGCGGGTATCTCCTTTTGGTAGGTATAGTTAAAATGATTATAGCATAAAGATAATTACTCCTAATGTAATTACAAACCTTACGATCTCCTCTGGGAAACAGCAGTTAATAATAGTAATGTACTCCAGAAGTGTAGACCCAGGATCGGCTTGAATTTCTTGTACTTTTTTCAATCCTCCGGTAGTGACGAACAACCGACGAGCCCTCGCATCGTTAGGTAGAATCTTTAAACAGAAATAATTCTTTCAGCACGGATATTTAGCTAATAAAGAGAAATTAGCGTAAACAAGATGATTCGCTGCAGTGAATCAAACTGTTTCAACTATTTTCATAAGCTTTTGAGGAGTTTGCGTTTAACACCGGATACGCAAAATAAATTCTTTTATAGCTAGAAAATTGTATAAATAGATCAGTTACATAATTTATGAGTAAACCAACTCTAACATAGAATCTGTGTAAGATATATTAAGTGGAGATGTTCATGGTATATACATGCAAAAGTATATAATATAATCATGATTGCTCAGAGTGCTTATTTATACTTTTTCATTGAAGTCAATAGATTTTATGCGTATATCTGAGCGAAGCCTGAAAAACAAATTCATAAATCAATAGAGACCCATTATATAAAGTACCCTAAATTGTTTTCTATTCTCACAATATCCATACACACGTATGGATATATGCGCGACCACCAACAATTTATCCTGATGCATATATGAACATAATGACCTAAATAGGAGACTCATTGTGCCTACTACGATCCCTATAACAGATTCATGAACATAACATTCGCATAATTGGCTCATTAATAGCGATCATATAAGTTATTACATCATGAAACAGAAAATAAGGCTTCTGAAGCCTAGTCAATAGTCAGTCAGAGTCCTTACACCTTGCATGCAACATGATGCTCAGACAGAATACAAACGTAATTCGTTTTTTCTTACGATAGCAACATTTATACGTGCCAAGAATAAACGCTCATTAATTATCAGAGTAAATATCCATCTGCTATGACGTAGTGGTGAAGGTATTATTTTTCTTCAATGTTTACATATATATTTCGACATACGTAAGTATATTATTATGATCGTCGTGTCTATAAAAAAAGAAATATTAATTTCACCCGGCTTGTGGGTACTCTAAAATAACTTGATTTAAAATAAACTTTAGATCGGAAATGTTTTCACGCTGACTTGTTGACATACAGAATTTTGGCAACCACGTGAATTCAGCTCGGTTTATACTGTTTACCAAGAGCTAAATATATCCTCATGGAAAAATATAGCCGATTGACTTATATTCTTTCATTTCGTTTCAGTCCCTGCACTCAGTACGAACTTGGCAGTCCAGCGATTCACTCAGTACCTCCCAATGGCGGAGAAATGTTACTCAAAAATTGAAACTCTATCAGTTTTAAAAGAGTGAACACGCTTCAGACCTAATACAAATGTTGTCAAACTGTGCTAACAGCGAACAAAGATTTCTACGTGACTTGTGATTGAAATAAACATTAGGTGAATCTAATCCAATAACTGTGCATCTACTATTATTACAGATCAATGAACATTAGATTCAGAAATATTTTTTAAGCTAGTGGTGCGATGTAATGAAAATTGTGAACATTACATTTAGAGCTGTAAAGCGATTCTGAATAGCATATTAAGAATCACACAAGACTTGGACTTTAGAGAGCAAAATATAAAACATCTATCAAAACAATTCTTGCTCTAGGAAACAACGATTTGTTCTTTATCAGGTCTCAGGAGAATAGCTAATTGTGAGAGGTCACGTCTAAATAATATCAGATAAATATTGTTAGCGTAATTCAACGTGAAAACCTGAAAGTAATGTAATGTTTATTCTGAGATAAGATATATTCTCTAGAATAAGCAAACTGGAATTAAAAAAAGGTAAACTGACGCAAACGAGGTATTAATATTTATGTACTTCTCCTCTAAAGAGCTATACGCAAGATCAAACTGTATTTCTGGTTGATATCTGGGTATAAAAGTACGAATACCGAACTATAAGAGACATTGTAAAGAATCGCGGATACTTGATTGAGTGAGGAGTGAACTATAGCATTAAATTTAAATCTAAGAATCTCTAGTTGAATCAAATCAATTGATAATTATTAGAGATCTTCCAACAAAAAGTTGTTTATAACAATCCATCTGAACAAAATATAATAACGATTAGTGGAATAATATAAACTTGCAATCGAGTAAAGAGAATAAATCGTAGATACAGAACCACTGATTGATACTGATTGAAAATAGAATAACTGTAGTTTTAAACGTCGAGATAGCGTCGACAGATTTTTTGCTCCATCAGTTTTGTATCCGGCATCAAGATACTCCTAAAAAAGATATTGAGATTTAAAAAAATCAATTTCAAAATGATAAATAATCAACAACGGGTAATTGTCAATGTTGGGGAGGCTCATGGCCACCAGCCTGTATCGGCAAAGCCCTCGGTAGTTTCGGTGTCCAGTATAGATTCGGACGTGAGTGACAGAAGAGATGTGCGAGAGGCTCTGTATTCTGGGATATTCAGAAGACACAGAAAAACAATTTTGGTATTCGGCAGTTTTCTGAAGATGCTGAGGGTGAATAGAAACATAAATACATACGCTAGCATTAAGGCAAATGACGAAACTGATGAGTAGAACGAAAAGCTATGAGATGATCTATCGAAATTAGTACATATTATATTGAAAAATTTATTGACTACGTTAACGAATATAGAATTATTACAATACGTGAAATGTCGAATGGCAATTCTCTCTAGAATCATAAGAATACATTGATCTGTGCGCAGTAACCATGTCCGAATGTACAGATAGTAACCAGCTGCGTCGAGTATAATTTGTATTCAATAATAGAGCACCCTGTAATACAATATGTTAAAGTTAGGAAGTTTTACAATGCATTAAGGCCACTATGCACAGTATGTTCATTGCTATAGGCTTGAACGCTCCGTTACAGTTTAATAGTCCCCGACGAAGTAGACTATATGTCTCATCCTATAATCTACAAGCTATAGGTATGATATTCACAGATCAAGAGAGATTGCTGGGGAAATAAAGAATCTGTGATTGACGTTGTTCGTTCTATGAATTATTACGAAATTAATATTGCGTTGATCTTAGGACATATTATATACATACACGTGAATTATAACTGACAATGAAGGTAAACAACCAAGCGTAGAATAGCTTCTCACAACTAGAATTTTGATACTTCTTAAGAGCCGAAATGTATACAAAGCGTATTGCGTCGTAAGGATAATATATACGGCTATAATTTGGAGAGATGGGAATCGAAGCTTATTTATACTGAAATACCATAAACGCGAAATGGAATGTACTGAATAAAATGAATCAACGCGCGTGCAATTGGCAAAGAGCCAAGAAAAACATACAGCGTTCGAAAATAATCACAATGACAACTATTTCAGGATTCTCATGACAAATATAGAAAAATTTATATTATGTATATGCGTGCTTCGGCACCGATCTATGTATATGTTTAGATAGAGAATAACAAATGTAATTAGGAGCTAAATGACAATGATATTACTATGTTTCGTACATTATCTGTGTATGTAGGAAAAGAGTAATGTTTTTTCTATGTACCTATACACATTGTTCAGTATGCATAGTGGTCTAAGCTTAAGCCTCTCTAATCTATTATTTCATGGAATATTTTATTGCAAAGTAATAGTCCGGACAATATTGTTTACCGTATATTATATCTATGAACCGCGTAAACTATAGATTGAATTGAAAGTAACTAAAGTCTGTATGTTGCCACTTTAATGACTAAATTTAAATTAAAAAAGAAATAAAAAATAAACGATGAAGAAAATAAAATCAGTATTGTAGCAAAGATTTATATAGCAAGAGAATCAATGATTTCGAAAAATCACCGTCCTATTGACACAAAGCCAAAGACTATGCATTGACTGCCATAGCTGCCATCATCGTAACTCTATTCAATTATATTAAAAAGGCTGTATATCATCTTCCTAGACATAGGTCAATCAAATTTAAACAAACAAGTAAAATTATAAAAGATAAAAAACATAAAAAAACAAGAACAACATAAAAATGAACAAATTATAAGAATTGTGAACTAGATATAATAATGTTAGCTGGAAGGTTATTATATCATATCGTATGTAGCCAACGAAACATGTGATTTTGATTTAGCTTATCACTGTTAATATTGCGTTGCGATAACATTATTTTAATTCTTTCTAGTGATCATTATTATTTCGTCCACACCAAGGTGTTGCTTTTCCTCTGATCATTTACTTTTCCTTATTTATGTATTATTAATTTTATTTATTTTCCTTTAATTTTCAGGCATACTTGGACAGAATGCATGATCTAGCTCGGGTATATGTCATCATTACATTATGATTCGAAACTATATGTAGCCCAACTTTGCCATGTTTTATACATTGCATTTATATATTCGCATTTACTTTTGCATTGTAAACTCTAACGATTCAACCTAATTTCATCGTTAGTTTCATCTCCTGCAGGTTTTTATTATTACCATCATCTTTCTTTTCAACATTAAGATGTATAAAACTGTAAATCTAATCACGTAATACTTTCAGACTCTAATTTTTTATCGCATCAACTGCGTAATGAGCTAATTGTAAAATCGTTCCTTTATATATATACATATATATATCTAATTTAAGGTGGACTTGATTTTAAGATAATGTATGAGATACAGCTTGTTTGCAAAGTATAAGACAAAACCAGATAAGGAAATAAAGCGTTAAATTTAGTCTCATTGAAACAAGAATTCCACAATATATGAAGCCGTTTATACTGTTGCATTTAGTAATTCTGATAGAATAATAATTTAATAGATGAAAGCCGTGAAAGATAGACTTGTTCAAATGAAAATTATCAACGGTAATGCCCGAGTCTTGAAATTGATGGGAAAGAGTTACTTTTGGAACAAGCTGCTGAAAATGTGCAAGTCGTTTTTTTTTTCTATGAACTATGAGCTTGATATACTTATTAAAAGTTTGAGACATAGCTATAGAAAAAGAATAGTTTGTAATCTTAAAAATAGTTTGTAAGGTTTGTACTATATAGAATTAGAAAATGATTAAGTGAATATCAAACGCAATGCCTTATCTGTCAATATTCTTACGTGACGATATAATTGACGCATTATCATTGTACGTCAACTACAGTTCAACTTTCCAAGTTCATAAGATTTGCATTTAATAAAGTGTGTTTTCTCAGTTTGCTTTCTTATCCCGTTGTTGGAATACTGTTAGAAAACTTAATTTAGTAAATGTAAATTATGGATATAAGTTTTCGTCTTAAATATACCCCAACAGGATATTTGAAGCGAAAGCAATTTCTCGAGCAACAAAGTAAATCCGGCATGTAATACATTCTCCAAAGATTTTCTTTATATACCGTAAAATATTATCTATCTACAGTAAAGTGTATACCCATTGTAATTATGTTTATAGATCTTTCTTAGCTATTACGTTAAAAATTTGATAATTTATACAAGAATAAAATGAATTGAAAAACAGTTATATACATTCGCCTTATAGTACCGCTTGACCAATTTTTTACTGAGATACCAGATATTTGATATTAGACCAAAAATTTAGATGTAAATTCATTAACTGCTTCTTATGGATCAAAATTTCTGACTAACAAACAACGATGTCAAATTATTTTATAAGTATATGAATGATACAGACCCTGATAGAGGCATTGATGAAGTAAAGTGATAATGAGTATAGAAAATTTCAAATTCACTAATATTGAAGAGGGACTAATAATTATTCCTGAACGCCATATTAAAATTGTAACAGATCATTAAATACGATATGTAATATAGTCTGTCTTTAGGATAAACAGATTACATGTTGAACTTTGTATAATGTATTATTGCTACTTATTATATGAATTATTATATAAATGTCAAAAGGAAACCATTGATATAATCTTTAATATATATTGCTAAAATCCGTTCGAGTTCTTTCATTCATTACCCAATCCTCTCCCATCCATCAGAACGAGATCCAGAATACACTGTATATACCTAGCTGAAAATTTCTCAAAACTTTGCATAACGTCTACCTTGCTGAACTGCCCGACGACATATTTCAGAATACTTGCAGGTGCGTCATACAGCAGTGGCTCCAAGGCTTCAATGTGCATGCACTTTTGTAGAACCTGCTTCATCGTGGCCTTGCATTTTGCCTTAAGATCCTCTGAGCTCGTGGGAGCCGAGAACAACTGAAATATGTAACAAATATCTTACAAGTAATAGACCCGACTAATATTTTGGTGATTTTGTGAAATGCTATACCTCTAGCAGCTTAGGGAATATATTAGCAACAGCCAAAGCCTTGGCATGTTCCGGAGTATGTTTACCAATTTGCCCAAGAGCCCATACTGTTATAGAGACAATGTGATCTTCAGTTTCTTCTTGCAGGACTATCGCCAGTTGTACTACACCCTGAAGTTTCAATTAATTCAATTATACCCTTCCTGAAGCTACAAGCAAGCCAATATAAATTTCTAAATATTCCACAGAACGTTTTCAATTACTTTAGATCCAATTACAGCTATTGCAAGTTGATCAGAGTGCCCAGCAATATAGCCCAGGGCCATAATGGCTGGTAATTTGGAGTCTGATTTAGATGTGCTCATCAATTCAATCAGAGCTCCGATTCCCCCACTATTAACGACCAGCTGTGCTAGCTACAGAAAAAATTGTACATATATAGCAAATAACACACTTGAAGGATGAACTGGCACACATTCTGTAGTGAGCTCACCTCAAGAGTATGCTTGCACACTTCTCTGGTAAGAATAGCTGCCGCTTTATCAACATTATCATCCGGATGTCCCATGTGAATTAAAATATCTGGAAATACCTCAGCTTCGACAATGATTTCAGCCAATTCAACGGAATGTTTAGCAATACTGCCTAGAGCGGAAAAGACTTGCCTCTGGAATAATGAATGGCTATTTTAAAAGAACAATCTTACCCTACGATCATTCAGACGTATTTATCTATCAGTGCAATCAAAGCAGACCTTTAGTTTGGGATCAGGATTAGAAATAGCTTTAGCCAGAAAGGGAACAGCCCCAGCGTCTACAACAGTTTGGGCAAGTTCTGCAGAGTGTTTGCTTATGTCACAAAGGGCAGAAGCGCTAATCTGCTTCAGGCATAATTCAGGCTCTTGTAAACACAGAACAAGAAGGGGGACAGCACCTGATAAGTAAGTAAAAACACAGATCACAGGCCCTGATAGAAAGACCAGAGTATGATTCATTTTCACAGCAGTTTCTAAACTTATTCCAATTTCCCCCCAAGAATTAGTTACACAATCAATTACCAGCATCGATTGCAGCCTGGGCTAAGCTCTTGTTGTGCCGAGCAACATATCCAAGTGCCCAAGCTGCCGCTTCTTTAACACCAGGATCGAAGTCCTCCAAGCAAATTACCATCGCCTCTAGCCCTCCTCCGTGGACAACGACTGAAGCCATTTCTGGCGAGTGTTTGGCTACGGCACGTAGCACAAACAGAGCAGCTTTCTTATAGAATTTCTATTTAATGAAAATAATTACTGTAATTGATAGGTGAATGAACGAAAGTGAAGAAAGGAGAGAAGAAAGACAAGGAGAATGTACTATTGGTGTATTATTCTATCATGTTTTTGCAGGTTCCTTTCTCACATGGTTCTGTAATATCTTGAAAATTGAATAATGCTAACATTTTGCTTGTCGATATTTCTGAGCAACTGGGGCATTATGTCTCTCCTGATAACTGCTTGGGCTATTTTGTCATCGTGATTGGCTAATCTACCGAGAGCAATAGCTGCAGTTTGCTGGACAGATGGTACAACATCGGAGAGTAACGGACGCAGCAAATCTAAAACTCCTGCATTCTCAAGGCATTCGACGTTCTGTGGTCTTGAAGCAAGGTCTGCTACCGTTTGGACAAAATTTATCCGAGCCTTTTGATATTGGTCGAAAACTGTGAAGGGGTGAAGTAAACTAAGTTGGAATGATAGATGTTGTGGCTTCAATGAAAGTGAATAATCCTTCTCGTTATTAAACCTTGTAGTATAATGCGTGCGGTCATGTTGCGGGCGGTTTTTTGCTCTTTTAGATTTAACTGAAAGCGTTAATTCTGTTTACATTGGTCTTTGAAAACTTTCAAAATCTATAAAAAATATAACGCTTCAAGTTTTTGTCATGCCGCGTTCAGCAAAAAGCCCATCACGCTCAAGTCCGTAACGAGATCTGGTATATTAGCGCCCTGAAAGAAAGGGGCATTGCAAAAAGCCATCAATTGTTAAAAATGTGTATCATATCCAACTTAGATATGAAATATAAGCAGAAATATTAATATTTCAATGTTATAAATGGCCCCTCAGTCGCACGGTTTTTATAATTGATTTTTGTCGAGTCGCCTTTTCGCCCCGTCTTAGTCACTACCCTGGGCCCGGCAGCCTACATCATCAATGGCTGCTTTTGTTGAAATCTTTTTAACCTTTTTGCAATTGATGTAATCAAAGCAATTTCAGTCAATTTTATAGGATGAATTCGGTGTTCAACATCAGCAGAGCATTGAAGAAAAATGTTAGAAATCAATATCTACAATTGCAGCGTGTAAGTCAATGAAAATGTACACAATTACACCTGTGAAAACAGAGAAAGTACCAGAAACCAAAGAGACTTAACCTCGAAGCGAAAGCTGTCGTCTGCTACAAAATAACTTGTGTTATGATAAACTGATCATTCAGAATTACAAATAGCATCCCCCCGATTCACAGTATAAAATTTAATCAGTAATAAAAAATAGTTAAAAATAAAACAACACAAATATTCATGAAATGAAACGATTTTTCTCATTATTTCTTTAGATCGCTGCATACTCAACAAAGGAATCAAAATCTCCGACCGTACCAAAAAATCTGATAAAAGATTTACACTCTGCATCCTTACAGCAAGAGAATGGTGCAATGTACGATAAAAAACCTTTCAAGCTTCGAATTGAAGCTGGTAAAAGATATGCCTGGTGTTTATGCGGCAAAAGTAAAAGTCAGCCCCTTTGCGATGGCACTCACAAAAGTATATTTTTAAAAATTAAACTGAGACCTGTCCACTTTATTGTAGAAGAAACTAAAGATTATTGGCTATGTAATTGTAAGCAAACTTCTAACAGACCATTCTGCGACGGAACACATAAGAGAGCTGACATTCAAGAGGCTGTGAAATATTAGCATATTTCCAAAGCTATTTCTTTGTTATTTTCAAATGATAAACGAAGTAAAAACACATCAGTAGTTTAGTACCTCTACTTTAAATAAGTAACATGTTTCATATATATAATGGAAATGTATTTTGATCTTGTATATAAGTTAGCAATAAATCATGTTACGAACAATCTGTAATTAATAATCCAATATCATTGGTTATTATTTTACCTTGGAATTTCCCCGTGATTCTATATCGCAACTTTTTTTGGATTCATTAATAAGTTTATTGTAATAATTGATGACTAAGTTAATCATAAGGCTTGCATGGTTTTTAATAATTTATTATCTCATTTATGAACTTATATTTTATTAAATGACGACTCGTTTTTTGAGGGTCAGGATATACATACACACAGGTTCTGGACATACTTAAGATAAACAATATCCAGAATACACTGTAAACTAAAAATACCAAATATATATATATACATCTGTTTATAATAATATGTAATATGTAGTTGCGTTTAATAGTATATACTAATGAAATTTTATAATTATCAACAGAAATTATCAAGCTATTATAAGACATTGAGGATATTTTTAAAATGTAATCTCACTCGACTGGTAAATAGATACACGTGGAATAGTGGGTGCTGGATAATTATTGGATCAGACTATTTATAAATGAGGAGCCAGAATGACAACTCTGCGCGAGTTAATCGGAATTACATAGTTGCAAAAAATTATTCAGAGTTGGTTTCTGTATTTTTTTGCTATTCACTAAAAGAGAATAGAGGAAAAAGATAAGCAATCATCCAGTAAATTATGAGATTTCAAATCTTGAAACATATATTTCATCTAATGCCAAACTGAAATTAATTATGGAATGAATTCTGATTAATCTGATTCAAAAATGTAATTGGTTTAATAATTTTTTTTTTGCTTCCTTTCCACTCAATTTCATCAGTGCAAATGAGTGGACATCTTCAGTCCAGGTTGCAATGAATGAAATAGAGTTATCCAGCAATAGAAAAAAATTACATTTCACATAATTAACAATTATAGACATTTGGATATTATTACATAAAAACTGCATCTGGGTCTGAATTGATGTAACGAAAAGGATTAAAAACTGAGTTGAAACTCTTTTCCTCAATCTGAGTCAATCCTACAATTGCAGTTTTTATTAGAATGCAGATACAGCCAGCATCAGTGGGTCGGATAATAATCGTATTGTATAAGAATTGCGACTAGATGTAAATCTTAATTGGTAAAATCAATGAATTATAATATTATTTTGAAATATAACAAATTGTAAAATTGTTTATTGTATTAGGCATTTGAAAAATTATTATTTACGCAACAGTTTTTCGATAATGTAAATTTCGTCAACTGTTATTTTATAGAGTTGCTATGATCCCTCTTGACGGTATAGAAATAACTGGTGTACAATACTTATTATAGATACACATTCAAATTACTCAAATACATAATATTTTGAATTATACTTGGAAAATTATTCTCTCTCTCTCTCTTTCTCTCTCTCTACTAGAACCAATATTTCACATTAATCTCCACGACGATAGACGTTCAAAGATATTTTACAATTTAAAGTTCATATACATATAATAGAATATGCAGCATATTAAAGCGTTTCAAATTAGTTTCAGATATAATAAAAAGATTTCCGCACTTGTTACTTGATTATAATTATAAGTTACAAAGCTCTGATAAATTTTTATACAAGCCTTACAAGCTGTAAATAGAATCAAAGTTGAATATGAACAACCTGAAATCGAGTAATTTGGCAGTATGTATTTATTAATTGAACAGTAATTTAGTATGTGGCGAGATATTCTAGTAGAGAAAAGTTGTGCTAAAAAATTCTATCGATCAGTCACTGAATCAAGATTAAAACTATTTGAAACATAGAAATTTATCTCAATCCAATAGTTCTGCGTTCCTTGATTCTTCGCAATTCTATTCTCATTCGAAATTGCAATACAAATATCGAATCTGAGTCTTTCGACTTTACGTTTAAATAGAAAAGTGGTCTATGCGCGTAAGTAAAGGCTTATTATGTATCCGCTAAGTAGTTTGTGAGAATTTTTTTTATTAAATTTTGGATCACTCGTTATTTGCATGGACCAGTTTAGTTATTGTACCGATTATTGGGAAAGTTTGATAAACAAATTTTCAGATTACCATATTCATTTATCAGTTGTTATAAAGTGTGTTTTAAAAGTTTACGTGTAATAATAGAAAATAAAATTTGGGAGAGAGCTAAGAATATACTTGTAAAATATCTCGACTGACTTTAATAGAGATTTTTTAAATATTTACAAGTATACCTATAATACTAATTTACAAGTTTTTATTTTTTTCATTTTTTACTTCAATTAATCGTTAGATCATTGACACCCTGAAAATACAAAGCCATAATGAGACGATGTCTCATATTCGCTGAAAATAATCTGAGTAAAAGTAACTTTTAAAACACATACTCTATATTATGTCAAAGCTCTTAAGTATAGTAACATTTACACGTATATATATGTATATATATAATATATATATTATATTATACTTTATCAACGAGCCTGTAGAAACTAATTTCAAATTTCTCAATATTATTGAAAAAGATGGAATTTGTTAAAACAGACTATTCTTATATTTAATAGTAAACATACATCGTGCTTTCGCGCATGCCTAACAAATTCAAAAATTCGATTTTTGTCAAGCAAAAAATGTGCTCAAATATAGTTATTATGTATTTTTTTTTTTTTTTTAATTTTTTTTTCTTCGTATAGTAACATTTGCGCTTCCTTGATCATGTTATACAATATATTATGTTAATACATTGATAAATTTACCGCCAACTCGAATAGGTATATAATAATACATTATTGAAAAATAATAGCTGTATTTAATCATGTTTTCAGAAACAATAAACGTATAGGAAAAAAAAGAAATAAAAACACAACTTATCGATTAGGAATTCTTATTATGAAGAAAACCAATAATTTTTTTTTTCTCCAACAATTACAACAACATATAAAAGAATTTATCTACAACGTCGTGCACTGCAAATTTAAAAAAGAAAAAACTGTTTCCATTTCAGATTTATGAATACCACAATCAGCAACTTTCAAAAGATGGAGCAGCTATTACTTTCCAACCACGATTTTAGAACGGTATGAAAAATCGAGACTTCTTTTTTCTGTTTATTCTCTCATCATTCGATAAAAGAAGTTGTATTAATCGTGGTAAAAAATAATAACAAGAGAATGTGAAATAAAAAATTTTCTACCGCTCCTCGTTCTCTATTCGAAAAATAGTGCTAACAGTAATTTAGTATTAAATATCGTTTCATACTTGCTGATATAATTTCTTAAATCACTGTGAGGTTCGGGCTAAATTACAGTATCACATATAAACTACCCCATCACAGAGAATGAAATGTGCAAAAGGTGGTAATTGATAATACGATTTCCTAAATTAAATTAATTGTACAATTTAATTGAAAGTTAAACAGGTACAATTATTTTAATTTTCTGTTTTGATCAATCAATCTTAATATCTCTCCAAATGAAAATGAAAAAATTGTCACTTATCAAGATGATTATTTCAAAGTATATATCCTGAATTTAATGTAGTACCTCTCGATTTACTCTATCGCTTTGCTCATAAACTCTATGAACCGTTTTCCATACTGCTCTGGATCGCAGGTTGATATACCGTCAACATTTGCACCATATTTCACTGTTTTAGCTGCTTTTGCAGCTTGTTTACGGACCCCGTAATGCGTGAGAACATCTATTATAGCTAAGAAATAGATTTCTTTCAGCGGTGCGCCTGAAATAAAGATATAAAATAATAAACCTCCTTTCTAAAGTCATTTTAAAAACTCCTAAACCTTATGCCAGATATATTTATCTCACTTGAATTGGTATTTGTCTATTTGTCTAAATATAGACACAGTACCGTACAATTTGTTGATTACACCTAGTCACTGATCCATGTGCCGAAAGGCTATTAATAAAACTTGCTGAAATATTAGTTGGGTCAATTATTAATAGAAATCTTACCATCCGAACTGGGGATTGCATATATATCTAACTCTGGTATAATGGTTCCTTCGTATTGCAGACTGGAATCTCGCATTAAAGCAGTATGAGGTGATTCTGGGGGCGTCGACATGCCTGTTACTGCAAAACCCCCCCATTGGCGGCTGGAACATAAAATTTGTTTAAAATTATTGTCAAGCCTAAATCTTAGTGTGATTCCAATAGATCACAGACTTCATTCTATAATAATGAGGACCTATTTAAACTCTAATTAAAACTCTAATGAATTCAATTACAAAAATTCTATTCTCGTTAATAACAACGCCCTGAAATTATTTAAAATAGAAATATTCACTTTACTTTTAATGGCCTCATTTAATGCAGAATTAAGTCCAAATATAATTTTAGCTATTACCACTCTCCCATGGGGCCACGAGTGTCTAATCCACTACCAGACTCGCTATCATCTTCATCGTCGTGATTATCTTCGTCATCCTCTCTTTCTGCACGCTCTCTGTTTTCTTGTTCAGCTCGTGCACAGTCGTGAACGCCAAGCAACAATGAATAATCCATCAGATGTAGCCGTGTCAAGAACTAGAAAAAAAAAAGTCAATCGTTTACAAAAAAAACACATATTTTCGACTTGAAAGACTTGATTAACAAACTAAGTGACACTACTAACATCAACATCTGCAGTTAATGTTTCTATTAATTTCCCTTTTGCATCATCCCCGATGTAAATCTTCATCCCTTCTTTTACGAAATCATTGTCTTTGTACGTCGGAAGATCTTTCTCCTTTTCTTTATCTGAAGCTTCTCTGTCCACTGTGGATCCTTTCAAATCAAATTTCCTATGCGTTGCAAGATGATTTGAGAATACATTTCTAATGGCAACAACATAATGCTCAACACCGTCCACCGTGAGACGATACATGCCCAGGTACTGAGGCAGTAACGTTTTACCATGCCTTTCCACAATGTACTGAAAACGTAAGACAAAGTTGTTTGTATTACAGATTTTTCTTTTTATCAACTGATTTCATGGAAGACAATAATTGTATAGAACTTACGGGATGATAATGCTTCAAAAATGAATGCATTCTTTCCACCTCTTCACTGGTCAGGGTTTTGATGATGAATAGCTTGTCATACGATTGATAAAATTTAGCTCCACTCTTTCCAGACGAGTCATCCAGGACCGGTTGCGATCTAAAATAGTAGCTAAAATTTACGCAGTCGTTTTGTGTTTTCACATCTCTAAATTAATGGGCTAAACTAAATCAAGCTAAATAAAGATAAAAATCAAGGAATAATTGTCAATTAATTATCAATGGCACTTTAGCCCAAGAAAAGGAAATTTCAACTCTGATGCATGCACAAGTCTGATTAAGTCGGCGATTGTTGAGTTGGCTAGTCAGCACTGACAAATTGACTCAGTGATTGAGGAAGAAAATAAATCAATAAAAAATTGCTGGCACCTTAGTTGTGGGTATAAATATTAAAAAGAGACAAAAGCAAAGATTGTAAGATAATCCTGTGATAAATAATGATAAAACAGGCACAGAAAACCCAATATATTTTCAAAAAATTTGCAAAAGTTTAGCAAAGATGGTGTCCACCATGTGTCTATCTGCGAACAATTCTACCTGAACATCACTTTACAGCTTTGAGTTGGATCCTAATATATGACTGAGCACCAATCCTTGCTATTATTTGGTACCTACTCAAAATGTAAGTAAGTAGAAGTCTTAAAAAATTGATTAACTGCGGATAGACTCCTAGGACTAGTAGACTAACTCCTTCAAAACTGTTTTGATATGTGTAAAAAGGGTGGATAAAAACTCAGCTTCTTCCATGCAAACAAAAACAGTCACTGATGTGAGTGCAAAATGTGAAATGGCTTGAATAGCAGTGATAAACATTAATAGTTAGTTTGAAATGCGATTTGATAAATATATAGAAAGTGAAACATCAATTATTTTTGTGATACATTTGCATTGAAAATAATTTATCAATCGCAACTTTGTCAATAATTTAATTGCAGTTTCATCTTGCAAATTTATAAAGACAATTCCTTTCGGGATTAATTCCAATGAACTTTGTTTCGACGATAGATTATTTCTCATTTATAAATTATGCGGTGTTAGTTCTGTGCTTGAGTCCGGCGTGCTCAAATGTAAAAGGAAAAAAAAAAAAAACAAAATTGTAAATCAAAACAATCTTCAAACTAAAAGATTACAATATCTGTTTAAAGTTAGCCACAAACGACACGCAGAGAACTCATGTAAAAACCTAGCTGACCTCAATCGTTTTGGTTTAAGACTGTAGGTACGCTGCGCCTTTGCAAGAACTGGAATATGCGAAACAGCAGAAGGAGGGGATAAAATAATTGAGGGAACTGTAGCTGATCGCTGAACCAATTGTCGAGTCCTTCCAGCGACAGTAGCAGATTGCGGCCGCAGTTTAGCTCGCGAAGGATTAAACGTCCGACATCTATCAGCAGAAGTCATTTAAACTAAACACAGCTTCGTAATTTGCCAATATTTTAAAGGCACGCTTATTAAACGGATACCTATATTTGTTGTGCTATTGATTTCCTACTTTTCTTTGGCTATATGCTATATGATTTTTGGGTAAATATATTACTAAAATCAGATATAACAGTGCAACTACATATATTACAGTAAAAATATTCAACACGAACAAATACATTTGATCCCATGCTCTAAGCTGTAGAAGTAAGTAATAGGTGGTTGATAATGATTTTTGTTAAAAAAAAGCATAAATCTGTGAATCTATACAACCGCCGCAACTTGCTCATGCATCCAAGCCGCCTGATATGAAATAGTAATATTGAGATAAGTAGATGTATTTGCTGCTCGGTAATAATTTTAAGGAATAAAATCATGTCTCACCTTGTCATAGATTCTTTGTAGTCCAAGTCATCAATGCCAAATCGTTCTCGCAAGTTTCTGAACACCAGCGGACAGTATTCTTTAATTTTGAAGTGTGATGGCATGTTTTCTCTGTAAAAGAAATATGAAAACCAGTTACTTTAAATGTAAATTGTTTATTTTCAGAAAAGGTCTTCTCATCATCCCCTTCAATCCGAGCTACGGTTCTCAACAAATTCAATTCTCTTCAATATCTGTGGGCCAACTGCCTCCTTGACCTTTATAATCAGATCTGTTAAGGTACTTACATCTTTAAATCAGAGACTGTGGCCAAGATATCAATTGAAAATAAGTCAAGTACAGACAAGAATTTAAGTACGCGACCTTCAGACAGATCGACACGATGAGTTACATTGGCATAATTGCTCTCCAAATGTTAAATAGAACTCTTTCATTGTCCTAATTTTCAACTAAAACCCACCTTATCTTACAACTTACTTATTGAAGAGATGATTGTCCACTTTCAACTTGCTGTAGGCTCTAAAATCATCAGGTAGTAGCATGACTGGTATGTTGACATGGCTTAATTCGTTGATCTGTAAATTAGAGTAAATATCATAGAGCAGTGACTTGCGTTAAATAAAATACAGAAAATGAACAGAAAAATACTTGAACAAAAATTGTGCAATGTAAAGGGAAGTGCATGGATGTGGTATCGGTTTTCCCTATAAGTTTCAAAGAAGGAAGGAAGCATTCTTCGAAATTTCAAGCCACGTAAGGATTGCATAGGTCTTTCATTATTCCGGTGCCATAAAAATACGATATTATTATCATTACGCATTAAGCCTGATTTCTTAGATTTGTATAATGAATTATGAAAGATAAGCAACTCTTAAAAGAGAAAATTCAATAAACGAAACCGGAGCTCCTTATCTTACAGAAAAATCCCAACGATATCTTTATCTATGAGATAAAAATGATACATTAAATTTTACCTTACAAAATCCAGCTAAAATGATTCGCATTTTAATTTGGTTATATATTCGAAAAAATTTGTTCATCGATACTTTGAAAATTTCCTCATTGATTCATGATAGAAAGATAAGTATTCAAAAAATTGAAATCATACAGCAGAAACTCTTATTCATGCCTATAACAATTCGAAACACATTTCAAACTGCTAAATGTATCAGGTGAGCCGTTACCATGCGAATCTAATATTGAATACCGCTAGTTGCATAATGTATTGGACTCTTTTGTACTTTACACTTGAGAAATAATTTATGTGTGCGAAAGGCTGCCGATACCAAAGAATTGCACATTGCATATCATTTTAATAATTAATTAGACTCTATGGACCTGATGGCATCATTTATTTGTGAATAACGGAAGGTCGAACCTAGGGGGGAGGAAAAAAGGATATTGAATAATTTAAATGCTTTGGGTATTTTTGGTGATGAAAAACATTTAATACACTTCTAATGTTTGAAGTCATGGGATTTTTGCAGTTTTCTTTTCGATTTAGACTGTGATATTGAAGTTTGAAAAAGAGGAAGGATTGGTCATTGTAGGTGTGATAGAGCGTATACATAAATAATCGTGTTATATTACCGTGTGATTAACACCCCACATGAATACGCTTAGCAGAGGTTCATTGGCTCGAAATAATTTAACCTTTTGATGCTTGACACGAAAGTGTTTCTTTTTGAGCTTGCTGAGCCCGCTGGAAACTTGCGGCACACTCGACATGTTTTATTTGTATTTTAAAGTTTAACAACGTTTATTCAGACCAGTAAAGAAATTCCCTTAACCATTTGTAGACAATAGTTTAATCATTATTCGCGCAAATTTTCACCCGGTGATAAACATCTTATTATCAAATATGTAGATTTCAAGTTAGACGCAGATAAACTGACTATTATATTCGCAATAAAACAAGGTGACAGAATTCGGGAGGCGAAGAACCTCGCTGCAGTACGGTTGATGAGCAACTGAGCTCTTTAAAAATGGTGGTAACACAGCCTTGCCCACGCTCCACCTACCGGCGATACTACAAATCAATAAACATCTATTTTCTCTTTATAATTTTCCATAATCCATGACTAAAAAATCCGTATGTCTTGACAGTTGTCTCAAGATGGCGACGTTCTGTTAATAAAACCACGTGAAGAGGTTAATCCGCTGATTATCATCTCTGATAAATAATATGTTTTATTGAAAATGAACAGCTTGGGTCTAAGTTTGATTTTAAAAATGGGTTGTATATGTGCCAAGGAGAGCGTAACGGTTAACGGTCGGAAATACACAGTCCGTGAACATCTTGGAGAGGGGTAATGAAATAGCTGCTACTTTCATTACATAGCATAACGTATTTCAATCGAGAATCAAGCACGATATTATCACGTCAAATATATACGTAAAAATGATCCATCCCTAGAGGCTTCAGCACCGTGTCATTGGTTGAGGATACTGTTACGCATAAAAAATACGCGGTTAAAAAGATAGTCTGCCACGGGCCGGAGGACCAAAAACTGGCTTTAAAGGAGATCGAGTATCATACGGTTGTAAAACACCCAAATGTTATAGAATGCATTGATTCAACGCACAAAGGGACTGCAGACCCGGTGGTCAATTCTACTAGTGAGGTTTTGCTCGTATTACCTTACTACCATGTAAGTAAAACTTCAAATTTACAATCTGCTCATAAACTATTTTTCAAAACCCTGGAAGTTAACATTTAATAAAATTCAGAAAGGCACGTTAGCCAGTGAGCTGGAGCGGCGAGGGAAATCCTCAGACTATATAAATCCTAGAGAAATACTAGAAACGTTTTTACAAATTTGCGAAGGAGTCAAGGCCTTCCATGAAGCCAAACCCGAGCCTTTGGCACATAGGGATTTAAAAACAGCTAATATCGTGCTGGGCGAAGGGATGACCCCAGTTATTATGGACTTGGGTAAACTAATGCCTAACTTAATCTACTGTTTATTACACAAATACTGTTTTCTAACTATTTCTCTTTGCAGGATCAGTGGCCCAGGCTCGAGTCAAGGTGTGCGGAGCTCAAACGGCTCAAACTTTACAAGATGTTGCTGCTGAAAGGTGTTCTATGCCCTACAGAGCCCCAGAATTATTTAATGTAGATAGCTATTGTATGATTGATGAGAGGACGGACATTTGGGTACGTTTTTGTACTCGTTTATGTATATAATCGAATTCACTATGCAAGTGTAAATTCTCAAGATAACAATTTGTCTTTTAGTCCCTTGGATGCATTCTCTACGCACTTTGTTACTTCAAATCACCATTTGACTCTGTATACGAAAGAGGTGACAGTGTGGCCTTGGCTGTGATGAGTGCGAATATTTCATTCCCAGAAAACTCCCCATACAACGAAGTAATTAATTAATTAGTTGCAATATTAGCTAGTTTACAATGCCATTATAATGCTTAGATGCTAAACGATTTGCAACATATGTTTCAGGATATACAAAACTTAATTCTGTCAATGCTAAAGGCAAACCCAATGGAAAGACCCTACATTTACAGCGTGATTGAAAACACGCATGACGTTATCGCTAAATTAGAGGGCAGAGTATAATGTTTGGAAGACAAAAGCAATAATAATAATGAATATAAATAATACGATAGATCACTATCGTTGTAAATGATTGAAAAGATTATAGATTACGATATTGAAATATTTTGATAAACTAATCGGTGAAATTAATACTTCAAATCTGTAAATAGCAGATGACCAAATATAATCCTACAAAGATGATAAAAAAAAAATAAAAAATAGAGACGAAAGAAAATGGAGAGGGGAATAAAACAAACGGAAACGGTTGAAAAAAAATATATAATTATTTATTACACATACCTATTTTAATACGATCTATCATTTTCGTCATTTATCTAAACATTATGTCTCTAGATAAAAGCGATTTCTGTGCTGCATTTATAATATATGTATAGTAATTTTATTCTATGAATTTATTTACCAACGACGTAATTGTATGGAAATGCATACGTCGCGTGCAATGAATATATTATATGATTTAGTTACATTCCATGTGTAAAATTTCATGTATTAATATACAATAGTTGATACATATATTTTAATATAATGATTGCGAAAAAAAATTATTGGCGATTCAATTTCTTACTATTGAATATAAAACCTAGTTTCGAGTTGAAAACTTTTCTGTGATAGTAATAATAAATCAAAATAGAACCATTTTATTGATTATGATTCCTCCAAAATGTATGAATAATTGAAAACATGATTTATGCTAGTTAGACAACGGATTGAGGTAGTTAGATACAGCCTTGTCCGTTTTTGACGTCACGATGCGTGACACCATCTTGTTTAAAGTAGTTAGTCAATGACGGTAATTTGCCGGCTGGTCAGCCATGTTGAATGAAATTGACGTGACTGATGATAGAATTTTTTTTTATGTCTGAATTTCGTGAATCGTTGTCTAGTCCCTAGACCTAATTAAGATGATCTAGAACAGCTGGTGAAATCGATCGATATCTTTTAAGGCTTCGAATAGTTTTCGGCTTGTTTGTGACACAGCAGAGGAAAATTTTCCGTCCGTACATTGCTTCTGCGGCTTTTTCTATCTCTGTTATAAGTGGGGTGTTGATGGATTCTTTTGTCGTTGAAATTTCTCAGAGGATTGTGAATTTCGGTTTCCAATAGAAACGTTTGTCAACTTGTAAGTAAGAATTCCTATTATTCTATTCACAAATGTAGACTATTAGATACGTCATTTATCTATCTACGCAATTACATATTTGCGTACATACATTGTTGAATTATTAACTCGCTGATCCATGAGAATTAACAAATGAATGTAAACTTAACTTAACAAATGGTCAATAACGAGATTTTATATTATTATTTTATTGTATCATCACACTTGTCACGATCGATACAATTACTATAAGACAGATAATTAACGACATAACCTCAAAATGTATAGGTATACCTATGCAGATTTGAATCACACACATTATTTCAGATAATATAATTGCGATTGTAACCTAACATAATCCTAACAATATTTTTTTGTGTCTTGGGTCTAAATTATTAATCATTGAGATTATTTAATGCTTACTGTAAGAGCGCCGATCTTGATTGTTATGATGATGATATCAAAAACGTGTTGTGAGATAATAATTCTTTGATTTTACGTGATAACGTAAATTTTTTGAAAATTACTGTCATGACCTTGAACGGAGGTAAATTTTCCAATACAAATTGATTTATACGCCAATCGCGCGATTATGCAACGTTTTTTTTACTTGTTTTTTTTTTCTATCATATACCATGTAAGAGATTTTTTGTTCCGGAATCTTTGGCACCGGCGAGACGTTGTTGCAACTACATAGAAGTATTACGTCGGTTAATCTTTCCGTCAATAAATTGACTTTTTAGACGCGGTCCTCAACTGCAGATAATAATAATTTACGACTTTTAAAGCTTAAATAAATATCGTCAGTAATTATATCACGATGTCAAAGACCCTTCATTTTCGTTGACGAAATACAATGAAAGGGTCTTCGTTTTGCATTTTATTGTATGAAATCGTAAGTTTCGATCGGGAACAGAAGAAAACATAGCCACTTCGGATTTCACTCTATTTATTTATGAATTATCGTACAAGTAACGATCGATGTGCCAATTATCGAGCGATAAGCAACTTATAGCTATCTACGAAACGGCTACGTGGTTTGAAGAATAAATTTGCAACGTCAGTAGTGACGCGGAGTAGCGAGTGGCAGGGATCGAGACTCGCGCCAGATTTTAAATATTCCCGATTCTCCGTACATATTGTACATTACATGTAACGCATGAATACATAGGTTATAAAAAATATCGTCTTTTTGCAACGTTTCTATTCATCTTATAAATACATTATTTCGTTTTCGCGTCTCCCTCTATCTCCCTTTCGATATTTTAAATCTTCTCGCATTATCTATCGTCGTCGCCATTAGATAGAATGAAGGAATCTATTTGACCCCGGCATTACATATACACATATGCCTATATACCTTGCGCGCGGAATATCTGTTATTCTCACATGACGCCGCAAATGCAAATTGATTTACGCAATACTCGCACTTTGACTTTGGGTTAGACTCGAGAATCGACTATATGTTCGTTTCGTTCGAAGACAGTGTAAAAGAAGAAACGAAAATAAAAAAGAAATAATCCTTCGACGTTTTTCCTGTACCGCAGCTATTTTCGTTCGCAGTTAGTTCGTAGCATTCTTAAAGATGTCCGATCATCATAATCTTCTTCTGCATTTCATAATTTCACTTTGCTAAACTTTATGTGTACGTATAAGATACGTACACATATATATATATATATCTTTCTCGTTCAATTTTCTTCGCTACCTATGCTATGCCAACCGCGTAACAAACAGAAATCAATTAGCTAAGTGAATGCGAACACTTTTTATTTTACTATTCTTCAACGCGTTAATTAACATACTTAATGAAGAAATAATCCGTTCCTATATTACCCACTCTCGTACTCTGCGTACGTACTAGAATAAATGTTCGGTTAGTTACTCGTTGGACACCTTTCGGCTCGTGTCAGTATAATAGTGGTGGGTGGTGGGAAAAATTATTTACTGTTTGTTCGTGCGGATTTTCATTTCAAGTAAATAATAGGTAATAAAATATCATCGCGAATAAAGATGAAAAACTTTATCTCTATGTCTTCGTATCAATTTTTCACCGGCGCAGTGTATATATAGGATTTTTTTTTCGTTTATTTTTTCTTTTTTACAAAGGTTTAGGTTCCGCGAGCGAGAGAGCGAACGATCGTACGAGGTCTTAATTAACGTCACGATGACTCTTTCGTTAAGAACAAACAAAGTAATTTCTATTTCTTACGATCATTAATTTATGACACTGTATGGAAATAGTCGATGAATATTTGACGCATTTTTATGTGGCAACGATAGATATTTTATGGATTAAAAATTCATGCACATATATCGACATGCGTGATTGCAGTGTACAAGAAAATTCTTGTAACATTACGGAACACTTTCTCAAGGAATGTTAAATAATCGCGTCTTCCTACTCATCTGGCTAAGTAAACTCGTTGTCTTCATTCTAATGTTGATTACGATTAAATATGATATTTAAAGTATACATAATATGCACCCATTAAACGTGACTATCACGTTGTTATCACGGGCAATACAGGTCACTCGTGTTAGTTAGTTGGTATCAAACATATAAATCGCGACCTAAGCGAAAATATACTCTTGCACCAGTCGTCTTTACAGATCGCGGCGATCATCCAAAAGACCAAAAAGTTCCGTTTCCGTTTTTTCTTTCTTTTTGTTTTTTTTTTTTTCTTTGTCTGCAACTTACTTTCACTCGCGTGATACGCGAGCTGGAATAATTTCGTCGACTATAACTGTAACAGATATACCCTATACTTACTACGATTGTAATTGTAACTTATAAGCGATGAATTTTCAACATTAAACAGATTGGGACAGGTCATGGTAATAAAGTCCGTTCCGATAGTTACGAGTTAATATTATCAAGATATCGGAACAATAAATTATAGTCAGATAATTTGAAGCTGTAAGGTAGTTTTCTAATCTTTCAGATACCGAGTGAATAATTTTTACATAGTTTCCAAGGCAAGTTGCAGACTATATAGTAATTGATTAACATGTTGTTTTTTTTTTTTTTTTTCATAACGTCGTTCCTTCTCTTATTCTCTTTCATATTCGTATACCTATATCATGGCACTATCTGGCTGGCTTACGTGCACTTGATTTAATATCAATATTAACATAGACGCGACCGTATGTATATAGGTATATGCATATTTTCTGCATGCATATATGTATGATATGCATTATATTACTTAGTTATACTGTTTTCGTTACGCAATTTAGAAATCCGACGACGACGACGACAACGATATTGCGAAGTACATATAGAAATCATCTATATAATGGGAATTATAAAAGTGAAGTATCGGGCTGGCCGATAAGAAAGAAGTTATACGATGCGTGGTGCGCAGTGGTGTGACTTTATCACCACGTGGCATCAACCTGCCTATCGCATAAACCGCCTGATTTTCGTTCAATTAAATACCCTCGCCCGTTTCTTCTATCATTTTTTATTTTTTTTTTTATTTTAATTTTTTTTTTTTTTTTTTAGATATATAATGTCATTACCTACATCGCTATGTATCCATATACATACATATGTATATTAATGTATAATTCCAGCTATTAGTATGCATCTGTGTGTGTGCATCTAATTGATTACAGCTTTGGTTATTTTTATCGAAATCTATACGTTACTACACGGGGCTTCTTTTTTTTTCCTTCTTCTGTTCTATCACATCTGATCACCGATACGGTTCAAAATGATGTACTTCCAATCGTATACTTTTGTACATTATCACCTGAGGATCAGTACATATCACTTTAATCTAATCCCTTTATTATTTATTATTGAACTTATATATTCCTCGTACGATTGATGTGGCGAATCATTAAGATTAGTCAACATTCGGCACTATTTTCGTATCGTGATTTCATATCCTCTTACGATTTTTCATCACCCCACAATTTTGATTTTTTTTTTTTCTTTTTGCTTCTTTCATATCACGCGGTGCTATTTTATCCGTATCTCAAGCCGAATTTAAACACACGGTATTTAATCTTGCGTTTGACTATACATACATACCATATAGCTAAGCGGGCTAACGTAACGTATGCTTGAATTTACTTTCGAGTATTTTTTCACCGTGTTTCAACCTGTGGGGGGAGGTGTTCACGAGTTAATAAAAGTGGCGCTTGTAAACGACATTCCAATTCCTGATACCTGGTTCGTGGTCCTTTCACCTGACACATTTGTATTCCGCAGTTATTATACTCCATTAATTTTATTATTCAATATAATTTTTTAATTTATTTTTTAAATATTGGGATACCCTATGCATAATACATCTAAATAGGTAAATAGGTTATATATTTTCCGTTGGACATGTATATAATTTACATAAGAATGTAAAAATCTAGATATTATTAGAATATACGTATAGCGGATAGAATAAATTTGCAAAAAAAAAAATTTTTTTTTTTAAAATACCGTAAGTAAAAGAATTAGCTGTAACGAAGATAGTAAGGAGTGAAGAGTAAATAAAAAAAATAAAAATAAAAAAAGTAAAAAATGTGAGAATCGTACGATATCTTCTACTCTCCTCTTTCCCCCCCTTTCTATACCAGCCTTATGCCTCACTTTATTATCGCAAGGACGTATTGCCCACATACATATCTAGTTATATACACATATGGGACCGCAACCGTATACGATATTTCAGTCTGCCGCGAGCAGTCGCTGAGCAAACGTGTATCCGCGACTCCGGTTCTCACATATTAATATATAATATATATATACATATTTAATTCGTTTATGAGTTCGTGTGTGTATATCGTTTAAATTTTTTTTTTTTTTTTTTCCTGGAATTATACTACCATACGGTGGGTACTTTTTGCTTTTTTTATTTTTCAATTTAATTTACAAAAAGTTTTATTATTTATATAGAATAAAGAATTGAAAAGATTAACTCTCTCTCTCTCTCTCTTTCTCCTTTTCTCTTTTTCTCTCAACCCATTAATAATTCGTGTAATGTATGTATTTATATCAATTAGCGAATTAACTACTGGCCGCGATCGCTGTCAAAATTTCTATTTCTGTTTTCATCTTTTCTCTCCTCTCTTCTTTCTTTTTGTTTTTAATTTTTTTAATTTTTGTTGCTTCTTCTACGCACTCGATTATACATTATCATTCATTGAAACATCGGCTTTTAGTCGAAGCTGTCTCATTAACGTAAAGTTTCCATAGATCATTCGTAATTTATTCCTAAAATGACGTTAATGCCAACGTCTTCTTACGTCTTTCAGATTTGTATGTAAAAGAAAAGAAAAGAAAAAATTCAATATTTTACTTACTCATATTTACTTATGTATATATTTCTTAGTTAATCTTAGAGCTAATCACTCACTCGTCGCGCTAGTCGTATGGTAACTTAAATCTCGTACTAATAGTATCACCTCATCGTTAATTCTATCCGTACAAACGTGTTTTGTATATAAAAACTTGATCAATGGAGATAATTTTTATCATAATTATAATCACGTTCAATAACATATAACTACATCTAATCATTGATTCTAGCTACGGACTATTTCTATTGTATATTGAATTCTAGTTTAACTTATTCGAAGAAAGTTTTTTTTTTTTTTTTTTTTGACGGAGAAAGTATTATAGTACCAATATTATTTACTATGCCATAGGTATATCGCGTGTTTCGCTACCCGTTTAAAAATACACTTAGAAATTTTTCTTACCTATAATAACATATGGAATGAATTCTACATATGTATATGTTATATGTATGTATGTACAGCAACGCCATTTAGTTAGTTATTTAAATCTTAATTAACAATTTTTGGCGTCAATGTAACAAAAGTTAATCAACACCGTGTTTGCTAGTTTAATTATTTTACATATCTATCGCTTTTTCGTTATTAATTAATCCAAACTTAATTAAATCAGCAATAGTAATACTCGCGTGTACATACATAGAGTAGCTGTATCGTTCGATGTCTCGGCCTTGTGCGTTGTAAGCATAAATTGAATAAGAGTTATATACATATACCTATACGTATATACGTGGTCACAATCATCCCGGAACTGAACTAACTAACATTAAATAAATGCATGATATACTGTAACAAATGTAATGTAATTGATTAAAAACATATACATATATAGATTTTTTTTAAAGGGTTGCTGGGGCGGGGGGGGGGGGGGGGGGGCAGTGGCAGGGTAGTGGTAATTTTCATTCCAATCTGTTGCCGTTTATTAATTATTAATAAACCCCGAAAATGTATACGGACCCTGTTATCGTACGTGACAGTGCAACGGAACTCACAAGTGAAAGTAGGCACTAGCTAGCTAACGTAGAACGGTATAAGTATGTATAGTTGAATTGAGAACATTCACGATTCTCAGTCAGGAACTTATAATCACTTCCTATTTATTTGGGGATTTGAAGATATCAAGTATATTGTTGCCTTTAGGTATACCATGTTTATACAAGCATTGCGTATGTATAGTTTCGAACTTTAGTAGTATGAAAATACAATAAACAATAAAAAATATTTTTTTCCGCAATATTTTTTATAATATTTAATAATACCAAGGATAACAAATTGTTAAAAATATTCACATTTCTTTCTCCATTTTCACGGAAAATTTATTTATTAATCCACGATTCCTGGTGATGAGTCCAAAGGTAAAAAAACTGAAACTGGTTCCTCCGCTTTCTGGCCAACAGTTATTTACCATTCCATTTATTTGAGCACCCATGGTTCTGACTGCTTTACATCCTCCACTCATTTTTTAAGCTCAATTTCTTATTGGAAACCTTGAGAAATTAAAAAACACTTGTTGACATTTACTAATTAAATTCTAATAATAATTAATTAATTGTAAAGCACCAGAATACTAAATTATTAGTAGACTGATAGCACTTCATAGAAAATTTTACTGTTATGTCGATTACAAACAGGTGTTATAGTTTAGATTTTCCAATTTTATTTTCAGATCGTTTTGAAAAATGTCAGCCAAGGCAATTCGCGAGGCGACGGGTAAAGATCTGATTAATCGGAATCTTCCTAAGGGAACGACTGCTGCAAAATGTCGGTTCGTTCCAATCGATGAGAATACAAATTGGGTGGATATTGTGGTTGAAAATCCATGGTTAAAAACAGAAAAGCTGGTGGTCAAGCCTGACCAGCTGATAAAACGTCGAGGAAAGTTGGGACTCATTAAAGTTAATGCGGATCTACCAACAGTTCAGAAATGGGTTGAAGAAAGGATTAACAAAGACCAGAAAGTTGAGAAGGCAACAGGAAAGCTCAAGACCTTTATAATTGAGCCATTTGTACCCCACAAACCTGTAAGAATTATTTCTATTCTATAATCATTTTTATTCGGTCAATATTATCATCAGGTTTAAAGTTAATGCTCATTTTCAAAATTGTTGCATCTCTCTATAAGAATTTGATTTTAAAAAACATTCTTCACAAACAGGACGAAGAGGCATATGTTTGCATATATTCTCACCGTAAAGCAGATACAATTCTGTTCCATCACCAAGGCGGAGTTGACGTTGGGGATGTGGACGCCAAAGCTCTGAAACTAGAAGTACCAGTAGGTTCAACTGTGCCTGACCAAGCTACGTTGACCGAAAATTTATTAACTAATGTATCAGCAGCAAAAAAACCGTGAGTTAAAATGAATATCTCAATTTTAATTCAAGTATGTACAAACAGATAGTTCCGTGTTATCCCTTTTTCAAATTGTAATGTAAACAAATTTTTATGCTAATATTTCTCCTTGACTCTGATATTAATCACCAGCTATAAACATCCACGTCAATCAATAGCATGGATAATGCATTGAATACATTTTGACCAATTTTTTATTCTGTGATATTCACATAAGGCTTTCAGCTTGCATAATTACTTGTATAATATAGTGACATTTGATTTAATTTCAATACGCATTTACCACATTAACAATTTCCAAATTGTTGCCTTTGAATATAATACATGGATCTGTGATTTTGTATCCCTAAGTGTCTGACAGAGATATATACCTGTTTCAGGGTGATCGCAAAGTTCATCGAAGCTCTCTACAAACTGTACGTCGACCTGTACTTCACCTACTTGGAGATAAACCCATTGGTTGTAACAAAAGAAGCAATCTATGTGCTAGATCTCGCTGCTAAGTTGGATACTACAGCTGATTTTATCTGCCGTCCTGTCTGGGGAGAGATCGATTATCCACCTCCATTTGGTCGCGATGCTTACCCCGAAGAAGCGTACATTGCTGATCTGGATGCTAAGTCTGGTGCTAGTTTGAAATTGACGATTCTAAACAAAGAAGGACGAATTTGGACGATGGTTGCTGGCGGAGGTGGGTTGTTTTGATAATTGTCTGAAGAGAGTTAATTATTCTGAAAAGAATTCAATTTCCAAAATTCAGGAAATTTTTATTTTTTTATATTTATTACATTGTTTACTCAAGAGGATGTTTTTCAGGTGCATCTGTTATTTATTCTGACACAATTTGTGACCTTGGTGGTGCCTCTGAACTTGCAAACTACGGTGAATACTCTGGAGCACCAAGCGAACAACAAACTTATGAATATGCAAAGACTATTCTGAGCCTGATGACCAAAGAAAAGCATCCCGATGGAAAGGTGCTAATTATCGGTGGTGGTATAGCTAATTTCACCAACGTAGCTGCTACTTTTAAGGGAATTGTCAAGGCTCTGCAAGAATTCCAGCCAAAGCTAATTGAATACGATATCAAAATCTTTGTTAGAAGGGCTGGGCCAAACTACCAAGAGGGTCTGAGGTAAATTAACACGTATATTAAATAGCCATGCTTGAAATAATCGATATTCAAACTATGCCTTACACTCGTGTATCCTAATTAATAGAATTATACGCGAAGTTGGAAAGCGGCTTGGAATATCTGGCTATGTTTTTGGTCCCGAGACACACATGACCGCTATTTGCGGTATGGCTCTTGGAAAGAAACCAATTCCTGACCCAGAAGCACAGGAGTTTTCAACGGCAAACTTTCTCCTCCCCTCTGGTCAAGACGTGGGTCCACCAGCGCCTCAAAAGGGTACCTCTAGCTCTCCAACAGAACAGCAAAAACAACAGATAAACGACGTCGTCGATTCGTCTGAAGGGCAGCAATTGTTCAGTAATAAAACCAGGGCCATCATATGGGGAATGCAGAATAGAGCAGTCCAAAGTATGCTTGATTTCGACTTTGTATGCCGGAGGACTGAGCCCTCAGTAGCAGCTATTGTATATCCATTCGTCGGTGATCACAAGCAAAAGTTTTACTGGGGCCACAAAGAGGTGGGATAAATTGTGGGGCAGGAGTAGCTGCGACGGGCGTTTCACCCCACTGAGGTATCACTGATTATTAATGTTTGAATATTTTTCTTTCTAGGTTCTTATTCCTGTATACAAACACATGAAGGATGCTATGAACAAGCATCGAGATGCCGATGTTATGGTGACATTCGCCTCGTTGCGTTCAGCCTATGACAGCACAGTCGAGACTCTTCAGTTTCCGCAAATACGAACTATTGCCATAATTGCCGAAGGTATTCCCGAAAATATGACAAGGAAACTAATTCTACTGGCTCAGGAGAAGGGAGTGACTATTATAGGACCTGCGACTGTTGGCGGTGTAAAACCTGGATGTTTTAAGATTGGTAATACTGGTGGTATGATGGACAATATTCTGCACAGCAAGCTCTACAGACCAGGAAGGTAGGTTTCTCGATTTGGTGAAATATTCATTTATTCATTATTTGTTTGTAATAAACTACTGCAGCATTGTATTCCGATTCAATTGCATTGAAACATGAATTACTTTGAATTTCAGTGTTGCCTACGTTTCCCGGTCTGGGGGTATGTCAAACGAGTTGAATAACATCATTTCCAAAGCATCTAACGGAGTATTAGAAGGAGTGGCTATCGGCGGAGATCGTTACCCTGGCACTAATTTTATGGACCACATAATGAGATATCAAAAAAATCCTGAAGTAAAACTTATCATCTTGCTGGGGGAAGTAGGAGGAGTCGAAGAATACGAAGTATGCGAAGCTCTGGAGTCTAAGAGGATAACAAAACCCTTGGTAGCTTGGTGCATTGGCACTTGTGCCAGTATGTTCAAATCTGAAGTTCAGTTCGGACATGCTGGATCTATTGCACACAGTAATCTTGAGACAGCTTTGGCAAAGAATGCTGCCCTAAAAGCAGCCGGGGCCTACGTTCCGGATAGCTTCGACAATCTCGGAGATCTCATCCAGAATGTGTATCAGGGATTAGTCACAGCTGGAGCCATCCATCCTGAACCAGAAGTTCCTCCTCCTACTGTTCCTATGGATTACAGTTGGGCCAGGGTCAGTTGCTATCTTATAAGTTGTGTATAAATTTGCCTGTAATTTGAACTACTGATATTTAAGAGAAGATCTTAAATGGCTACTCTAACTTGTTACTTTTTTAACAATCTAGGAACTCGGCCTGATTCGAAAACCAGCATCATTCATGACGTCTATTTGTGACGAACGTGGTCAAGAGCTACTCTACGCAGGCATGCCGGTCACCGAAGTTCTAAAACAAAATGTCGGTATCGGCGGAGTTGTATCATTATTATGGTTCCAACGATGTCTACCTCCAACCTACTGCAAGTTCCTTGAAATGTCGTTGATGCTTACCGCCGATCACGGTCCGGCTGTTTCGGGTGCTCACAATACTATTGTATGCGCCAGAGCTGGAAAAGATTTAGTCAGCTCTCTAGTGTCTGGACTACTGACGATCGTTAGTAATCTTCATTGTTTGTGTAACAGAGATATTAAACTCGTGCTCTTAATGAATCACGCAAATATTTCACACGTTCTTTGTGTTATAGGGCGATCGATTTGGCGGAGCACTGGACGGCGCAGCCCATATGTTTTCGGAAGCCTACGACGCCGGGCTTCATCCTCAGGAGTTTGTCAATGATATGCGGAAGAAAGGAAAGCTTATCATGGGAATTGGTCATCGTGTGAAGTCCATTAACAATCCAGACATGCGGGTTAAACTCATAAAAGAATTTGTACTGGAAAATTTCCCTACAAAGCCGTTAGTCGAGTACGCTCTGGAGGTTGAAAAAATTACAACAAGCAAGAAGCCTAATCTCATTCTAAATGTCGACGGTATGATCGCATGCGCGTTCGTCGATATGCTAAGAAATAGCGGTAGTTTCACGAGGGAAGAGTCGCAGGAATACATTGAAATCGGCGCCATTAACAGTCTCTTCGTACTCGGAAGGAGTATCGGTTTTATTGGTGAGTATTGGCAAGGACTATTAGAAAGATATTGTCTACGCTACTAGCGAATACTGGGAGCTAAATATTTAATATATTATTGTTCATTTTCCAGGACACTTTATGGATCAAAAGAGATTAAAGCAAGGACTCTACCGCCATCCATGGGACGATATTTCTTATGTCCTTCCCGAACAGTACAACTAGATATCACCGCGTCATAATCCTCAATATTAATTGTCATAAGCGCATAATAATTTTCAATGAACTATTATTTTATATTAATTAAAATATAGAATTTATCATTAATTCCACGGGAATAGGGGAAAAAAAAATTTTGTTTACAAAAGCCTTCCCTAGTCAGATATCATTTTATCGTTACAGAGAATGTTTCTGAAAAATTGATTATAAATTTGAAGTCAATATGGCTTATCGACAGTTATAATAATACTATGATATCGTTGTTAGGTACATTCCACGTAAATGTTGCACCTGAGTCACTTCCAGTATATGCACAACGCACTTATACATTTGAGATAACGTATTATAAACCTATAAACAGCCATACCATATCGGTGTTTTAAAAAAAAGCAGCATCAAATCTAATTATGTGATTATAATATCTGCCTCTCCTGTATACGGATATATTTGTATCAAGTATCTGGCCTCTCACTAATGAAGACCGGGAGAATAACTTGCGTTATCTAGTGTTGTGTAATGATGTTATTCCGAAGCATTTATGAATAATTATCAGTAGATATTTTTCAAGGTTTTTAAATTTACCTTTCATTGAGTCGATCGCGTGGTATTCGACGGCTAAACATAATGATGACTCGGAAATGAGAAATCACTTTAAAATCGTAATTGTTTGAACGTCGGTAAAATTGATTCTTTTTCGATACTATTAAAAGATGTATAAAGAACAAGGAACGAAAACAAAATGAAAAAAACAAAGAAGTTTTGACGGTATATTATTTGGATGAAACATAATTGTATAACTTGAAAGTATACGACATGATAAACTCAAACTAAAATTCTTCGTAATTAACATGGAATGAAATTTGAATATCGAATTTATCCGAAGCATCGGAAATGCATATTATGAAATGACAAGTTGGTATTCTACTTATACATACATATACCTATAATCATAATTCGTCATTCGGTTTGAACCGCCCAATAATTCCGTAAATGCATTGTGTTTTAAAAGAGCAATTATTTTTTTTTTTTTCTTAATTTTGAATCGCAGAACATTATAGCATATCCTTTACTTTACCTCAAATATTATATTATAAACAGTTTTCATTAATTTGATGTATAGTAAATCGAATACGAAAGATCTTGAAGTTCTAGTAGGATTATAAATCCCTAACGATGAATTACATAAGGACTAACATATGTGTAAAATATTTATATTCGTATTATTATTTAGGTTTTTACTTAGTATTTCCATCACCACTTGGTTCGCGCTGAATGCCTCGATTGCTATAAACATTTAGTTTATTATAGGTGAGATTAAAAATGGTTGGAGATATTACGTTCTGTATAAATGTTGACTGTAGATGCTTTCAAAATTACAAAACTAATTAAAAAAAAAAAAAGGAAAAAAAAACATCGAATGCCTGTTTTCAGTTTTCCTATCCCCACCACCCTTTAGTTGCTATGAATATAATTTTATGTTCCTTTTTAAAATTCTGAGATACGAAGCCACCAAAATAGTCTTTCTGAAAGGAGGCTTGCAATATTTCTTTATCATGGAATCTTTTTCTAAACTCCCCAGTGACGGACATATAATATATGAGTTGGAAATCAAGTGTGCGAAATAAAAAAAATGATTAATTTGTAAAAATATAAAAAATTCTTATTTTATCCAAATTTTTATTATATTTCTTGTAATTATAATACGTTGTTACAATTCCATCACTTACAAATATCAAAATATTCTATTCTGTAAATCTAATTCTCTGTCTGATTTCACACAACTATCTACAAGAGATTCGTCATCTCATTTCTCAGTCGTCTCTTTCGTTCGTTGAAAATCATTACAAATTATTTGCTAATACAATTTATGGTCTACCGAACTATTTCCTATATCTTACGTTAATATCAATCGATCATATTTAGGTACCATTTTCTTTTTTAATCACAAATCTGAATGGTGAACGGTAAAGGAGATCGATCTTACCGCCACAAAGAAAATGTTTCATGGAAGGAAAATTTTCACGGCTTACCACAGCATTATATAGATATATTAGGTATACGTATTTTTCTGTAAATATGTATAATAACGTAACATAACATAACATATTAATATAGTCGATTAAAATATTTTTTTATAGTTGATTTCAATGCCTCAAGATGATTACTTGTTTTCCCAACAGGCAGGTAGAGTTATAACAATAATCGGTTCAATTGTAAATGACAATCCGATAAGAGTAAATAAATTTGAATGTTCCCTACATTTAGACTATTCTCCAATGTCGTCAGCCGCCGTATTAATCACGTTCTCTTCATCCTGAGGTGGTCTGTGACGTCCCAAACGGCACTGAAGCTTCTTGTATACTTGCGGTATGACGACGTTGTTGTAACAGGACATACCAGTTAGTAGAACTGCAAAGCCTATGAGCTGTAAGAAAAATTGATTTCATCAATCCTTCGTAATATTATATAATATGAAGGAAGAACTAGATTAACAAGAATAAATTCGTAAAATTGCAGCTAGATCTGAGCTTGTAATTGTTCGTACAAAATTGTGGCTACATTTCAGCTATGCAACAAATACGGAAATGAAGCAATAAATGATTACCTGTAGATAGTGGAAATTCTGCCATTTAAATATCAATGAGAACGCCCATATCACGATTGTCCGTACACTGTCCAAGACCATTCTTGTAGTGGCACTGATTTCTTTTGTAACACTGAGCCCGGCAAAGTTGAAGAATGCTATGCTTACAGTCATACCTTAAACAAAAAACAAAAGTTACTTGATTCATTTATAATTGAAGTACCTATGTAATCCACACAATCGTCGGAAATTCTTAACACATCTGTTTTTAAATATGCTTACCAATAATTGCCATTAAAAGACGGCCGCTGTTTCCAATCTGAACGAAAGCGTCTAGAGTTGCTTCCATAGTTCCTCGAGAGTTGTCCGCAAACGGTGGCAAAGCGTATATGAAATTCAGTGGAATCATAACGAGACATATACCCACAAATCCAAATACACCTACATGACAACAGATATTTAATTATACGTAAATTCGGAAGTTGGTATAACTTTTTATAAAAATGGAACACCAGATGTAGACAATATTGTGTGATGAAGTTTTATCAATTCTTTTCAGTTCATTTTAATTTTGAACACTTGAAGAATAACAGATTGAATTTACTGGGATAATGACGTGATGCTCAATGGCAGATTTTTGGAATATTTAGCATTTTGTAACAAATCTGATGCCAAATAAAGAGCAAATTTTCTACTCTACCTTCCCAGCCAGCAGCTTGAAGCGCTGGTATGTCCAATCCAGCAACATATTTTTCTTCCACTACCATTTGGACTGCAGTTACCACCTGTAGCACCAACAAACTTCATTGTAATTCAAGTTTACTTTCATTATTCATATTAGACTTTTTAACGCAAGTATATCTTCATCCAAGAATCTACTGTACAATTCTAACATGAATACGGTGATAGTAATGTCACATTGTTTTATCTCACCTGTGCACAAATGATGAGTAAATCTCCAGTGATGATGGAATTAGTGCTGACCTTGTCGTCGTGTTTCATAACAAAATCGCTAAGCCCAACTAGAGCCAAACCGTTAATCACAAGACAAATTCCAAACCATTCTCTGGTCCCTAATTTCCTGTTCAAAAATCCTACAGACAATAATCCTGTGAAGATAATTACTGCTCCTCGGAGCATTTGGAAACTACTTGCATACGTCATGGTCAGCCCGATGTACATGACAGATGTTGCTATCATGTCGCACATTGCAGGTATCAACAATACAAAAGGATTGAAAATTCGAGAACCCTTAGTCAGAACATTGGAATCGACATTGCCATTCTGTAACAACAAATAAATGAATTGCTATTATTGGGTATTTCTAGAGCTTTACAGAGGTTTTTTTTTTTTGTTGACATTTTCCCATATTATACATTCATTTTGACAATTCTGTATCATTTCAAAGCCTAGAAGGCTCATTTTTTCCAATGTTTAGTCTATCATTGCATCGTGCTGTTGTGAACATGCTGAAACTAACCAAAGGCATAATTTGTATTGAAGTGATAAAGTATAAGTGCAAACTCAGATCTTGAGGCAACTGAACTTTGTTATCTGACTCATAAGTCATGATAGAAAACAGCTGAATAGGCATGAACTTTGAAGCTCAGTTGCTTATTGTGAGATAAGTTTGTAAAAATGATGAGCTATCTGTAGATATGGTAATTTCTCATGCTGAAATATATATCTGTTGTTGTTGTTCCGATAAATCATACTTGGCATTAAAAATTCAACAACTTTGATTCATTGGTTAAAATCTGATTTAGAGTAGAAATTTTTATTGGTTCTTACCGCCTGTCGACTGTAGTAACAAAATGCAACTTTGAATAACAACAAGCAACCCATTTCTCCCACAAACATGAACGATGATTGCATAAAGGGGTGATTAAAATTTCGTGGTTGTCCATCTAGACCCGGTACTATTTGTTGATCTGCGTATCTGGATGAAAATAAAAACAGAAATTATATGCCATTTTAAATAGATATCAATTCAAGTGTCATGCAGTTTTGGTATATTGTTGAATCTTAATCTTATTACACTTAATCTAGAAGGGAAAAATTTAAGTAAAATATGTTTACTTGACGGATAGTGTGTTTAAGGAGCCAGTGATGACCATAACAACGGCCAAGATTTTTTGATAATATGTCCATGCCATTGCTGGGTCTTTTGACTAAATACTCTGAAAATAGTAAAATTATTCATTAACAAGTCACGTAGGTAGTATAACTGTTAGATTTTCATCTCATTTAACAGATTCGTGTAAGGTATTGGTAGAAAGGCAAATATCATATCAGTAACAAGTTATATCGTATGAAAAATGGGCGTAAATACTAAACGACATGTCGCTGATTATTTTAGCGATTGTAATGAAATGAGGGAAGTAGTCGACAATAACTATGTGTTTGAGAGTGGTGAGGTATTGTTGTTTATTGGCGATAACTGAGCCAAAAGCCGTGAGAACAAAGGTAAATATCTTCGAGCTGTTATTTCTAAAATGAAAAGCTAACCGAACCAACTGTCAAAATATTATATACTCACGTTACCAGCTTTTATACTGAAATTTAACCACCGATCGTAAAAAAAACTATTTCAGGGATGCATTTACGTCTGACCACTTAAATGCCAATCATTCTACCGATATCTTTACTGGCCAGGGACAAAGAAATATCAGAGATAAAATTTGGTTCGTAAATTCTGACACATACAGCGAACGGTCAAAGAAAACCGAAATCAACCATTCACTTCACAGGGATGCAATTCTTAACGCGTGACGTCATGGCTTATGAAGTGAGGCTCTTGTATCAAACATCGAATCTCGAATATCGGACCTCGAACCTCGCGTGTCCAGTAGGAACCTCGATAACAATCCGCAGATGTGAGACGGTTGTTTCAGACGATCGGTAGTGTTTGCGGTGCGATGCATTAATTATCTGTCAAAACTTGATGCGGTTGTAGCGATGATTCGCGGAACATTGAGTTGGTAATTTTCCAATTATCGAATAGAGTGTGCTTACGGGTTAAAGTGAGAGCAGATCTTACTCGACAAAATATTCAGATATTTATTATGTGATCAAACCAATAATATTTTACGAAGATGCGGGACTTCAGTTGTGAGATTTCAACCACTTTCTGCATCGTAGCTGTGCTATTATCGCAGTTTGTTATAGGTAAATTTAAAATCTATTCAAACGTTTACATGGTAAGATTTCATCGCTTGGAAAAAATTACATTATCTCTGATACACATAACCGTAACGGTCAAATTAAATCTAACTAAAGATAGCTCTGACCCCACCGTCGGATGATAATTCACATCCGTTGTCGTGATTATTTTTCGTTCCCGGGTAACATACGTACCACTTACATGTTAAAGAATAAATTACACTTGATGTTTAAACTCTTAGCGGCTGAAAATGAATTATCTCTTCAAATTCTCTTTAAATTTTTTCCTAATTTTTTATACTTGTTCAGATATCAATTCTGCTACATATTTCGAATTATTTTTATTTATTTTTTTTTTCTCTTCAGCTCTGTACTTTGGATTATTTCTTTAAGTTCCGTATATTATGATCTATAAATTATTGACTAAGCCATTTCTTGTATCTTTGGACAATGCTATCTACGTATCTACCGTCTCAAAGATTAGATATAATTTTCGCCAGAAAGTGGTCAACAACAGATAACAAAAAAATCAAATAATACCATCTATCCATTGTTTAAATTATTGTTATGTTATTCTAAGTAAATAATCTTAATAACGTGTCACTGCTGATCAGCTACTATAAAGCACAAAGTATCATCGAGAAAATAATTGAGTGATAAGGCCGCGGGTCTTGGATGATGAGAAAGCAAACCATCGTATAGCATAGCATTATGCCCTCCATGATCTCATTGTATTTATATAATGCTAGTCACTTGAGTAGTAATTTGCCTGGCTCATCGTCAGACATGTTAACCTGTGTCATCTGCCTGATAAAACTAATTCATTTCAATTAAGTTATTTAGCCAATCAAAGGCCATGTGGTAAGCACAGTTCACTGTGTGATGTGAAACTGACTACATCAACATCGAGTTGTCGTTTAACCCATGTATCGTGCGGATATAATTTTTGACCCTTGTTATGCGAGAGAATGGATGCAAAATATTTATATGAATTTGAATAATTTTACTACTATATCATTTCATCATGAATCATTACAGAGGCTCAGAGACAATGTTCAATAAGTTCCTTGTCAGAAGACGAGTCGTGCGGGCTGCTAGAGAGGTGCGTGGCAAAAGCTAATAATGACACGGGTATATGCGATTGTCTCATTAATTACCAAAGACAAAAAGACGGCAAATGCATTCCTGACCCAACCACTGTAGAGCCAACATCCACAGAATCTTTGATTGATTCAACTGCCATAAAACAGGATTCTCAAGAGAGTTCTAGTGGTGAGTATATTTTGTGCCAATTTATACAAATAATAAATGTATATATGATGGACGAATGATACTCATTTGCAATATTTCCAGGAGGTTCGGTCGTGGCGGGTCTTCTAATACCGCTATTTTTGATCTCGCTTGCTGCAGTGGTGTTCTTCAGCGCTAGAAGATATAAATGGGTACAGCGGTTTAGAATGTACCAGCAAAACCGTTACGGGAATGTGTTAGTTACTAGAGATGACGATGATGACGATCCTCCTATTGTCTAGATTTAAGTATTTCATTATACGAAACAAGGTAGTGTCAGGTTCACACCACCGATAGACTCATACACTGAGTTTGACTATAACTATTTAGACTATGATCTATGGACTTACGAAAAACGTGTATAATAATCGAGCTTTATGCTTTGGCCACAAAATTATGAATTATTGATTAGCCATAAGAGAACTAAAGTTATCCCACCAGAGTAAAGTGTTTGCTGATTCTGTAACCTAAGATATAACAAAAAAAGAAAGAAAAAAAAGGTCAATAAATAAGTAGCAGTTAATTGTTAGTGTAGTAAATTGTCTTTGTATGCATTTGCCGCTATCATATAGATATGAAAGAGTTAACGCGATGGTGATAATCAAAGTGCGTTTTTTTTGGTATTTCATTGAATATGGACTGATGATGAGATGTGATTGGAACATTTTTTGAGATTGATATTAGATAAGCTGGTCAGTAATCGTATAAAAATACAAAATATTATTAAAATTAATGTTTAAAGTAAACGTAGGGATACTTTAACTTTGTTATTACCGGTTCGAAATATCCTGAGTAGCGTATAAAATGAAAATTATGCTAAAGCTTTAGTTATTAACAATTGTAACGCACGTGTATGAATTTTTTGATTCACGTAATTCTTACATTCAACGAAATACACGGTACAGTGTACAGCTATTATTTGTCACCTTGTACAAGGAAATTTTGCATATTAATAAACTCTGCGTATTATAATGTTGGAAGGAGTGATTAGATTGATTAAATTAAAATTAAAATCAAATAAGTTTAAGATAGCCCAAAGCACAGTCTGCCATCAAACGACAGCAACTAGAACTGAGCTTCAAAGCCATCATATAATATTATAAGGATTTATGATAAACTGGATTATTTGTGTTGACTTTATAATAATATTTTTCACCTTGTTACAAAGAATTCCAAAAGTTCTGATACACATTTACCAAGTGACTGTATAATTGAGGATATCTGCCAGCAGGATTACCATAACTCGATATGTAAATGTCGAGAGGTTTCTTTTTTATTTATTTTTTTAATTTTTTTTATAGACTTTCAGAAAAACCGAGTTTTTCCACAGAGAATAAATAATAATTTCGTAGCAGGATTTTTGGATGATCTCAAATATAAATAACCATAAGAATGACTTTTTAAGTGTACTAAGACTTGTATGATATACATATTATAACAAAATTGTAAATATTATTACTGATCAAACGCACTCTTGCCAATTAGCTTACACGTACTATAATTCTGGCTCGTATTGAAAAGCGCTTAATATATTCACGGAATTTTATTCTATGATATATTAATTATAATTCTACTTTTTTGACGTATGTATCAAGAAATCCCTTAAATCTTCCACTGAAAGATACGATCCAATGATCTTGTATAATCCTAAAATATATTATACTGTAACGTTATAGATTTATTATGCTGTTTTGATTTTCAAATGATTTTTGAACCACTTGTTGCTTGGCAAAACTCAAGAGATTTTTTTAAAATTGTTAAAAATTAATACTTGAACTGTATACGATAGAGCTACAAATCAGAGTTATTTAAGTTACATTTTATTCTATTTTTTTTGGCAATCTGAAATATAAGTGCATAACAACCAATACTTCCATTTATGGACTGATCTTACTGATCTAATGATGAACTAGCTGCACAATTGAAAAAATTTTACGAAACGCCACAGAGAAATAATGCAAAAGAATTCGTAATTGTTCAAGTATAGCCTATGATTACGTTGTAAATATTTTTAAATGAATATATTTTCAAAATGAATAAATAAACATATGTATATGCAACAATTGTGCAAGGAATTCGAATTACCCGACGCTTTGCAATATTTTTACCATCGATTTCACTTCCAGATATCGCATATATACAGCTCAAAATAAATGAAAAATGAAATATGTGAAGGTCATCCCATGTTAATCGATCAACGACATGTGCAAATCAACCATAACTCTTGGTCGGAGTCTTCTCAATCCCTGTTCTACCAAAATCCTGGAGGACCTCGCATCTACAATAAGTGTGGGTATTTCAAACCCATACACTACAGGCGTGATGTGACTCATGGTACGCCTTATCCAATCTATACGCCACTCTTGCAGTTCTTAATTTATTGAATCCATGAACTACGAGTGACAAATGCTGCATGAAATAAGTTTTTCAGGAAGACTCACGTGCCCTAAAAAAAAAGGAGTCTGTTATATCCGCTAATGCGGGATAAGCTTAAGGAAAAAGAAGAAAAATACCCCGTACATTCCTATGCTGACCGAGGTTTATAATTCTGAAATGTTGGGGCATTAAGCCATGGGGGATTTGATAGTAAAACTTTTGTTTTATGGAAAAATGGCACATTTATTATATTATTAGTGATAATAATATTACTAGTAATTAAACATTTTTCTCAAATATTTTTTTATACGCGTAGATCATACAACATTCGCTTCCACGAACAGCATACTATGCCTGTTCACGCATACATTTCACTACCTAGAACTATTGACAAAATCTAGCTTAAACTGACTTAAAAACTATTATAGTTATATATTACATGATTTTTTCCTTTGAATATTCTTGTTTTTTTAAAAAAGTTCACCAGCTCACGCATTTAGCAGCTTAAATTTTATGTCACAATGTACAATTTAACTTATTCAGTAATTGTAGGGCAGAATCCATGCCGCCCGTTCACCACCGTTCGAAAATTTCTGTCTGCTCAAACAATTGTCCGTTTTTAGTTTTTATAAAACTGAAGACAATTTGCGAATAGAGAGAAATTTTTCGGTGGAGAAACGGACTTTGCATATACCAGCCATAGTGTTTTTGTATTTATTTATTTATTCATTTAGTTATTTTATTTCATTTTTTTTTCATTTCTCTTAATATGATACTGTATAGACATAACGTTATTTCGTAATGATTAATTCAGATTTCAGTGCGTTCATTTAAATTTCATTTTCAATAACATAATGCAGCTCGAAATACCTTCAAGCACAATAATATAGTAATATTGCAAAAAAAAAAAATATATATATATATAATCGATATGAAAAGAAAAAATATATTTATGTATCTGACCTATCTGTAATTCGTAGTAAAAGAAACTTAAATAATAATAAACATGGAATATATTTCTAAACGCTAAAAATTTGCTATATGTATAGTATGTGTATGTAATTATAATTTATATTATAATACTCAAAAGTGCCAAATGTCTGGGACGTGTGCGCATTATGTTGTAAAGCAAATTCAACAAAACCGCTTCTGTCCTATCTCATACATATAAACCAAAAAAGCATACCTGCACTTCAACTTAGCGAATTTCTATCTCGTTAACTGGCTAAGAGCGTAGGAAAAAGTACTACGCAACAAACAAATATCATCTATAATTTTTTCAACAATAGACATAGAGAGAGAGAGAGAGAAGGAGAGAGAGAGAAATGAATCTTTCACTAGAAAAAAATGTCATTACATATTCTTTTGCTAACAAGCTGTGCAGATAATAAAAGCAAATTAATTAAGTTATCGCAGAACTCTTTCCTACGAACAAAATCTTAGCCAGGAGTAATGAAATGTGAGTGTGAACGCAAAGGTATAATATTATTGTCCTTATATCTTAAGGGAATGCGTTCGCTAGTAAGCACTTAAAGCACATGTTTGGCGTTAAGATTTTTCGCTAGCAAAGTAACACAGGGTCTAAGTAATCTGTTGTGTTACATACAACCACGGGTGATTATATTAGGAAACAGAAGGATTCCGTTGAAATTTAATAATTTTTCTCATTCTTCAAAAAATATAATCTATCAAGAACAACTGTATCAGATCCGGCTGGTTTATCTCTACTTTTATTATCCTTTCAATTAGTTATCTTCCCTTGGCTCTGCTCCCTGATCATCGAACAAAATAGAGTAATTACAAATAATTACAAGACGTCACTGGGATACTGAGTGTCAATAAAAGCTTATTACTGTATATACACACGCTGGGAATGGCAGAGATAAATACGTGCTGCTCCATTCCGAGACTACACCAGGCATTTATCCTCCGAAAGTAGAATGCTCAGCAATGAAGAAAACAATCACAGCAAACGCATCGTCTCAAGTGTCCTTAGATGTAAACATTTTTTTCTATCTCCTAGTATTGTCCATTTAAAACATGTCACTTAGTTCGTTTGAATAAAATCTATTAAAATGTATGAGTTTGTCATCAATGAGAATATAGACAAAAATAAGAGACAATCCATTTACAGAAAGAGTTTACTGTCTTGAGCGTTAGTCATTGAAGCGAATAAAAAATGATAACGTCTTGTCATGAGATTTAATAATGATGATATCGTATAGGCGACGCGTATGCTACGAGTTTTTCCATCGATGAGGAACAGTTTCGTAGTTGAATGCCTGATGAATAACTTGTCATGAACCATAACTTTTTTTTTCCTATAGTCAGATGGATTTCTGCCCATTTTGTTAGGAATGGCAACCTTTTCATCTTGTTACCGCACGCGGACCCTCACCTACCAGATATACTTAATAATATCTGCTGTAAAATACACGTGAAAATTTTATGGGAATAACAAAAAATAAACTTCTAAAAAATATCTCTTTGCACATCATTGCATTGTACTTTGCGAATGAGACACAGGTCAATTTTTTTTTTCACAGTAATTGTTAGTGTCTATACCTAAGTAGGTAGGTATTGTCTTGGTATTGATTCTAAGAGGAACAACGTTTGAGAATCATAAATTTACCTTGGCATATATGACCAGGCAGCAGATTAAACTGATTCAGAAGTATTTCTGCTGTCAACTCTGTAAATATTGTAAAATAATTTTCATGACCTTTGCACAAGAGAATCGAGATGATGTTATATGAACATGCTTCAGGTGCATACTAGGACATGTATCCGCTTAAACACCTCGCACATCAGGTGCTGATATCTTACACACACTATCGATAAAGTTAGGTGTTTGTTCTAAAGACCCAATCTTATGTATAGTCCTTGAGCAACGCATTCTTATTTTACATACACACATACTCATGTACCCGCGCATGCACGGACGCGTAAGGATAGACACGTGTCTGCGTCGCTCTTCTGCGTAAACAGATTATCATTCCTATTATTAGTAGCAAACAGAATTGAGTTTTGAAAATTTAATTGTTAATTATTGGATAGTTCATTAACACGTAATAATAATAATAATAATAATAATAATAATAAAAATAATAATAATAATAGTAATAGTAATAATAGTAATAATAATATTAATATTAATAATATTAATAATATTATTAATAATAATAATAATAATAATAATAATAATAATAATAATAATATTAATAATAATGTATAAATAAAGATTGAACCTTGTCAGTTTATCTAAATAATTTCATAGCTGTTTAAATAAATTTTTTTTTCTTTTTTTTCTCTCTTTCCCACACCTAAGAGGGGCACTGGCAATTGATTTTAAAAGGAAATAAAAATTATGAATCACAGTCATTTTTTGTTTTTGTTTTTTTTTTTTTTTTTTTGTTTTTTTCTTTCTTTTTATATTCTTTTTAAAAACGCTATCGAAATATCTGTACGAAATGCACGAAGAATTTATTTTCCGATCGCGCAGGGTGGTGGGAAAATGCATACATTAATGTTTATGTACAAAGGTTTATTATTAGCTGCACCCCCACGCAGAACAAAGAATTAGGTGGAATAAATACTGCTGAGAAATAGGTATTGCATTGAAATCCTAATAAAATCATCTTCTTAATCTCATTGTGCTGAAAAAATCAATGTTTTCATCATTTAAACTATGTACTATAATTTGATTAATAAAGAAGAGCTTTGTAATGATTACATAGTGGCCGGCATATGCATGAAATAATAGTTCTAGTTTTTTTCATAGCAAGGAAATCTATAATTATTGAAAAGCTAGATGTGAATTGTAAAAAATATTATCATATCTGATAAAGCGCAACGAGTTCGTATTGTCATTGTGAAATACCAGATATTCATATTCAAACACTTGAGATAGTATATTTAAAATGTAAATTCCAATGGTTATTCGTTGTTTTGATAAATAAATATAATTTATTTATAATAAAAATATAATTTGTTTTTTTATTTTTTTTGTTTTTTTATATTCATCAAAGTCAATCTTTTTAAAATATAACATTCAAAATTAGAAATCTTTCATCTTTCTACTATTCCGTTATATTCCGACAGGCGACACGACGCGCACGTTCGCACTCCGCGGTAAACAGAATTCGGCAAATACTTGTTGAGAAATTCAAAGACTATATAAGTACAGATATAACGAAAGCTTTAACTTATACTATCGAGATGCCCGGTGAGACTAAAGCAATACGATTCACTACTTGCTACATTATACGGAAAATGGAAATAACAACCGAGGTATAAATTCTATACACAGAAGAGTAGGCATCGGCTGATAATTCCGTCATATCGTACAAATTTATACAATTTCCATTGCATTATAGCATTAGAAAAGAATCTTTTTGATGACAATTTTGCGCTTCATCTTGCATGATTCATTGAATGAAAAGTAAAATTGTCAGCATCAAAAAAACTAATCTGGGCAATGTCAAGGAACGCGAGAGAATAATTGAGTTTCTTGTTCATCTCTTTGACCAAGCAAGTAATCGTGTATGTACTCCATTGCCTCACGTATGGCTTATATTTGTTGCTGCCAAGAACCTAGAAGCGACGTCACTCGAAAATCACGAGTATGCGTTACAGCTGGGGCACGTATGTTTCTTTCGATAAAATTGTTTACCGTTTATGTACATGTGATCAGTGTACAGGATAGCTGAGAAGTAAAATAATTACGGCTATACGGTAGGATATTTAGAATCCAGTCACAAGACTGCCGTCCGGCGATGGAAAAACTTAGAGCGAACGCATCGCCTTAACACAGAGCGACGCTATGGTCCAGCCGCTGCTACTGCGGTTGCGACGGATTGTGTTGAAGGGAAGGTGGTGGGCCCTGAAACAATTCAATTATTGATCATTCTAGTGCAAAAAAAATATTAAACAAAAATGCATAACAATCATTCAGTTTCTATTTCCTTTTCTATTTCTTCTATTCTATATACTCACAGGCATTGCGGGAAACGGAGGTTGCGAGTGTGAATGGGGATGTGGATGAGGATGTGCTATGTGTGCCGCGAGATGACCGGGTAGCTTAGGCCCGTCCTCGGCTTTTTCTTCTTCTCTTCTTTTTAAACACGCCGCCTTTGGGTTCAGATTTCGTTCTGCGAATGAGAAACGACAGTTATTAATGGCGTAGTATTGATTTCCCGTTTTTGGGATCATAGTTTTATGGTAGAAGTCTGTATAGAGGTACTACATACCTCTGACTTGCTGCTCCAGGGTCATTATAACTTCTACAGCCATATTGAGAATGCCAAGCTTAGTCTGTGGTTTGTCGGTCTTTAGGTGCGTCATACACATTCTTCCTAGCTCTTTCAAAGCTTCATTTATATCCCTAATACGTATCCTGGATGAAAAAAGAGAAACGAAAATTGCATGGAATAATTGCGTGTTGTTACCACAGGGAATATGTAACCATTACCAGCTGATTAAAACAAGCTACGCATAAGTTTCAATATGTATGTTCTGATTAATTAAAGAGTGGAGCACGTCAAGTATTGGATTAATCCAGTAACTAACAATGGAAGAAAATTGTTAAGTATTGTTTTTCAGAAAGCTTAAGATGGTTGAAAAACAATCTCTTTAATCTTTCACCAGTTTGTTTTCTTCTACATAACGTGATACAAGTAAGTAAATACGACTACCGGCAAAAAGCAAAAAACATACTATACAAAGACTACGGGCCACTTGATTAAAATGTTACAGTTTTTTTGTATTATCTTATCAACAGAATGTGTAACATTAATATGCTTATTGTTTATATACAATTTTTTAGAAAAGAATTAGTAGACGTATCCTTGATTTTTCTTCAACTTAGGGTCTTACCTTTCCCTAGCATTATTGGCTTGCCTCCGCTCCTTTTCCCTCTGAGCCTTCATGTCAGGATCATCATCCTCGTCTTCGGCGCTCGAACAACAGTTGCGCAATAACAATACTAGATTAATCACCTGACGTTTTAATCTTAACAATAAGTGAAAAAAACTTTAACTTCTATACTATTGCAATTCAGCAAGATCTCAAAAATATTAACTATATTGATATTAACTTCGACAATATGTGAGATCTGTTATCATTGTACAGTAGATGTCTTAAATAATGTGATTGAATGATGTTGTTCGAGCGATAGAGTTTGTTAATAATTTAACTTGATCTTTACACTGACTTGACGATTCTTATCGTTCTCGTCATAAATGTAGAAAGATGTTTAAACTATTTTATTAATGAACACACGCACTTAGGTCCATTATTGGATGTTCTTAGGAGCTGAGGTGATTTTTCTTTTTATTATTCTGTTTTTTTGGCTGGCTGAGGGACAGGCCACCCCTATAAGAGACTAATAGTTCAACTTTTATTCTGAAAGGCCCATACTCTTTGTACGTCTGTGATTTTTTTTTCTCCATTAAAAAAAAAAAAAAAGAGATTTTATTCAGTTACTTCAATAATAAAACAATATTACTGAAAGATAAATTGGGGTGTTCTTATTAATATTCCAGGGAAAGATGAATCTCGTCTGTTAAACTCTCTAACTTTGCCTAAAAATACCAGTGTTAGCATACGTAGTAAACGATGACTTGCAGTAGAGAGAAATTCAGTAGCAAGTAAATAATAGAGATAATAGAAAATTCGACTTTACAAATAACATTTTAATGTGAAATAAAATACGGTTTAATGAAATAAGATCCTGCGTCTCAACAAGCATGTATATATGTATACAGCACTTGGGAAACAATTAAAGAAAATAAAAACTAAATTGTGTCATAATTATGCAATGTAAGTTCTATAATGTAACATGCTTAGTAGCCAGATTCCAGCTGCATTAAAATGAAACTGATTTCAAGCAATTTACGAGAAATTTTGAATAAATCTCATCTTTGTCTGCAACCAGCAACATTTTAATTACGATTTGTAAAGACGGGCCTTACAGTAGTGATGAGAAGGATTTACAGACTGGTAAAGGTATAATAAATACATGCCAAATAGAACAAGCTTGATCTTTGATAATAATATAAATCATGATAATTATTTATCTACAATTTGGCATATATTTGAGAAATGGAAATTACCAGGGAAACGTTTAGCTCAGATTTTATTGCAGGCACAAGGTGATATCAATAATTTTATTGCTATATTTGTCAGAGTTTTATCACTCTCTACCGATTCTATATTTATTGATACCATCACATTGTATGCTGAATATAATCGGAATCAAACATTGTAGTAAAATCTCGACGTGACTTTGATTGCTCATTGCAATGGAAAGCCACGTATCGATTTTAAAGTAATCATCAGGGATTTGGACCAAAATTCTAATAGTGCGTACTGCGTGTGCTCACTAACCTTTCACGAACGTTGTTAGCCTGTCGCCGTTCTTTTTCACGCACCGCTTTAGTGCCCGGGTCATCGCAGTCTTCCTCAGCGCTCGAACAACGGTTGTTTAAAGACACAGCAAGTTAGTTTAGATTGTCATATTTGCTTAATACATCAAATTTTTACCAACATTTCAATAATTCTCTTTCATATCAATACAGCTGGCTTTATTTACCAATTGATATTTAGTTAGCTTACAGAGTACGCCGACCTCAGTTTTTAAATAAAGTCTGAATAACAGGTTTATTAATATTAAAGTATCTTTATAGAGAGTCTTGATAATTGTAAAATTTTAAGAAGATCCCAGCAATTAATAGAGTCAAGTTCAACCATAACTTTACAACTCCGTTTTTTAACAAATCGTCAAATGAAATATCATTAAGTGCAACTTGTAGTAACAAGGAATGTTTTTAATAATGTAAATAAAGGAACACTTACTATCTGCGCGATCTTTTGGTGCCCTTGCCCTGGGAGGTTGAATTCACTGTAGATGCTCCTATGACGCCGCCTCCTGTGACTAAGTCGCTGCTCGAAGGCTTTGTTTCACCACCACTACTGTCTGGTGGGTCTTTCCTCTTTTCTAAAGAGATATATTCTACTCATTATTGATACTGCCTTAAAAGAGGTCTCAATTTGTTTAAAATACTGCAACGTTTATATATGTTTGTGTAGGTGTTCAATATTCATGTACAGTAGAAGAACGCGTTATTTGAAAATCTTATGATCAAATGCACAAAAGTACTCAGTAACTTTCATTCCTAATTACTGCTCGGTATGTAGTCAGTAAGAATAAACGAGAATGCATTCACCAATTAAAAACAGGAAGTGACCAAGTATAATCCTAATTTAGACATCGCCTTATGCGTAAGGAGAATGAGTAGATAATAGATGCTAGCTCATAGGGAGCGTGCGTGTGTCTCTATACGATTGTAACAGCCTAGGTATTTACATCTGATATAACACACAATGGTATAACTCTCTAAGATATCCATATAAGAATTCCTTAAGAGAGTTCAATTTACCACGAGCGATCAAGGCTCAGATATAGAAAATGAGAATAAACAAGTTATAAGTTAGTTTCTAGTCTGCGTATCATATTATTTTCCAACTTTGTTAGAATCTGGGATTTTAATTCTTGCACAAGACAATTGTTGAACTATTTTATTCTATAACAGAATGTACATCAACTTACTGGCGTTGGCAACAGGTAACCTTTCAATTTTTATCGAACCGTCTGTGTCTGGTGTTGGTGTTAAGCCAGGATACGAACCCTGGGGTTGAGCTACTGTTACCGGAGGGTGAGGACTTGTCTGTAAGTAAAGACAATACAAGTATTAATCATCAATTATTGCTCTATTCTTTTATTATATGGATTCTAAAATATACCAGAAATACTTACTAAATGATCCAACTGTGGGGGTGAGGTATGGGAGTATAACGATGCATGAGGTCCAACAGGTGCAAGATGTAAGCCGAGTTGACTTTCTGCATGATTCCTCAGGACATTGATCGCATCGTCCAGTCTCTCTTCCATCCGTGTTCCCTGTACCAACAGAATACCACATACCCGACTCGATTACATTTTAGCCGTTAATGAAGAGACATTAAAGTATCTTCTCGCTGAACGATATTTCCATGGAGTTAGTCAATAGAGGTGAAATAATAAAGAATAGGATAATCAAAGAACTAAATTATCAATAGAAAAAAAATTGAAAAAAAAAAAAAAAATTATATGAATTTTGCCAAACCTTAGAGGATGTGGATTTTGTTAAATAATGAATAATGGTCAATAAATAAAAATTGGTGATCCTCACCTCTGCGTGGTCGCGCAGGAAGCCGATGGCATCATCTAGCCTCTGCTGTTCTGGCGCCGGCTTCACACACAACACCAACGCAACAACAAAACCAAAACAACCAAGTCAACACAACGTTCACAACAAACAAGGAGGGTAAAAAGTTAAAGAAAAGACAACACAAAAATGAATTATTAATCATTGTGCACGCTTTCGTTCTCACTCTCTCTATCTCTATCTCTCTCTCTTTTTCTCCCACTCTCCCTCTCTCTCATGCTTTGTACATCCCCGAAGCTATCCTCCCTTTTGATCAATCAAATTCAATCTTGTTAGGACAATTTTCAGTTTATTACTGGTTGTCTAAATTTTGTCTCTCAACAGTGGTCCTTGGGTTGATTAATTGTAAGTCGAAGACGAGTAGCCTATTATTAGTAATAGGATAAAAACATATTTCATTTCTCCATTGATTATAAATCCGTTACAGATTTTAGTTATTGTATGTAAAACTTTGTGAAATAAAAGCTTGATGCAGCCAGTCTAATTAATTATCATAACTTCACTTGCCGCATGATAATATGAACGGTTTATTCAACGTCCTAATACTAAAATTGAAAAATGTTAATTTTACAAACAGATTAGATAAACTGCTAACTAACATCTGATGATGAATTAAGCATCGTTATCTTCGTATAATCAATGCAACAGGCTTGAATACAAACTTGGTATGTGAAGTACATACTCAATGAAAAGATTAAATATAAAAAAGAACAATATTTTGCAAAATAAAAATGAAATAAAAATAAAAGTAAATGGAACTTACCATGTGAATGGTTCCACCACGATTGGGGTCCGCCGCAAAATGTGGAGAGACAGGGGCTGTGCCAGAGGCCCAACCTGGTGCGGAGCCTGTTAATGGCGGGGGTGAGCTAACCGGCGTAGACGGGTTACTGCTATAGCTAGATACCGATTGGTCCGTGGGGTAAATCTGAGAATAATAAAAACAAAAGAAATTAATTACACTTCTCAGTAAAGGATGAAATTCTGTTAAATCCATACATCCATAATCTTATAAAGAACTTTTTAAATTGGTAGAATAAAATGAGATGCGTGAGACACGTACTCTTGCACTCACAACAGAGGCAAGAGCCTTGCCAAGGGTATCTCCTGACGTCGGCTGGTTATTGGTTGTTGCACTTGGTGCACTGGGAGCTGGTGGAGGAGCTCCAGGGCTGTGACTGTACTGCAAGGATGCAGGAGAAGGAGCTCCTGCCCCGCTGCCAGCTGCTACAGCTGAGCTGCCTCGAAACGTCGACATTGGTGGTAAAGATGCTGCACTAGTTACAGCAGAGCCAAGAATTGGGGCAGCCGTATCACCGTTGGGAGACATCGCGGAGTATGCCTTAAATTTGGAATAATAAATACTCATTGTTTTGATCATTATTGTCAATATCCTAGATTACATTTTCGTTTTTGATTTTCTGTCTACTTGTAGAACTGCCTAACGGAAAAAGATACGGATGCATATATTCATATAGTAGCCTTTGGCAATATCTTGTCAACTATTATTACCAAATCTGTACTTTATATGGTTGGCACATAAAAGAGGGAATACAGTAGATCACGGTGGTATCGTTAGCCAGTGTAATTGCGTAAATCAAACAGAGGCTGCTTGCACTTGACTAGAAACATGATGTAGCCAGAGAGCTAATCTATATATAGATACTCTGACTCATTCGGCTTACACTGCACTGCTCCAGTGTCTCTCAGCCTCTCAACCCTATATAGAGAGAGAGAGAAAGAGAGAGAGGGAGAGAGAAAGAGAGAGACAGAGAGAGTGGCTGTCTGTAGAGTATAATCAATAACAATTGTCACAGATAAATTCATTAGCATTTCAAACTCTGACAATTATTCCGACCTACTCCGTGATACTATGGGATCAAATTGTGAAAAGATTCTCAACACTTGATTTAAATATACAAGTAGATAAAAATTTCCAGTATTTTATTAAGTTTGTCCTATTCTATTAATTTCATTTTTAAATCATTTTCAATGCTCACCATAGGGTCATGGGGTAAGTGCATGGGATATGCTGGCTGGGCCAGGTGGGATGGTGCGTAACCACTGTACGGCGGCTGTACTCCGCCGGTGCCCCCTGTCCACGGATCACCAGGACCCGCTCCTTGCCCGCTGCCATCTAATACAGAACAAAAAAAGTCGAAAAAAATGAAAAATGAAAATTGAAAATATAGATTTCACTCATGTAAGAAGTATGACGGATGGAACAGGCGCGTATCTTGAATTGGGCGGTTTACCGATTTTTTCATATCTTCGTAATATGATTTTAATAAAGAGAGAAAATAAGAAAAAGAAATTTAAAGCACGCATGGGGGAATGTTTGGGACGAGAGCGTGATACCCTTATCCTATTCATCCCTCCGATTACGAAATTCGAAGACGGGGATTCGTATGGCTCTCTTCTCTATAAGAGGAGAGGAGAAAAAAAAGTTTAATAAGAATTACGAGACGTATAGCTAGGTATACGCTGTCGGAGTTGTTTAGAAAGAAAAGCAATATTCACGAGGGAGGCGATATTTAATTTATTGTCTATCTATCTTTGGTGTCTTCGGGAAAAACGGAGATACTTGGGGAGAAAAATAACTTTTTCTGAACACCGACGACGGTTGTAGTTTAACTCCCTTTTTGTTGTTGTTCTTGTAATTTTTTTTTTTCTATCTTCTTTCTTTCTTTTTTTTTCTTTTTTTATTCCTTACGTTTTTTCTTCTCAGTTTACTTTCACGTTACTGTTCGGCGTTGATGGTAACAATAAGGGGGGAGAGAGCTGGGGACGGAAACTCGAAGAGCTAGTTGGTGCAGCCAGTTGGCAAAACTCGTAAGGTATACGAGCGGGGGATGAATTATATGAAGAAAAGTGTCGCTTAGGGTATCGAGAAATGTGTTTCTACTTCGGGGTGGGATATTGCGATTGTTTTCAAACTCTCGGTATATAACTGCGTGGCGATGGGCCTCCTCCCAGTTCTCTTTGATTATACAACGGCAGAAGTATGTAAATAAGTTCTGAACAATGATATGTATAATATACAACAATCTCGGGAAACCGATAAGACTGCAGGCGGTAGGTAGAGAAAATTCTCTCTATTAAAATATATACCTATATATAATTTATACGTAATTTAAAAAAATAATATGTACTCACCAATATAGTAGGGATCTGCGTATAGTGCCGCTGCTTTTGGGGAGGTGTACCTTGGCGAGTCCTGACCAAATTCGTCGGAGCCATACTGAAAAATGAAAAAGACAAAAAAAAAAAACTATTGTTAGTCTCAACCATAAACTTTCGCAGTAATAATATTCGTCGTGTTATAAAAAATGTTTAGAAAAATTTGTGATCATTCATATCTTGGCGAGGTATTATTATTATTGTTGTTATTATTATTATTATAATTATCATCATCCTCGACAAGTTAATGAGCTTAATATTAGACTAAGAGTGGATCGCAACTTTCACAAGCTTAGAATTCATCGTAATATACTACAGGTATAATATATCGACGAAGCGTTAGATGAGATCATTGTAAAAATTAGCTAGATGTATAATAATATGTTACGAACTATAATATACGGTACCATTTTATAAGCTCCATACCCGATCGGACATACGAACATTTTTATTTATAAAAATTTTCGGTAAAATTTAATCAATTGTGTCTTAATGACGCAATAATTGTAAGAGAAACGCGTAAGAGTTAAAATTTTATCAACAGTCCCGAATAATGATATATGTAACAGGTATTATTACACAAAAAGTTTCGAAAAAAAATTTTTTTTCTTAGTGAACTTAGTCACAGGTATACCCGCATCTTACGAAAGACACCGCGATACTGCAGTCAAGTATCGGATAAACTCGGGGCGCTTCACTTCTTCGTTTTCTTCTTCTTTCCATTTACATTTCCACTTCCGTTCCATGTTATAGGGAGGGTATGTGTTCCGAGGGTGGGGAGGTGGAGGCTCCCGGGACGGTCGCATCGGCGCATCGATAGTTTAGTCGAGAATTTGTAATTTTTTTTTATTCTTTTATTTTTTATCTTTCTTGCGATACACCCGTCGCGTGGGATTTGAATCTATATGATCATCTATATGTATTGTATATGCTCTGACTTGAAATAAATCGATCGTATAAAGATACATACACTTATTAGAAGATCTGATACGAACATATAACATTTATATATCCATGGTATTATATATATATATATATATATATACATACATAAAATATAAACTCGTATGTAAATGATTATAGAAAATATTACGGTATATAGATATGTATTTAGATATATATGTAACATATGATGTGTGTGTGTGCGTAGCGATCTTTGACCCGGTGCGTTCTCAGATTCTCGCTACTCGGCTTATATACTGCACGCTTATCGAGTTTATTTCAAATTTTATCATCGGAACTTATTCGATAAGAGCTGTATAATAGTACTGCAATATAAATAAATCAATTTCTCTCGTGCGGTTTATTATACTAGAATAAAGGAGATTAGAAAATTTTAATGAAAAATATAAATGTAACCAGTGCAGTATAAAATTGTGGTGATAACACTCAATGCGCGGCAGGGGTTAGACTAATAAATTCATTTCATTTCATTTGAATGAATTGGTTTGACTCTAGAGATCGCTTTGACTAGCCGACTACAAATAAACTAGGGGGTCAATGTGCAGCGACTTAGCTATATGTATACATGTATTGCATATACGTGCATAGATGTAGCTGTATAGGTATAATACATACGTATATATATATATACGTACTTATAACGAAGAATAGAAATATTGTTTCGATTTAGTTTCATCACTTCTCGATACTCTCTTCGTATATTGATACATATACATATATATATATATATATATATATATATATATATACCGAATATGTAATAAAAATGTCGAATACCACACGCGGGAGAATCTTAATATGTCGGGGTTTCCGCGCGTATAGGTCTCGGGGTTCCGCGGCAACGTCAGCGATTTCTATACCCAATATAAATGTCCAGCAGCATTGATTTAGTCGTCGTCGGTAAAATGTGTCGTCCTCGCGACTACCATGGCTTATAGAAAGGGGAAGGAAAAAAAATTTATCTTTAGAAAAAAAGAAACAAAAAAATCATCGTGACTCTATATCGCGGAAAAAAAAATTAAATACCTATACCTACTCTTCTGTATCGTAATGCAAGTTACAGTAATCATGGCGCGAATTGCGTGCAAGTATACGATTAGCGCGAGGCATTAAACGACGGAAAATAAATAAGTCAATATATAGGTATATCAACTGTACAACATACAACACGTATAAACGACGGAAAAGGGGGGAAAGCAGGGTAAAAAGACGGGGGGGAAAAAAAAAAAAATTGTTGGAGCGGATCTTAAACGCGAGACACGTCAGGCATGGGCAGCATATCGCCCGCATGTAAACGCGACCACTGCACAACCTAGCACCTGCCTCGTTACAATCCATAGATCATTACCTCCGACTATTACTGTCGGGTATACAATATTGCACGTTATTTATTTTTATTTTTTTCAAATATACTGATAGAAAAACAAAAAACCACGTTTATATATAGGTATACATACATACATAGATACATACCTATATATACGGTATATAAGTATAATATTGATCGTGTAAATTTATTACAACAATTATAGTGCAAGCTGCTGTTAATTATTTTCATCGTTGCATATATACATATACATATACGTATATATACTTAAATATATACCTACTATTTCACCACAAACTCGAAATTATATACAGAAATTATTGTAAATATATACGAATTTAGGTGTATACAGATAGATATGTAATATAGAAGCTGTAGTATAACGTATATATATATATATATTTATAAACTAATAGTATTACTAAATTTCGATAATACCAATAGACTGCAACGTTGTCACGATTAACGGCCCTTTTAGAGTTGGCCGATCTAACCGAGTTGAAAGTTTTCTTCCTCCAGGTGTACGGAAACAGCTTCTTAATGGCGAGGAGAGGATCAAATAGTACAAGACAAGTGAATTAAGCTTCCATTAATTACTTATACCAAGTCCACCGCAGCGAGATCGTCGTTCGCTTCGCTTGGCCATGGCCCGAGTATAAGGTAAAGGAGGTAGGTAATGCAACAGAACGGCCGCGGCAGCGTAGGTAAGATATGCCTCGCGCAGGTGTCTTATCATTAAATTTCATCTAACGTAGAGCCGTATATACCTATATATGTATAACTATGTATATATCTATTACCAATGTGGGTATTTAACTATATTTTATTACACTCCGCACTCGGTATTACTCGATGGACCGTGGGAACACTCGTCTAATAACGTTAAGTATATATATAATAGTTATATATTATAGTTTAATATAGAACAGTCTTCCCCAGTCCTTTCGAGGATCTCAAGAATTCTTTCCCATCTATCCGCCAATTTCGAAGCCTAATTCATTTCTCGGAAGTCCCATTTGTGGTGTTTGCACGAAATAGGTGAAAAAATAAAAAAATAAAAAATAAAAAAAAAATCGACATAAGTACGTGTGTTGGGAACTCGATTGAATTTCCGATCGTTAAGGTGGCCTTGAATGACGTGACAACGCGGTTCTGAATCCTGATTTCTTGTTTCTTCTAAATAGGAGCAGCATCAACAGCGGGGATTATAAAGTCACGCTTCCAAGCTCCACGGCAGGATTCTAAGATCGACCATTGACCATGTGATATCAGAATGACGAGGCAACATTGGTGTATAGGTATTACGAGAAGGTGAAAAAAAAAAAAATAAAATAAACATAAAATAAAAATATGCACCTCGAATTTATAAAACAAACGCTTAATTAGGTATACCAGGACGACGATTATACACGCGCGTTTAACGACTCGCATCCGAGTCAAGTGGTCTGCGTATAGCGTTTATGCTAATACTTCGTTTCTTTTTTTTCTTTTCTTTCTTCGTTTTTTTTTTCTTTTTCTTTTTCTTCTTCTCCACCCCAAGAAGTTATACGGGTTCGCATTTTCCCATGGCGATGGAACAGCGCAAGCTATAACCAGCCAGCCATAGGGCAGTTGCCACGGAAATGGGTCTAGATGGATGTTGCGTGTTCCGATTAGTTCAGTTTACCTTAGTTTACAGTTTAGTAGTCAGTAAAGTATCGTCCGTTTTCTATACGGATGCCTATACAACAACGTATGAGTATTTCCGGTCAGGACACATTTAGCCTACGTTTATATATGTATATGTGTACCTACATTATATATATATATATATGTATATATATATACTCTGTCCACCCATTTGTCTATCTATCTATCTACCTACCTACCTGACGCGCTTCACAATTCTACACAAATTGATACGTTCTTTATACCCACATAGTAATACCCCGGAGGTATTGGTATATACATATATTCTACCTGTTGATTCTACGGGCACGCGAACTTCCCACGCGGTTATAAAAAGGTCTCAAATTTATATCGAAAACGTTCTCCTTGTTCTCCTTGTTCTCCTTCTTCTTCTTCTTCTTTTCCTCTCTCTCTCTTTCTCTCTCAATAATTGGAATACAATCATTTTCAAAACTAACTATCAACTTGCACATCTTTAAATAACATTACATTATATTTGCATAATATACTTACTACTATATTACACACGTGTTTCCCAACCATCCGACTATAATAATAATAATAATAATAATAATAACAACAAAAACAGCAATAATAATAATAATATTAATAATAATAATAATAATAATAATAACAACAACAATCCAATGATTTTTTAAACCGCGAACAAAGAGACGAGGTAAATTAAGGATAAATGGGAGCTAATCGTAGGCGATATCTACCCTTATATGGTAAATGGCGATTCGTGCTGACGCGATCAATTCCGCGGCTATATAGAACCATTATAGTAGCAATAGCATAAGAACAAGAACTTATACACTACCGTCAGACATTAAAGACACATAGCATGCTCGATTATGGTTCTCACCGCGACCTTCGACCTCCGCATACGACTCGAAATGCGAAGTAGGTATAGGTATACGATATGTCACCGCAGCTACGGTCAAATCTTCGGAGGGGGAGATAAATAAATAAATGAATAAATAAATAAATACATTAGAAAAAAATAAAAATTAACCCTGAATCAGCTTGTAATACGCAGACGTGTGCAGGTGCAACAAGACGAGTCATTTTAAACAATCTTGTAAAAGATATCTACAGCTGATCCGCGCTATCCCCTCTGTTACGTAGTGCTATATACTATATTCAACTGGCTTATAATAATTCTGTTGTATACATACCTATACAAAAATTGATAAATCCTTCATTTAAAAATTCCGCGGATCTAACGTATGTGCATATATACATACACGTACGTATGTATGTGTTTACGTAGATGCATGATGCCTACCTACCGCTAGATTTTATTTAATTCATTGGCGGTCGTCTAACCTCCTGCATCCATAAAGCAACTACCTCGAGTTGTGACTCGTGAGCTGCATTACATGTATAGGTAGTCGTGGATAGAGTAACCGTGGGAGGGAAAAGGGAATTAGAGGCGTAGGGGTAAGAGGGAAGAGGGCGATTCTTACTACGAACGAGTCGAGAGAGTAAGTTACATACATACGTAGATATATCACCGCTGCAGGACGGACGGACGTACCTACCTACCTACCTACTCTGGTGCACCGCCGTAGTACATTGTACACCTGGCCGATTCTCACCTCGGTATAGTCAGCCCACGTATCAACGACTAGGGACTAAATATTGTACGCGGAACGATTGATAATTTTTTTCTTTTTTCTTTTTCTTTTCCTGTACTTTTTTTTTTTTTTAATATCGTTATATATATACGGTATTATATATTTATGCCTATATGTATATACCTATATACATACATTCGAATTAATATAATTGTTTTTAGTATACTACATACACACCGCGTCACATTGTATAAACATATATACCTATACTTACATGAATAATAATATAAATAATGTCGCGTACCTATACGAAGAATAATATTATTCTATACTGCTGCAGTCTTTACTTTTATACATATACCTATATATATATATATATATATTATACATATATACGTGGACGGTACATATTATTATTTCATAATTATTTTTTAATCCCTCTCTCTTACTCTGACACTCTTTCACAGAAAAGAAATTGAAAAAAAAAAAAAAGAAAAAGGAAAAATGATCGGCAAAATTTACCGCAGCAGTCACATTTCATTGGTTAATCTGGTATTTGCACGATTGCCCGAATGTTAAAAGTTTTCAAAAAAAAAAAAAATACAATTTCTTTCATTGACAGCGCACAACACGTCCACGGTTCTCTTTCACGGTGGCTTAGCACGGGCGAGACGCGTACACACGTCTCATATGAATCAAATAATTAATACTTATTAGTAGGCGGAGTGGTGAGCCCGGTATTAAGACGAGTGCGAGTAGGAGCTCGAGTCCCGCATACAGATTTTAGTACGTATTCTGGGAAGGAGCGATATTAAAGCCACGCGGCGGGTGTTTGTCGTATGTGTTAATTATTAATCGTTAAACCGGCCGCGTGACGAATGTCAAATTTTAGTAACATTATATAAGTTCATATATTATTGATCGTTGTTGTACATAATTAATGATGGATTACAATTATAGTTTTTTTTTTTTTTTTTTTTTTTTTTTTTTTTTTTTTTTTTTTTTTTTACCCCGCTCTCCTGGCCCGCATATTGTTTCCAGTAATTGGGAGAAGTGGCTGACTGCAGCACCGACTGGCTTGAATTAGGATGACCAATGCAGTCTTGATTCGATTGCATTAAAATTGCAGTATTTCCAGCCGCACCATCGTTGTAAGAACTTTGACTGCAAATATTTGTCAAACGGTTGTTCTGGCTTGTTGCTACAGCAGGCCTCGATCTGGCTGCAGACCCCTGCATTATACCCGAGGAAGAACAAGAAGGAGATGAAGAAGAAGAAGAAGAAGAAGAACAAGAAGAAGAACAAGAAGTAGCACCGCGGCCAGTAATTGCACCACCACCATCACCACCACGCGGTGAACTTTGTTGCGACAGTTTATTTACCCCGTTAACACCGAACTGTCTAAAGTCACGGGCTAGTTTACCGTCTACACCAAAATCGCTTAACTTAAAGTTTTGTTGATTCATTTTAAAGTCCGCATTGTCCTTAAAACTACGACTGTAACGATCCATTTTAGCATCTGGATTATTAACCATAATATATTTAATGAACTCTGTCCCTCGATATATATAGATATGTATTACATATTACACGTTATTATTATTATTATTAAATCTTCACGTATATAACCGAGTTGTGATTGATTATCAATCAATTGATCAGAGCGACTATAATTATACCGATCCTTGAAGATATAAACCGAGAATTTGTTTTCGTTCATCGACTCGCTATAATCAAGACATATAGCTACATGTATGTATACTCCAATTTCTCGTTTCTTTCGCGTACTTGCGGACTTGGCAGTGGCTACTACTACGCTGGGTTATTTTTAAGATTATCACGAACAGCTTTAAAATCGCGGATCTTCTCCCGTGGTATTATAAAGAAGAAAAGTATAAGTTATCCGGAATCCCGCGAGAAACTTTAATTACGCACGTATCGATTATGGTTATATGCAGCAGGCAATAACGATTGAGCTATATTAAAAACGATCAGTCGAACATAAGACTTCGATTTTTATTATGATTATTATAAACGAGCGTAAAAGGTTTACGTGATCATCGAATCATGGAATATATAAGCATGACGATCATTATATACGACTTTTAGAGTATAACCCTGAATCGCGACTATAACAAAACTATACGAGAGCCAAGAGACACTGTGTCACACAACGCGGAGAATAACAGTTGGTTAGCTCGTGGTGCGAAGCTGACTGGTTTTGCTTTGGGCCTGGTCGTCCGGCCGCGGCGGTGCGCGCGAGCCTCTCAACATCCAAGACTATAATCCCACGTCCCCACCAGCGACGCCCGCCTTCCTTCCTCGACAACGTCGCGAAAGAGTTGAGAGTCCAAAGAAAAAGAAAGAGAGAGTGAGAGAGATAGAGAGAGAGAGAGAGAAGGGTGCCAGCGGGGGAGATGGTTTTAGTCGCGTATCGGACGCTCGCGTCCGTTGCTGCAGAGATATGAGTTAGCGTAAGTTTTACCAGATTCCTGCACCCCTGTAATGCCACGCGGCACAGCAGCTGGGATCAAAATAAAATACGAAACGTCATCGTCACGTACATTATACGTACTCTCGTACACATAAACCATGGTTTAAGTGGATAGGTAGATATCTAGGTACTCGCTAACGTAACTTGTGCAACAGCGGCGTTAAATATCTGCTAATATATTCGAACGTTCTGATTATACCATCCAACTTACTTACTTACTTAGGTACAGCTGCAGTTACACAGCACCGCGGAGAATAAGGTCTCACTCGACCGGAGGACTACCTGTTGCTTCCGAACCGACAGTTTTTCAATCTATGCGTATTCGAATGTCCAAGGCTGCTATATATATTGTGTAATCGATTTATTCAACTCGGTAATTTTCGTTTTTTTTTTTGTTTTCTTTTTCCATAAAATTCAATATGAAAATAACATGGAAATATAAAATTCCTGCTGAAGTATACCTAATGATGAGAATATTCTCCCATTTGAACTTGTCTGTTAGGAATGAAATAAATTGAATTTTTGTCTCAACTGCTGCTGTTGCTGCTACGGCGTTGCGTTACGCATTCACTAGTCGAGTGCAAAGACGACTGATTGTATAGTATTCGCGAGTCAAGGTGCTCCGAGGTATCGGGGTGAGGGGGGAGGGGGGCTTCGGAGTCGAGAGTGAATGCGCGGCTACACTAGACTGCTTGACGCCGAGACCGCGGTCGACGCCTTGCCGCGCGCCCCGACGCCAATCTCAGCATAGTTTTCTGTTTATCGAACTTTCATGCGTGGGCTTTGCAAGGTTCAGGCGGCCGTTAATGTTAATTGAACGAAGGTACCCGTGACGGGGGTCTGGGAAGGATGAAAAATGTCAAAAATTTCAATCCAAATAAAAAAAATAATTTCATTCATTCATTCGTTCGTTTATTTTATTTTATATCATTTTCTTCTTTATTTTGTTGTTGTTTTAATTTCATTTCATTTCTTTTTCACTTATTATATAGTACAAGGTAAAAGTACAATTCTTTGTACAGTCAGAATGCTGCGGGGGACTTTGGATCCGAGATACGTGACTTTAGCGTCCTCCTTAAACTGCTACGAGAATTTATATTTATCGTATTGCGCAAAGGCTTCGCTAATTAGAAATTTATTTTCGGAAGACACGTTGTTTTTGGCTCGGACAATCATCCCGAGTATACATATATATATAATGTAACGGACAAAAAAACGAAACAGAAAAAGAAAAAGAAGAAAAAAAAAAAAAAAAAAAAAAGAAAGAAGAAAATAGCCACACCGAGGTTCGACGACCTCACGATATATGAATCGGGTTAAACAATCAACGAGACGATGTAAACCTTGCCGGAAATTTTAATTTCTTCAATATTTAACATTAAGGATTTTTTTTATTTTGAAGGACGTTTAAACTATTACAGAGCCAACGGCAAACTAGTAAATTACAAAATGTTTATACTATACTGCACTTTTATATTATAGCTAGGTGCCAATCTATAACCAAGGTAACGTAGCGGCAACTATAGCTGCCTGCAATCGACTACCTACTGCATACGAGTTGAAGAGAGAAAGAGAGAAAGAGAAAAAGAGAGAGAGAGAGAAAAAAGGAAAGAGATGGTTTTTTCTCCCCAGTTTATAAAATGAAAGGGAGTTGACCTCTGCAGCGATTCGCTACTCGATGCAATAGGTTGTGTGATACGTGCAATATATACGTATATCTATATACGTATATATACGTATATTATATATATATATCTACATATACATATAAGCGCGTAGAATGTACGTATATGTATAAAGATCTGTGTACTTCGGTATATATAGGTGTAATACGTGCTCGATCTACGTGATTCGTTCGTTCATTGCTGCAGCGTGGAAATAATAACACTCCGACACAATAAGACGCATGAAGTTAAAGAATTTATACTATACGAGTATAGTGTATATATATATATATATATATATACGGTAGGTATATAGCCTGGCTACTCGTTGTATATATCTCGTATATAAACCAATTATATTGTGAAACTGAGGATTAATGGTTTACTGGGTATATAAGTTGTCTGTATATTATGTACAGGTATAGAGTCGAGTAGTATAGCTATGTTGCCGATGTACTACATATTATTATTACATTGCCGGGGAATTTCGATTTAGCTGAGTGAAAAAAAAAAAATTCAAAAATAAAAAAGAAGTAAATATAATGTGCGAGATCGGTATACGATATATATATCTAGACTATAAGAAGATCATATCTCAGACAACACGATAAAATGTCCGCGATTATACCCTGATCGTAAAAAAAAACTTAACGAGAGATGACGGCCTACAGAGATTCTGGCTGAGTTTTCACGAATTTCGCAAAATCATCGATTCGTCTTGACTCTATATGTACATACCTATATACCGCCACACTGCTTCGAACTATAATGCCTTGCACGATTTAATTTTAATTAAATAATCCAGTCATATGTTTAAATAATACAACACTCATTGATCTCGCTAATGTTCATATGATAATTGAAGTCTGTATAAAAATTATAGTTACTTTTCGAATCGTAAAATTCGTTACCCAGTTACCTATACAACTAATACGCGTATATTCGTGTACAATACATATTATAGATATGTATATTACATATACATATATAATTATACAGGGGGAAACAATTCATCGTGTATAAGTTCATATTTACTCGCCCCAAACAATATATTAATGTATAGGTATGCGTACAGTATAATACACGAGTATACATACATAAATATACGTACACCTCGCCTCCTTCTATCCTTTTACTCTGTTTCGGGGGGGACTACTGGCTCGGGCTTGGGTTGGTGCGAGGTTGGAGTCGTTACGTTGTGGATGAAGAAGGAGGGTTGGTTGTACCAACTTGGACACATTAAAAATTTAATAACTCGCTTCGCTTGGTCGCTCGCTCGGTTGGTAAAGTAAAGTAAAGTAAAGTAAAGTAAAGTAAAGTAAAGCTAAAGCTAAAGCTAAAGCGCGATAGAGTAGAGGTTTCGCGAGTGTATATATATATGTGGTGGAAAGTTGGGATGGATCCTTAAAATCCAGCGTCCACCAGAGACTCTCATATCGTTTATACTCGTCAAAAATCTGACTCGATAAAAACGCCTATAGTTAAATATAGAATCATACTAGATATGAATATGAATATTGATATGGATATAGACATATAGGTATAATTATATGTATATGTCACATACATGTGTAACACGGGCGTCTATAATCTATACTTGGATCTTCAATTATTCGATCAGAATCGATAAAAATCTTTGATTAAAACGAACAGCGTAAACAGTACTGGCACATAATGGATCCAATCGTTAGATAAGACGAGTCTAGATCAGTTAAACGAATCTAGGAATTCTCGTATACCGATTAAAATCGCATCTGGCTATTCTCCAGTTATCGCAGCAAAACGACGGGGTCGACCTATACTACCACCTATATATATATATATATATGTATACCTATATATATATATATATACCTATAATACTCATGGTATATCTCGCGTATATCGTATATAGCGAGGAATAAAGGAAATAAGGAACAACGCGATCGTTTATAATCGTAAATACCATACCATATACCATATACCATGATATAGTGTGGTGGCGTGAGCGGTATAAACAAATTTTATTCTGAGAGCCACTGAATTATACGTATATGTCATTACTCATTAAATTACAACCGCCGCCGCCGCCGCTACCGCCGCCGCCGTTACCACTCCGCGAAGGAATTATAATTTATAGGCGGGAGAAGGCGAGAGAAAGAGAAAGAGAGATCTCAGTTTTTACCCCACATATTAATACATCGCGTTAAGCGGCGATTAAATCTGTCTTCGTTTTCAATTTTACTTATCCCCGTGTGTGTAGTTTTAAAAAACTGTTACTATACCTATAATGTATACTAAATCTCGATCTCGATCTCGATCGCGATCTTGTTCACACGCTGGGCTTGGCTGCATCGAAGTGCGCTGGATATGAGATGATATCTGTTTTCTCGATTAACTCAACGCCTTCAACGATATATTCTATGTCCACATACCGAAGTCTACGCGACCAGTTATTTATATATCTATATCAAAGTTGCGGATGATCACCGTATATATAATTATAACTATAACAGTGATGTCATATAATATGTATAAAATTCTTTACGTACTCGCGTACATTATGTACGCTAACGAGGCAGGGATAAAAAATTGATATCATTTTGTAACACCGTAAATATCGAGAATAAATTTTATACAAATGACGTATTAATCTGTCTCATACATATATACCTATATATATATATATGTATGTATGTAAGTACGATTTCTATTTTACTTTATTTTTCATTTCTATCTTCTCGTTGATGAATTATCGATGAAAGATACAGGTATAAAACGATAACGACACGTGATATGTGTATAGGAAAGGTTGAAAATACCGCGGCTGGTTGGTCATGTGCGTCGATCGGCTGATGATATTTAAAAAAACATATATATATAACACATGTACATACGTTGATAAAAACTTCAAGATTAAGATACGATCACAAGCTGATCACTTAGCTAATGATTCATACTTTTAACACTTTGTTGCTAAGGAGTAATTTATAATTAATACAAATAATAAATTTCATGTCATCGTATTATACCTATATAACATATTTCCTTCGTCATTCTAGCGCGGGCGTGACGCACGACACGCCATCGTACGTATATACATACATATAGATATATATATATATATATATATATATATATATATATATATATATATATATATATATATATATATATATATATATATATATATATATATATATATATATATATATATATATATACACTACTCTGAAATATGGTATATATATATATATATATATATATATATATATATATATATATATATATATATATATATATATATATATATATATATATATATATGTATGTATGTATGTATGTATGTATGTAAAACTTATCCTATATAAAATAATATATTATAAGTATTACCTACGCCGCCGCCGCGGGTACTGTTCCGGAAACATTTCAATTATTTGATCAAACGATAGAATTATTCGCGCAAAGGGCGCGGGGATTAGGATAAAGATCTACCCTCCGAAGGGGGACCCCGTGAGTATATAGAGAGAGAAGGAGGGAGGAAGGGAGGAAGGGAGGAAGAGCGGGCAGGCTCGTACCTATTTATATGTATAAAATAATACTCCTACCGGTTATTACGCTGATGCGAATAAATCCGCGAAATATAGAAAGAGATCTTTCGTTTTCGAAATTTTTAACCACTATTACGCTGCGGATTTAACTATTATTTTTAGTATTGTCTTATCTTCTCTTTCTTAAACTCTCTTCATCACGTGATGAAACTACGAAGAGAGAAGTAATATAATTTCTATACTACCTTGACCAAACTGTGTGTATATATACGTAGATATACGTATATGTATATGTATATGTACATATTATTATAGATATATACGGGGTAACGACGAGAATATTTGTTGCCCCCTATAATCATGGCACGGCTACATCGAGCGTACGTACTGAGAGGTACAGTATAAGGGGGTATATGTATATAGGTAACACGTCCGTTGTCCTATGATTTGTAGTCGAAAGCTATACGGTGTATAATACCTCAGCCGTAGTATTATACCAACCCTGAACCAAACACCCCTTTCCCTTTCCCTTTCTCTTACCCTAACCCATACCCACTACCCTATACTGCAGGCTATACCTTACTCCAACCCCCGCAACGTACAAACTCCGCGTACCTACTCGACGCAGTCTGAGCTCGCGGTTATATGTTAGCCCATAGAATTACTGCCGCTGCTACGACTGCGATTTCAACTATGTCTGTTATAGTACACGGTACGTAGGTATGCTGCTACGCCGCAGGGTCGTGTCGTGTACGTATGTACATATACAGCTGAAAGATTTCGCGCTCGTATATAAATTGTAAAAATTATAGGTAAATGAAAATGATATTAGACATTTTGCGCATCAGACTTCTTCTTGGAATTGGATTAATTTGTTTTTGTTGTTTTTCTTTTTTTTCTTTTTTTCTTCGTTTTTTCTTCGTTTTTTTTCTGCTTTGAAGCGATTTCGCGAAGCGTTTTAGGGTGCAGAGAAAAGAGAACGAGAAGAAGGAGGAGGAGGAGGAGGAGGAGGAGAAGCGAAAAGGCGGCTTGCGGCAGCGCAGATCGATATTAACAGTCCATAAATACATATAAAACGAGCATATAAGCGTGCCGAGCGTAAGAATTCAGTGACGTGAAATTTATGAGTCAGAGATGCGTGTACGAGGAAGATAAATATCTCACACATGGCTACGCCGCCATTTTGGCACTAGCGTACCTACTACTCCCTCTCACTACCTCCACAGCTAGGATATACCTATAACATCTCCTGCAAAGCAACGTTCTTTGGTTAAAAGCCCTAATCCGTTTATGCTTTTCCCTTTATACGCAACGCGATTAATCTTATTACACTTGCGAGTCGTCGACGCGTGTATATATCTTGCGGTATCCCTAGTTTTGTATTATCTAGGTATATGTCTGCAGTTCGGGCGACGTCATTTATTGGAAATATTGATTTGGGGTGGAGGTGATCGATCGATAATAGACTTTTGACACCTGTTAATGATCGTTGCGTGGTGTGTTATAGGTATACATGTATTAACAAATATGTCTATAATATCTCTTACCGACTGCATCGGTGAAGAATTTGAAAAAACTCCCGTTATACGTGAGTGAAGTTTGCGCGAACTTACCTGTAACATAAAATGAAGAAGAAAAAGAGATTAGAAAATGATACATATACCTATAATCAATTAAATGAAGAGGAAATAGCAATTTGACAACTCGAGAAATCGAGTTAAGTTATTTTTATTTATTTCTATTTGAGTTGGTGTATATGTATATGTATACCTATACATATATGAAAATTGAGAATCGATGTATTATACTCAGTTGTTCTATTATATCGGGATGAAGGATTCAACCTTACGGACAGGATATTATGTCACGAATCGCGTTCTCTGACATTTTCAGATATTCTATTACATCAACTCGAATAAATCGAAACAATAAAAGAGAAAACAAATAATAATAATAATAATAATAATAATAATAATAATAATAATAAACAGTAAACCGGAAAAAAGAAATACGTAAGTTAGAGGAAATGCATACGCGTGACAAATTCCTGCACGCGTGTATAAATTATACATCCATTGATTGGAAAAAGAGTAGGTATCTGCCGTATCAGTGCAATAGCAGTATAACGGCATGTATATGTATAACATAATATCTTTAATCGGTGATAATAAGTAACCGATGAACGTTGCTGACGCATAGATGCAGGCGTTGATCACTGATAGAGGTATATAAGAAACAGCACGAAACTACGTACAATATCTGATGCCGTTCCTTTACTCGCCAATTTTCTACACGCGCCCCAGTTTCCACTGTCCGATCAGCTGTCAGCCTTTAATTTAAATACCGCCGTTATACTGGTTATAACAGAGCCCGATTGATTCCGCTTATACACCGATATGCTTCTATACGATTATCGTGGGATAAGACATATCGCGGTAGCGTCGTTATAGCTCCGAGAATAAAAATAAAAAAAAAACAAAACTGTAACACTAATGTAATCAGCCATACATAGATATACATACATATATGTATATATTATGTTGTAAATACCAAAACCCTAAAACCTTATAGTTTCACAATTTATTTATAAATATTTATTCATTTCATCTTGTCTTATAGACACATGTTGAGAATAGTCCTTACGACTATAGAGTTCCAAGGATTGGAGACTAGTTGCAGTAAGGAATAAATTCTGGTGTATAGTAATACCGAAGAGGTGGAAGACGAAGGTCTTGTGATCCGTTCCCCGTCGCACTTTGGTTAAATATTTAAGTAACAGGGTATTCTACTCTTCAGTTTTTACCCTCGCATTCCTCTTCCTCTTCCTCTTTCTCTTACTCTTACTCTTACTCTTACTCAAAGGGGGATAAAGGATCTCTGCACCACGCTCGATCGCGCGAAGAGTTTCCCTGGTTTTATCATCCCTACGTGCACTTTGATAAGTACATTTCTCTGTCTCGTCATTTTCACTCGCCGATAAAAGATTCCATCTAATGTGCAGTAGCCGAATCCCTGATGCTACTATACCCATATAGAATAGGAGTAATAGGAAAGGGGGAAAAAGAAAGTCCCTGACAGTATAGTTGGCGATCCAAAATAGGATTCAATCATTGGGAAGAAAGATTTTCAACATAAACATATATAAACGACCATTACTCGACCTCATTTCCCCGAGATCTTGGAACAATTTCTCATCAGTTTCTTGTACAGATTTTTATCAATTTTTCTTACCAAGAACTAGCTACAGCTGACCAAGAGGGAAAAATTCGTGAGGGAGAATCCCGTATACAGCAATTTTGCACAGTATATGGATGCTTTTGACCGGTAATAATGTATCCCGCGGTATACATACATAATATGGCGCCGTCGGCCGTACGTCAGTCGTCGCCGTTGCTTCTGTACCGAATTGACTTTTTATTAACCGGCGAAAAATTGTCCTACATATATATTATTCACCTATACAAAGGCACGAAAAATCGTATGCACTAGCTCAGTGTAGATTTTCGAATCTCAACACAAGCATCAACGTCTCTAAAAATATTAGTCACCTCAAATTTTATTCAATGATTTTTGTTTTATTTATTTCTTTTTTTCAAAGTTTTTACTACAATTATCTGCAGCTCGAGCTACACAGAGATAAATGACACACCCTGTATACAGCTATAATACCAGGGCGAAACTAAAGGTTCGCTTGAAACTTCGGCAGGTATATATATATATAGGTATCTATATACATGTATATGTATATACCTACACACGGTAGGTACCAGCTCCGCATTGTAATTGGTTGTCAGTCAACTAGCCGTAGCCTCAATCTTCCCTCGGGGTCTTTAGGGTGGCTGCATGGCTTGAATCGCCTTTACCGTCCATCGTATATAGAATAAAGAAAAATCCCGTAAAAAATACCGTATTCGAGTAAACAGAAATGTCGAGACGAATTTTATACGCGTTGATTATATAGCTGGTATAATTATAATTTGAGGATTCGATATAATAATAATTATCGTAAGCATAAATAATATAAATTTAAATAATTATTATATATCTGTTGCAATTTAATCGCGACTGCAGGACGTTATTATATATATATATATATATATATATATATATATATATATATATATATATATATATATATATATATATATATATATATATATATATATATATATATATATATATATATATATATATATATATATATATATATATATATATATATATATATATATATATATATATATATATATGACCCGTGCCAAAATTAATATACGTAATTCGAATTATTCGACATCGACGAGCCTCTTCGAAGTCCTCGACTCGAGTTTGCCGCTTGATCCCCTCGATGTATATAGAAAGCCGGTGAAATTCAGTGGTTCTCATTATACCGAGAGATGAAAAAATTAATGTTTTTATATATCTTTTAGATGTAACAAAAAAAAAACAAAAAAAAAAACGGAAAATATTCCTATCGCGATTATACCTCCGATATGAATAAACAGGCAAATTCACTCGTAATTCTTTTCCTATAACCAAATTAAAGATATACAAAATTCTAGTCGAAATGGAGGACAACGCGGTACACGTGCAACGGATAGAGAAAACGCATTTAATTCTTAACCTCAACGTAGGTATAAGTTATTGTTTTCAGGTTTGTAGGTGATGCAGGATGAATATCCAAACCTATAGAATTAAACAGCGTTGAATTTCTAATCTAAGGTGTGTCCCCGGCACATACGTATATACCTAGTTAAAACGTATACCTATATAACACAACGCAGAGGAATAATAATTGGCAAGAATTAGCAGCGCGGGTGGTACAAAGGCGCCGACTTTTCCCTAAACAGGAAACGCGGTGATTCTTTCGCGGTGTTCTTTGCTGTCCGTTACTACGGAGTCGCATTGTCGTGTCGCTAGCCGACAAATACCAACGTATACACACATACCTACTTCGCTACGGTCTTACGACGGTTGAAGATAAGTTGAAGTCCTGCCCTAACTCGATGCTTGCTGCCCGTTGCCGTTGCAGCACCGCAACGCAACGCAACGCAACGCACCGTACCGCGTAGGTAGATATATAAGTCGGTTATATCTCCCCGCGTCCAGAATGCAGATATGCAGCTTAGCCGCACGTATTTACGTACGTAGGTACGTTATACCGTGGCAACTTTTATGCATACACACATACACACAGATATGTATATAAATATGTACGTATACACTCCGCGAGTATATATCGCGCGACCTGCACAGGCGGGTGGCGATGGCGATGGCGGTTAGCCGTTGCCGGTTCGTTCGGCCGTTTTACCTTTAACGGCTAAACCCCATTTCTCACGAGACTATATAGCAGCGGGCCTCGGCTTTCCCGTCCGCTACCAACGTCCCATTCCTAGCCTCACTATAACTTCCGGGGTCACTTGTTGTTCTTACCTATTGTCAGTGTCCGAGTCGCTGCATTACGGATATACAATTTGTATTTTTCACAACGTCTCAAACAGGAAAGTTCATTAATTCCTATAGTTTATCCCTTATTAACATATACATGTCTATAAAGTCTACGGGTGTAAAATATGAGATGCTGTTTCGTCATTAATATTCATCTCTGTCTTATCTATAGCCAATGTTCGATATATTATATGCATATAGGTATATGTATATATATATATATATATATATTGTATACAGGAACAACCGGATCCCGTACTAATTCTGTATTAAATTTATGTACAGATACGCCGCAGGTTAAGCACCCCTGAGCAGGGGGTCAAAAGAGAGGTTGGAAGGGGAGAGGATGCAAGGGGGGGCGGAGCGCGTCGATTGGTCGCAGGGCGACGCACCTGGCGGACAGCTGCTCCTGCCGAATAACACACACACGAGAAAACCAAGCGAACCTATATACCCAAACGTACTACGAGAAACGAGAACCGAGAACCGAGAACCGAGAACCGAAAAACCGAGCCCTACTACGATCAGGCGAGCACGCGAGTAGTACGATGAAGCTAGTCCTCTTTACACACACATACGTTATACCTACACGAAATGATAATGAATATTATACGATAATAAATGTGTACATTATAATGTAAAAATAATTAGTATAAGAGAGCTTGAATCGCAAGTAAAAAATAAGATATTACAATTTAAGGTACTGGAGAAAAGGTATCGCCGTATAGTATGAGATTTTAGACTACGATCGGCTGCAGAGACCATGCAGCAGCAGCAGCAGCAGCAGCAGCAACAGCAACAGTAACAGCAGCTGCAGCAGCAACAGCGGAGATTATTTAGTCGAAGAAAGATGAGACCTGCAAAGTTTTCAGATAAAATACGATGTTATATAGGGCCTTAGTCGGCGTAGAAAATTGTAGGACGTAAAGTGTTTCAACGGAAACAAAGGCCCTGTATATAGCTTATAGTCGGTTAATCTTGAAGGCGCGCGAGCGCACTGCAGAGTTTCTTCCGAATATTGAAATGTCTATATGCAAAGTGCGTTTACGCGAACTCTCCTAATCTTTGTACAGTACAACGTATACCTATATACATACAATATCTCAAACAATTACACGTTGTTATTGCCGTTTCGTGCGTTAAATAATGCCACGGCTAAGCCCAGGGTTTAACCACAGGGTGGTAGGTGCCTGAGTAGAGAAGGGGGTGGTGGTAATTGTTAAACTCTAAGACGCAGGTCCGTCGTGGAACTAATCCCTCGAGAAACTACCTGCAACAGCACCCGTAGGTCGCTGGTAGGTACTCTAGTCAGTTCATTGTTTCAGAAATTCACCACCGGGTACCGGCAGCCCCGTTTTCTCTTCATACCTACCTGTCAAGCCACATTTACATTTACATTTACATTTACGTATACCTACACCTATTGTTGTAATCTCACATAGTGTAGTGTGTAGTTTGACGCAGGCGCAACTGTACACAGTATATACCATATACATATATACCTATAATATTGGGTATGTATGTATGTGAGTACATATACGTACACCAGCTATGCCCACTTTCGGGAATCTGTGGAGCCAGAAGGGCGAACCTGCTGGATCTTTGGTTGTGCAGTATAACAGCGCAACTATAATGCTGCAGCAGGTTCCTTAACCTCCCCAAGTTATAAAAGCGTGCCTCGAAACAATGACAGGCTTCTTAGCAAGGTAGGGTTTAATGGTAAGGTTAATAGCATCAACTGGTAGCTATAGCTAGGTATGTATGTACATACGACACCCTTAAAATGGCCTCTTATTTAGGTACCACCTTCCACAATTATTACGGATCAGAGTTTACAGTAAAATTGAATACAGAAATTTTGAACTGTTATAGTAATCGAATAATAAAGGAAAGATAAAGTAAAGATATGAAAAACAGAAATATTCAAAATTTATATCGCATATCTATCTAGTATAGTACGAAAGTTCGAGAAGAGATATATAATACAACGTATATCGTGTATACGAAGACGCTATAGCAAGCAAGTATAACGCAATAAATTGTGCTCGCCGTACGGACAGAAAAAATAATTTTTCCGAACGTTTTGGAAAATGATATTTCCCCGATTGCATTATATGCATTATATAGTTGGAATAAGAGGTGATTGAAAATGAACGCGAGACAACAAAATAACGAACCCCAACCCGGTGTAAATTTATCGACCAGGACTATAAATACTCGTACGTGTCTATTACACGTCGAGTTTTCCGAAGGGGTGGTGAGAGGAAACGGAGTACGGAGGCGGAGAAACGAGGTGATGGTGCCGACGTAGATACCTAGGTAGGTAGGTAGGTAGGTACAACATCGTACATATACCATACGTAAAACGTTATACCAAGAACATAGTTTCATGAGGTGAGGTGAGTTTAGTTCAGTTCAGTTTAGTTTAGTTTAGTTTAGTTAGCGACGATCGTCGGTCTATTAATCTCTCGGCCCTTATATATCCCCGGGGCAGAAATAATTCAACGGTAGCCTTGCATATCAGCGGAGTATATTAATATTCCGAAATTATGATCAATCCTATACTTATCCTCCCTGCTATACGTTAATTATCCAAAATAGTTAAAAAAAAAAAAAAAACTAAAAATAAAAAGCAGAAAGTAACAAAAGAAAAATACATCTCCTCGCCGTTAAGTTTTCCGACCCAAAACTTTGGCAACGCTGCCGCACCAACTCGCTGCTGCTGCTGCTGCGCTTTTTTGCCTCCACGTAGTCAGGTTACAGTTACGGTGCTACATCAAACCAAGAACCGTCGGCGTTGGCGTTGGGAGGCCTTTTGCTCCCTGCCCTCTACTCTACTAGGGCCGTAGGACGTTTTTCTTTAGTTCATGTAGGGTGGATGGGATGATCATGCGTTACGGGCTCCGGGGCATTCTCTCTCATCCAGCTATGTTCCGCGACGTGTAACGGTGGTGGTTGATGGTTAATGGTGGTGGTAGCATGGAGTGGAGTGAAGCTGGTCGGGCCCAAAGACCATATGGCGTAGGAGAAAGAGAGAGAGCGAGAGATAGACGGAGAGAGAGAAAGGGGAGGTAGAGGTGGAGGCGGAGAAAAGGCCCGCTCCCCAGGACGTGCAGCCCAGCCTTGGACCGTATCGTCTTACTCGAGTGCATGTATAGCAGAGAGGACGAGGAAAGTGCGTACAGCTATTTCCTTAGCTTGATGCTGGGCCATCAATCCAGAGAGAAGAAGGGAAAAGAGGAAATAGAAAGAGAAAGAGAAAGAGAAAGAGAAAGAGAAAGAAGAAAAAAAATAGAGAACCACACAATGCTGCTGCTGCTGTTGCTGCAGGCTCGACGTAGAGCTGCCTCCGCTTATCGTCACGTGGCCAACTCGAGTCCACGTGCGGGCGTGTCCGTGTATCTACCTATATGTGTATATATATATATATATATATATATATATATATATATATATATATATATATATATATATATATATCGCTTATTCGTGACCGAGAGGATCAGACTTTGCTCAAACCAACAAACCACAAACCGCCAACCAATTACCCTACCCTTTCGTATACCTACTTGAAGACGTTTCGATGATATGCCTATACCGTATACATATATGTATGATATACGTACGTTTTAACTTGTTATTACAATACTCTGGCATGTATGCCCTCCATGTAGATAATTCCTTTGAAAGCTGTACACGTATGTGTCGCTTGTATATGGGTAATATAGAAGAAAAATAATGAAACAAAAAAACAAAAAAATTTTCAAATTGATCATCAACTTGCATGGTTTGTTTATTGCTGGAAGTTGTGCGACAGAATGAACGAATGAATGAATACATATACATATAATACAGACAGAATATTTTAAGAAATCGCGTGGTCCGTAACTTTCGGAACTGGTTAATCTTTCGTCGATTTCATACACCCTATTTGTATAGGTTGATATACCTATACGTCTACATATTCATATATGTATATACAAAACTTGTTATGTACATATCATGCCGACTAACGGCAGGCTTGTATTATAAAGTTTAAACAGCGCGCATAGAGCATATATAGTTATATAGATGCGGAGAATGAGAATTCGATACCTCACCGAGCGGCCTATAACGTTATCAATTAGTTATCTCCTCGTAATAACGGACGGAGAGTGCCAGATAACCGATAAGGTTCGATAGATTAATCGCGACCGAATTAGTTCGGTGAACGTCGCGTGGTTTAGTAATCGAACCGCTAGACTTCAAGCGTACTTATTGCTGCATTGTATATATATTTCTTCAATTATATCTGTATAAAACAACGATAATGATTATAAGAATAATAATAATTTTCACAGGAATACAACAACTCACGGAAGTCAGACAAGGACATTCGCAAACACGAAGGATCAAATTCATTAAATTATACATATACGTTAATAAGCATATGTTACATATATAGAGAATTAAGGAAAAATATCTAATCGTAAAATGATTTACGCTGCACACGCTACGTAAGACCTTTATTGTAATTATTTATGGTAATTGTTGTCGTTGTTGTTGTGGTTTTTTTTTTTTTTTTTTTTTTTCATTTCCTTAGCGATAATTTTTAACGTGTAGGAACGATATTTGGGCGCGGTCGAGACTGACGGACGGACGGACGGAAGTAGGCAACTTGGGACATAATATGATCGGACTCTGATCGCCGCGCCGGGACGCGTGGCGGAACAAGTTTTCAAAGGCATTTGGGTCATGTGACCGCGGAGCGCCTCGATACATATAACTAATAATACGCGGTGAAATGAATGTAGATATATGTATATAGGTATGTACGTATGTATGAAGGTATGTTACATACGTAGTATGTATATACCTATTTTAGGTGGGCGCATCTAAATAGATAAGTTCTACGCTCCGTTGTATTAGTATAACACACCGCGTACCGTACCTAAGTTACAGGTAGCTGTACGATACGTGAAACGAGGAAGGGTGTATATTGTATATTGTATATTGTATATGTGTATATAGTATATTGTATAATGAAAATAATCTTAAATAGTTCGGAAGTATCGCGCGCCACACGTCGAGAAAAGAAAGAAAAAATAAATAAATAAATAAATAAATAAAAATCAACCGCCGTCTCACAGTCCGGTTTTCTCGGAAGCCGGTTCCTACTTTATATTTTACCCCGAAGCGATATATATCCCCGACTTTCCCGCGAGTAGAATTCGGCCGCGGCGGTACGACGTACGTATCGTCGAGAACGGCAGGTGCTAGAAGATTCAGTCTGTGGACCGGAGAGAGGCGATTCTACAATTCTTCTATTTTTGTTTTTCTATTTGTATTTTGTTTTTTTTTTTTTGCTTTTTTGATTCTATGAAGAGACAATTATCCAAGCTTTTCGCAAGTAATAAATTTTTAGTTTGTTTTTTGACTATTTTTTCTTATAGACATTTTACAAATTTTTATAGAGTTTTCGGAATTTCAATTTCACATATATCTTAATACAAGAATCTATTCGCTGTGGGGTTAAAAGTTGACTTTAGTCCTCCCCTCCGCCACACTCCCACACTGATTATAGATTTCGTACTTTTACTACACGTCGTGCGTAACACACGTGTACTTATACGTATTTCAGTCGTATTATATCTACACAGTAGGTATTATACGACTAGACGCGCGTGTATCTAGCTCTGTATTAGTATACCAGCTAGTTGGTTCGCACACTCCACGGGGATATAACTATATATATACTATAATGGGAACAAGCAAGCAATACATATTCCGTGCTATAGTACGTATACGGTGCAGGGTCTAGCTATATAGGATTCTGCTATTAGCATGGCTCCAGGCAACGCGGGGAGATACATTATGTATTACATCTATACGGAACACCAAACACACAAACACGTATACAGCGACAAGGTATAGAAGTAGGTATATATATATATATATATATACCTTGCAGACCCCGTCATATGTGCAGGGTGTTCTATAATACGCGCCACAACGTAAATGCATCGATGCAATTTATACGTGTGCATATGTTATAAATGGGTATATGAAAAAAAAAAAAAATAAATAAATACAAATAAAAAATAGAGTCGCACCCACGTATTTTAATAATCTATAAAAATCATCAAAAATATTCGAACAGAATTTTATACTCTGAAAATATTTCCTCAGCTCACAATCAATTCTATATTCGTACGATATATTTGTATTTAAAAATCAATTAGATGTATATATGTACGCGAATCGAATAAATAAGCATTCTACTTTCATCGCAGATTTTCTTAGATACCTATAATATATATACCTATATAATATCTATAACGTATCGCAAATTATTACCACGGTATTCATGACTTGCACGTACACGCACATACATATATCCATATTATACCTATACGGATAACAGAATATACATATATCATTACGCGGAAATAGGTAAATGTATAATGCAGTATAATATGCCAGTGTATACATATACCTATACGAACAAGGTGCAGACTACTGCAACGGAGGGTTGCCCTGGCATGGTCCGTGAGTTTAGTGCGTAGGTACGTACATACAAACATACACCGAGGATATACCCGTGCGGACTAATGTTAATCCCGGCAATAGATTACCGAAGACAGTGACGGTCAACCGCCAAGAGACTAGCTGCAGCTAAGCACGGCAAGGGCTATACTAGCGGTTTCCTTAAAACAGTTATAGGAAGTTTTATAACCTATGCGGCTATATGCTACTGTAAGATATATCTATATATACTTAGAATATCGAAGAAAATCTACATATATGTATTAGGAGAGAAGCGGATATGTCTATATATGCATACATATAGCTATATATACCTACTATACAAACGGTTCAGAATATATGTAGTTGACGAAAAAATATACCTATAATATTCCTGTTTTTAATACACGCATTATATATGCTGTATATACATATATATAATATTTATTCCCTGTATACCTATAACATACTTATAATGCATAACGGAAATTCTATATAAAATATATACATAACTATATACGAGCAGATGATTGCCATGATAGAAATTCGCAGATTATTTTCTATACCTATACTATATACCAGTGTGTAATCTCTAATCTATATTCTTTGATGTATGCGGGTTACGTATAATAGATAGAGAGCGTATAGGTATAAGGTATAGGTTATGCGTATAGAGATAGAGAGGTCATTTCCGATCAATCGCGAGACCGTGCGACGTTATTTTATTTATAGACAATTTCAATTCCGGGCGTAAGATCGTCCGACGAGAACCAATAAGGCAATAACGCTATTTCGATATAACGACTAACCGTTCCTGACATATGGGCGCAGGTTGTGTAATATAGGTATGGAAGTGTACGGTGGTATTGAGTGTATGTGCGGTATATATATATATATACACATACATACCCATATACACACACGCACACACGCACGCGCGCATTATACAAACGATAGAATAACAGTTGATCGTGAAATTAACTCTATTATAGACACCGAGTCGTATACACAGTATACAATATTCTTTAGTATAGCTATACCGAGCAACGTATAAAAATTATTATACGCGCGTTATGTATTTCATACGGTGCAGGTTTAAGTATTTTTCTACGTTATGCATCAGCATCAAGAGCATCAGCAACAGCTATAACATCTTACAGTTCTGTCGTCCGAAGGAATTCATCTCGCGCGAAAGTCTGCTGCAGCGTCTTCTCTGTAGGTAGGTAGGTAGATATAGGTAGGTAGGTAGGTAGGTAGGTTGATATGTATATATGTATTAGTTTCCACGCAGCTCTTCTAGGAGAAGAGAGCCTTTTATGGAATCGACCTGGACGGACGACGAAGCCGAAGCCGCAGCCGTGTCCCAACGTCTCCGGCGCGCATACCGTTCGCCAGGAAAGAACGGATACGACCATACCATTTGAAGACCGCGAGGGATCCATTCGAAATAAAAGTGCACACTCTCTTTCTCTTATCTCATGTTCTCCTACACATATACTAGGTATATGCTTGCAGGGAATGTGCGGTACAACATTAGGTTATATAGTCGTATGTCTACAGTATCTGTATAAGGTAGGTAATACGTATAGGGCGAACGATTTGGGGTTGGTAAAATACAGTATATATATATATTATATATGGTGGTATAAGCGCAGGAAAGCGACGTTGCTGCAGCAGCGAGCGAGCGCCCTTAGCATAAACATTTTTTTTTCCTTCATTTTTTCTTTTTTTTTTTTTTCTTTACTCAAATCTTTTTTCCTATTTCATTTTCCTTTCGCTTCGTCGAAAGAAGGGCGGTGATGTGGGTTTTTTCAGTGTCTGTATAGGAACCTGTTTTGAACAGGGTCGAGGGGAGGGCTGGGTCATTTCCGGTCCGTACCTCCTCATCATATCCGCTGCAGCTATAATAGTCGATCTCTCTCTCTTTCTCTCTGTCACCTTCTCGCTCTAGCTCTCGGATTAGACTGTCCATCAAAGAGTTTAGGTGTAGGCAGAAGAAGAGACAAACCGAAGAGAAAAGAAATCTTATATGCGATAATAATAACATAACAGCTATCAAAAATTTTATGTGTTCAGTTGCGTTTTTTATTTTTTTCATTTCGTTTTTTTTTTTTTTTAATATAGGTATAACGTGTATCGCGTATACGTGTCGCATCACGAGTACAGCGTAGGTGTATAGTAAAACTGATAAAAGTGACGATAATTAGAAACGCAATAATATGCGAGAATATTTCAAACAGCTGCAGCAGCAGCAGCAGCAGCAGCTTATATAGATATAATTGTACCTGTACCTTTGCTGCAGCGAACGAGCTTTAGCTATAATACTATCCTATACATATATCAACCGCAAAACTCGCAACAATAATATAACTGCACCATTGCACACGATGCGGCGTATGTCGCAAGCTGGAGTTTAGTTCGGTTAAGAAACTCGAGATGTATTATACCTACGTAGTATGTACCTAACGCTTGCGCTACTACTCCGTCGCTATTCTCTCTCTCTCTCTCTCTCTCTCTCTCTCTCTCTCTCTCTCTCTCTCTCTCTCTCTCTCTCTCTCTCTCTCTCTCTCTCTCTCTCTCTCTCTCTCTCTCTCACATACACACACACATTAGCTATTGTTTAAATAATTCTCAAGATCCATAATTATATGACGCAAACCGCTGCACGCATTATAAGGAATAACCGATATATTGTATATACATACTTATGTATATATGTATATAGAAGTCAATTTTTCGTACTAAATTCAACTACACTGCAAGGACGAGTCACGGTATTGACTTTATTCCCACTGTCATAGTATATTTACCCCCCCCGCCCCCGCCCTCGCACCCCACGGCACACCGCCACCCCACCCCCTCAACAATCTCGTTCTATTATAGTTAACGTTCGGTATACAGTACGATAGGTACAGTATAGAGGCGACGAGGAGGCGACAACCGTAGGAAGAGAATTAACATTTGAAACTTTAGTTAGTCCATAAGCCAGCGAGGGTAGAAAGAGGGTCGTGGGGAGTAGGGGAAGGACAGAGTATACCCATACTATACAGAATATGTATAGATGTAATACGTATGCACACATAGGTGTGTGTGTGTGTGTGTGTGTGTACGTAAACGTACGCGGCTATAGCTGGTGGTGTTGGAAAGAAATCAGGTACAGTATATATACAAATACGAGCACACAGCGTGTATGTATCTATATGTAAATGTGTATACATATATATGTATATATAGGAATAGAGGAATTAGTGCGCAGGATATATGGAAACAATAGTGTGTATAAACTGTAGAGAAGATTAACAAACGGAATAAGCTGCTAATCGTATTACTTCTAGTTGAGCCGTATTTAAATTGGATATGAATTCCATTTAATCAAACAATGCATGCATTATTCACGTAGCACATAATCGCCTCGCTCACAGTTTCAAAATAATCTACGATCCTACTTATATTCGATCATCTCCCCCCGCCCTTCTCCGGCCTACTCGCTTCGCTCGGCTCTCGATCGTTATATGTATATACGTATGTATAGTAGACTGAGACGACGATCAGTGATCCTTCGGGTTTTCTATCTCCTGATTATCTTCCTAAGGAAAAAAAACGAACTAGAAAAAAAAAAAAAAAATACAAAAACAAAAAAATCGAAAAGATATAAAACAAACAAAGTTTGACATCTCGAAGTAGTATCTGCAGATCTAAAATTCCAACCTACTGTCACGAGGCTAAAATACGCGTTCGCAATGAGTGCAGCTAAAGGAGCAGAAGCAGAAACAGCAGCAGCGGCGTGTCCACCCACGTGACCGCCGCCATCTTGATGACGTAACATCTACGTGCCTACAACCCGATAGCGCGGTGATTCGCGCGCGTGTTTTATCAATCAACACATATAACAGCGAGTCCGATGAATTACAATGTAACGTGACGATTGGAACAGAATCGGTCTATATCCAAACGCATATTTGAATATTTCGATCAGTACCAGAGAAGTTTTGGATCACCGAGGTTTTTGGTCGAAAATAACACGAAGAAAAAAAAAAAAAAAAAAAAAAAAAAAAAATAGACCGTGATATAAACAACACGTATAGGTAGATAAAGACGAAAATGAAATATGAAACAAAATATAAGAACGACTAACGTGGATTACCATAATCCCGTGCGGTTTTTGTTGTCGGGTTTGCGGGAGAGCGTGTGATAAAACCGCTCCGCATGAGTATAATCGGGTTCTATAATTACATCGATGACTGGGAGGTATGTATGTATGTATGTAGGTACATATACATACAACGAAAACTGTTGCCATGTATAAAAGGGGGTTATAATTGGTGCAGGAGCCCCGTTATTGAAGAAAGAATTCAAGCGCAGAAAGAGAGAGTAAATTAATTCGGAATTGATGTCTGTTATATAGGCATATCCGCGGTATGTATGTATTGCACATATACGTATCAATATTTCTTACAACGCGAGGTATACATTTGTTGGCTCATAGGTACATACTTCATTCTTCTAGTCGGAAGCGGTTGGTACAGGTAGATGTACTACTATAACCTATATATATTGAAACGGGGAAAATTTTTATTTTCTTACCTGAGGACCACCGCCGACTATAGATTGGTAGGCGGATTGAAAGACGCTACCGAGCTGGGTCAACCCTTCGTCTTCCATTTGAAACATCATTTCGGCAGCTGACGAGCCGTTGTTATTGTTGTTGTTATTGTTTCCCATCAACTTCTCCGTATTTCCCATCTCTCTGTATATCGTGTTTGATTGCATTTTTAAACTCGCCAGCTTGTCGTCGCTCTATTTTATATATTTTTATATAATATATCTATATTTATATTTATATATATCCTTATTTGACAAATTTTTTTTTTTTTTTTTGTTTTTGTTTTTTTATTCCTTTTATATTAGGTATATATTATATATTCTTCCGTCCGCAACTCAAATATCTTCTCTTCGTTGTAGAAAGGAGACTCACTCAGCTCTCTAGATCGCGAGCTGCTATAACAGTTCCCCGAAGAACTATAATAACTAACGACGACGACGACGACGGCGACGACGACGACGACGACGGCGACGACGGCGACGACGACGAGGCCGACGACGACGACGACGACGACGGCGACGACGACGAACGAAACTCCAGTTTCATTCTGTCACTGAAGATTATTTCGAAGATTTCAATTTTAAAGTGAAAAACGTATATTTGGTCCAACTAAATGTATAATATTATTCGTTATTATATTAATAACTATTTAGATTCTTCTTGTCTCTATTTTATTTATATAAAGAACATACGAGCTGCAGGTAACAACTGACGTGAGGTTTTGCATGTACATAAATTCTCCCCTTTCCATACTGATACGTAATAATAATAATAATAATAATAAATAATATATTCAAACATCCGCATTTTCCCGGCTATCGAGTCTTCCGGAGTCATTCGTCGTTTAATATTATACGATACCCTAGGTATGGCACAGGTGTATTTGCACGGAGTATACACGTACGTATGTTAGATATTTAGTTACGTGCCACGGTTTAAAATATATAAACAATGTGTTATTTTACATTAATATATTATAAATATCCTCGGTTCACGTTTTATCACAGACGAAAAACACGCCGGCGTCGATTCGGCATCTAGTATAAGTATATGTAGTCCGGGTCCCGCGTATATCGTCTCTTCCCTCTTTTCTAATTATATCATTGTTGAAGGTCTGTTTATCCGCGAAATTAATATCTGCACGTATCCGTAAATTATTAATTCACACTTTCATCCGTTATTACGGTATTAAAATATTCAAGTCCCATTTGAAACTACCATCATCGAATAATCGTCGCACATCGCATGCACTGCAGGTATAATATTAAACGGTAGCACACACTTCGACGATAACCGATAATAATATTACGGTGATATATTTATATCAGAATAAAAAAACAAAGGAATAAAAAAAAAAATAATAATAAATAAATAAACGGATATACACGTATACCATATATGGTATATAGGTATACGATACACCAAGGTTGTGGAGTGGAACTCGCTCTGCACTATATAAGTTAAAAGGCTGCAGTATTTTATATCCTGGCTTGTTTGTTCTTATTTCTTTATACTCATCTTCATCACACACAGATAGGGTATATAATATTATAGACTCTTAACAACAAGTTAAATTGAGTACTGGTGAAAACGATCGATAATTAAATAGTATAAGTGTTATTTACGCGTCACCTGCGGTGATACGTGGATTATAGGAAAAAGTGTCATTAACTGTATGGGGGGGAATAACGAAAACTAAAATTAAAAACGAAAGCGAAAACGACAACGACAACAACGAGGCGGAGGAGGACTACGACGCGGCAACAGACGCGGCCTCGCTAACGTACGCGACGCGACTGATATTCCGAAGGGGCGCCTCGCCCGTCTCTCCCCTCCCCTGTCCTCCCCCGTTCGATCCCGCCCCTCCTCTGCCGCGGCGTGCGATCATTATCCCTCCCTCGCCCCACGCTCTGCCGCGACGCTATTTCCTCGTCCCTCTTGCCATCCCTCGTACGACGATCGCTCGCTCGGTACGTCGGTCGGACGGACGACGCGCGGAGCGGCGCGGCGCGCAACCCCTAACGAAGGAAGGGCTCGTTTTTTCTGCCCCGCAGGAATTACTAACCGAGCTAAAAATATCGTCCCACTTGTTGAGTCAAAAACCTTTATTGTAAACCCCCGCGCGATTTACGACCCTTTTTTTCCTCTTCTGTTATACGCGCCGCGCCGCTGCGGTGCAGTGTATAAGAGCTGAGAACGAGAGTCGAGCGTCTGCAAGCTTCGGGACTTGGAGGCTTTGAGCTTAGTTTCGTTTCGCTCGCTCGCTCACTTTCTTTCTTGCTTTCTTACTTTATACGGGCCACGACTCTACATGCGTAGATTCAAACGGAATTTATCAGAACGATCGTAAACTGCCCCTGGGCCTTGTTTTCGTTGCTGCACCAGATATATATATATATATGTATAATGTATATACAATATGTATATACATATATACGTATATATTACACGCTAGTCGACTAAATGCGTATAATTATGTTGCGATTATATTCTATATACGTATTATGCTACAGCATATTTTAATCCCGCCACAGAAAGCTTTTTAAACGACTGTATATGTATACCTATAAGACAAGAGCTCCCGTCATCTATATCCTCGCTTCTTGTATACTTATACGTATATACATCGAGAGAGTTAATTTTTAAATAAAAATAGACAACATTCAGGTCGGTTTCCGCGATTTAGCAGAGACGGAAGTGTCGCCGGCGTCACGGGGTTTGCGCTTAAAAGTTTAACTGCTATGTTTACTCAAAACTAAATTAACTCAACTGACGATATATGTATAGGTTGTCCGCATGTTCCTGGGAATGGTATAGTACCTATACGACACTATAACAGCATCTGACATGCGTCACATTATATCTCTCCACTGATCGCTATTAATTAATTTACTTGTCTAATAAGTAGATATACATATAGGTATGTATAAAAATATATATAAGTAGATATTTCAAGTATGTACTACATAAAAGATAATATAATTATGTAATCGCCATATATAGGTATGTATATGTATATGTATATGTATATGTATATATATAATTGAGACAACTAATGATATTTATACTAGTACCCATGTAATATATTTCGTTTCGGAATATATTGTAGCTGCATTTTCAAAAAAGTATATAGTTGGGTGTGTATAACCGGAGCCAGAAATATAATTATAATAAGAACTTGAGTGTCTTTTTTTTTTCTTGTTTTTGTTTGTTTTTTGTTTTCGTTCTTCTTCACTTTTCCAAGCACGCGGATGTCGCGGGCGTCGGGATGCCGTGCCGCTGACGAAACCACGCGGTGCTCCATACGTCAATCGAGTTTCACTATTGTTTTTTTCAAAGCCATTATTATACCTATATACCTATACCTATACATATACCTATATCTATATACCAAATAGAAGGAGGAAGGAGTATAAATTGAACGGCATCGTTTATCGCGCGCGCTGCACCGTTGTGCAACTATTGCATGCGTGCATGGGTAGGTATGTGTGTATAGGTTGCTGCAGTATAATATACGTATGTGTATACGTATAACATCCATTGTACATACATACAGTCGTATATATGTATGATTGTGTACATCGCAGCGTTGTAGAGTAGAGTATAAGGGGGTAAAACATCGGTACCGCGGGGGCAAAGTCGCCCTGTATCCAATGGGACGACCCTTTTCCTTTTCTCCTCATATAATATAGCGTATATGAAGTATCCTGTTGCGGCGTTGCCACGATTATACGCGTAATACGTTACGCATTACGCGAACTATATATATATATATATATTTTTTTTAGTTTCATACGAATATATATATATATATATATATATATATATATATATATATATATATATATATATATATATATATATATATATATATATACCACCGTACGCCGCATACACACCGTTGTACGCGATCGTAGCAATGGATGCGATGGATGAGCTATTTTTAGATTGACGCTTTTGTCGAGATATTGTATATACCTATAATGTATACACGTACGTATGGAGCTTAATTGAAAGTACGATACACGCGTATACCGATCTATGCACATACGTATGTATACAGATCTACGTGTCGTCCATCTCTACGTACGTCCGACAACAACGACGACAACGGCGGCGACGAAGACCAGGTCGCGCTCAGAGCTCTTCGGTTAATTGTAAACGACCAGTTACTGTCTAGGGTGGGTATAGGTATAATGTATGAAGGTGTAACGTATGAAGGTCTATACGAACATGGCGCAAGTTTTTTTTGTTCGTTTTTCTTTTTCCCTTTTTTTTTCTGCTTCTGAATATATACCGTCGGTAAAATAAGTCGATATACAAGAAAGAGAAAAGAAAAGAAAAATACGGAGATAATTACAAACTAAACGGGTCTTTAGTCGCTTTTATTACATATACCTATATACATATGTATGTACATACATATACACGTACGTACGGGTATAACAACGGCGCGAATAAAAATGTCGCTATAGGTATATACATCTATACACGTGTATTATGCGTATGTATGTATGTATGTATGTATGTATCTACATACGTATATCGCCGTACTATATCGATATAGATCGGTGCGTACAGGTAGGTAGGTAGGTATAGGTACAGTATAGGTACAGTATAGATATATGTACACGCTCATCGAAACGTGCAACGTATGTACGTACGAAGGTGCCCAGTATATGTATATACTACATACCTTATACCGTATACAGGTATATAAGGTAAAGCGTCGCGGGTCGGTTTCGGAAGATCGAAGGTTGTGACGTCACTTCTCCGACTCGTACAGTTTACACAGTTGGCACTGCGAGGTTACCTAATTATTTGTAAATTGTCTAATGACAAAATATATGCTATACAGCTTATTATTATAGGAATAAATATATATATATATATATATATATATATATACACACACACATATACATATTTATATATATATACACACGTATGTGTGTGTGTGTGTGAATACTCGACAACCACAACTTCCATTATTTTAATACCTACACCGCGTTCACAATTATTCTATATACGAATCAATGTAAATGCGCGATCGCTATACATATATATATATATACCAATATACCAATCTTTCTATACCAATATAAGTATACCTATGCATATCCACGTAGCACGGTGCAAAATAAACACCCTTATACAGTTCTACATACATACGTACAGTATATGTATCTTTTCAACCCGCGGAATACCGAATACCGAATACCGTATATACCGACTACACTTTTCTCTATATTATGCATATACATAACCATTTACCTATGTAGAGATTATTTTTTACCTCGATATCTTATACCATACATATACATTCAATACATGCATGTATATAGTAACGGTTTTTGTTTTTTTTTTTCTTCTCTTTTTTCTTCTACTTTTTTCTGTTTTCTCTTTTTTTGTTCTTTTCGAACAAAGGGATGCTTCTTCATACATATATACCCTCACACACACACACGCACGCACATATATATATATATATATATATATATATATATATATATATATATATATATATATATATATATATATATATATATATATATATATATATATATATATATATATATACATACTATACGTATAACGGATATATGTATATATGTATAGTGAATGGCGGCTGGCTGGCTGGCTAGTAAGGCAAGATCGCGGAGTTTGAGTGGGTGGCTGAGACGAAGGTTACCGCGAGTGGAAGTGAGAGAGAAAATAGAGAGGGAGGATATCAGAGGGGGAATGGAGTAAGGCGGGATGGTGAGAGGGAGGTATACTACCCTGGAACACATTAACTGCACGGCGGGAGGATGCCCTCGCATTGGCGTAGCGATACCGCGCCACGATTAGAGAGGAGCTTTCGTATATCCACACGGATATAGGATATACAAAAATTTCTAAAAAAAAAAATCATATACAAATATAAAAGTTGACAAAACATACCTCATACGTAATAAATATACTCATTTAGAAAAACTTGATGATGATGACTATTAATAATTTTATAATTTTCTCGATTTCTCGCAAATCTCTAAACCCGATTTCGAAATCGTAGGTTTGCACGGATTTAGCCGTACGTACGTATGTATGTACATACACCTACGTTGTTAAAATATATCTAGGGAAGGTACCTTCTATATACGTCGGCGCCGGGCGGCGAAAAATGAAATAACATTGAACGTATACGCGAGACAAAGAGGAGATGAGGGCTGGCTGGCACGGTACCCCGGTAGCCTGACGCCAATGCAGTAGCGAACGAGCGAGCAGAGGTTCGGGTACGATGGGGGGACTACGACGACGCCGGCACATCGAGCAGTAGTAACGCCTGTACTCCCGTAGCTCACCCAAACACGCGTACACAAATAGTACTTACATGTACACGTATATACCTATAATACACATGCGTATGCGTACGTACACACACACACACACACACACACACAGACACGTATAAACCCGGACGAGGGCGAGCGAGGGGGCCTGCTAGGGTTTTCGGCGTGGGGAACGACGATCCTGCAGGATGGGTCGTGGGTCGCTCGCGGGTCGCTCGAGATGCTTAGGGTGAGATTTAGTAGGTCTACCCCCGGCACGCCACCTTGCCCGCCGATCTTCTCTTTCTCTTTCCCTCATCCTCATCCTCATCATCTACCTCGCTCTTCCTCCGCATCGTCTCTATGTGCCGTGTATACGTATATATATATATATATATATATATATATATATATATATACATATAGCTATACCGCGCCAGTATTAAGTATATACCTTTGCTCGTTGTGTTTAGTGTGCTAGCCGGGCGTACATATAGAAGGCTAGGGTCTCTCTGCCAGCGGTACAGTCCGACCGTCCGGAGATCGTCGTATTGAATGCAAATAATCGTACAGAAATAAATTAGCGTATAAGAGTTCAGAAAAAATATCGAAAGAAACGATAATTTTTTATTCAATATATAATTCGACGATGAACAAAAATGGAAAAACTGGAAAAACAAAAAACAAAATCAAGAATCAAGATTCGTCTCGTGGTGCGCGTACTGTGGAGCCAGCGCTTATCCTTCGTGTACTTTGGTTGCCTCCTGCTTATAAATACCCCGCGCCGTTTCACCCCCGCACGTCCCCTCTCATCTTACTCCCGGTGAACGGCTGCCCCGAGTATCTTACGCCCGCGCCTATCATCATTTTGTTTAAGTATTAGCCCGAGTGCCGACTATAGGCTGCTACCTATAAGCTTGCCTACCCACCTACTCTTTGGTCAATTTGGCGCGGACGAGTTTGGGAGCTAAGGGACAGAAGGAGACCCTGTCCGCTCGCATCAAGAATCACTAATGATACGAACATTTCGTTTCTCACTATATAACAAGTCTTCTGTATATCCTGAACTATGCAGCTAACGTAATTATATCTATCAATCATCGGTTCGATGAACTTTACTATGCCTATACGTATGTATGTATGTATGTATGTATGTATGTATGTATGTACCTAATGTTTTGACAGTCCCCATACCGCATGTTAATTATTTTGTCTTATCGAAACTTGTTTCGTCTTACACCGTAGCTTATTTCAGACGTGAAGTTATATATATACATATATACGTAAGGGTTACAAAACGGTTTCTTATTGACGAAACTATTTAGCGCGGCGCTGGTTAAGGGCGGTTCTCGCTCCCCCGACCCCGGATCCTCGGGAAAATGGATGGGGATACCGACTGAGGGGAAAAGAGAAAGAAAGTAAGGAGGGAGAATATATAGAAAGGGACGTAAAACGAGAGGAAAAAGTCGTGTTAACTCAAGGATGCGGCAAAGACGAATACGAATACGAATACGAAGCGAAGAGAACGCGCGAGGGGCGGTCCCTTTTATCCAAAGAACTTGAAAAGAAAGTTGAAATCCTGAAAACTGTTCGCCATAAACGAGACCATATGCTCGCTCCCTTTTTCGTGATAATAAAATTCTAATCAGAGCTGCGAGCTTGAAGAAAGACGTTGTTTTTCTTGTTTCTTTTTTTTGTTTTTTTTTTGTATTTTTTTCCTACCTTTTTGTTAGGTCAGGAAAATAAGAGAGGTATATGCATGTAGCACGGAATTTTCATTTGTCTCTTGGACTTGGTTCTTGCGTGAGCTCGTCTGTTCTTTGGTATTATCGGTATAAGCGAAACCAAAATTAGATCATCAGTAGGTACACTGAAAACTCTGCCTAAGCTCTAAGCTCTAAACTCTAAACTCTAAACTTTAAACTCTAAACTCTAAACTCTAAACCCCAAACCCCAAACTCTAAACTCTTAAAGGCATTGAATTAGGCGTGCAGGGTGAAGAGCCTCAAAGCAAACAGCTTGAACGTAGGCACGTGTATAGTTAAGGGCGGCCGACAGTCTCGTATTATCTACATCGGTGTGTATTTAAGGGATGCCGCGCTCTCTCGACGCTGCAGACCAAATACTAGTTATAGTATGCAATGCGAGGCCAGCTTCTGTGTAGCGTGGTTAAAATAAAAAATAAAAAAAAACCTGCAGGTATAAAATTATCGAAAAAACAAAAATAATAAAAACAAAGTTGATGTAGATTAGGGTGGTGTTTATTTTAGGTATTTTCGAATCTTGATGCTCTCAGAGGCTCAAATGATTCAAAATAAAAAAAAAATATTCCAAAAATTTCAGGTCTCTATTCAATTTTAACCCTGAAACTGAAACTTTGGTAATATTTTGTTTATTTTTTTATTTCGAATCATTTGAGCCTCTGCAGGGAGCATCAAAATTCAAAAATACCTAAAATAAGGACCACCCTATAGTAGATACAATTTTCATACATGTTATAGTACATATCATATATACCTATATGTATAAAATTTTTATTACAATTAGAGACCACGCTCCAAGGGGGGGGGGGGGGGGGGGGCTGTTATTCCGCCACGTCTTTATCCACCTTATCCTCACGTCCACGGCCGCTGTCTATACGAAGAATCGATAAGTGTTTGTACCGTGCTTTCCACTGCTATGGTATATACATAGAACAGTATATGTATACCGCGTTAATTTCACAGGCTGCTAGACCACAAACGAAGCAAGTATACGCCTGAGTTGATATACCTACCGTTGAAATCACCACCAGATCCACGTATAAGGTGTACATATATATCGTAACACGATTGAGGGTTGACTAGGGTATAACCCCTCGCCAGGACGTAACCCCCGCGATTCACCCTACCCTTGAATAAACAGTACCGACACGCGATATGTTCTAGATTTCTATAACCGAAGTACTACTATAAGTTCAGTTAATATACGATACCTACGTATGCAGATCCAAAGAACGGGATGTACGAGAGATACCGCCCGTTTGTAGTACGGTAGGTATATAATATGCGTATATGTATACGTACCTATATATATATATATATATATATATATATATAAACTCCTACATTATAATATTAAACCGCTTTAATTATAACAATAGCTCCTCCTCTGTACCTACACCTCTCGACGATCTGTCGTTTTCATACAAAAATAATAACACCTATACTACTCGGCATATAAGATATATAATACCTATAACCGTTTGATATATTCATATGATAATATTATACTATATAGTTGAATTACGGGATCCCTCGGTCTTTAAGTGCACGCGACCGACACTCGCCGTTGTCGTACTCGAAATTTCACGCGAGCCAAAGATAATAAATTAATAGTATTGCGGTTCACCGCGCCGCTTGTTGGTTCGATGAGCGACAAGGACCGAGGGGAATGACTGACTGCAGTGTAGGTACAGGGACCTACGGAATATCCATAGCCACGCGACTATAATTCTCGATAGACTTAGGTCCGGCTGTATATCGGGTATCGTCGCGCGATATACTTTAACAAGTATGTGTATATAGGTAGGTATCATATACATGCATGTACACGTACGTTGTACTATATACTAACATAAACTACACGTGGGGTGAGGGGGGGGGGGGGGGGGGGGGGGAGGGCCGAAGAAGAAGCAATGATCCGTGAAATCCGGCGTATGTTTGTTTTTGGACAACAGCTTACCGTCTGCTCAAACTCCACTGTCGTTATACTTATATACGTATAAGGTATATACCTTTTATACCTACGTGTTTACTGCACATCGAAACTGTTTTACTTATCGCTTATGTATGTATAGGTATAATAAACGTATAGCTGCCGTTCGACGATCGTTGTTATGCTATACATCAGTATAATAAGAACCTTAAGCGATATTATACATATAAGTAACGAACGACACAATTAACGCGTAATTGCAAGAAATAATAAATAAATAAAGTTTCAGAATCTATAACGAAAATTAATTATCAAATACAACAGAATCGAAATTTGCCAATCACAGGTTATCGCCTCTACCGGATAGACGGAGAACCGGGAGCCGCATGACGCCACCGAGAGTTGGCGCGTCCCTCATATTATGTGTGACATGTAACCGCAGTTAGCTATTGGTCAACATTAAATCGTTCGCTCTGGAAAACTATATGATAAACCCTGCACCCTCGATTAGGTATGACGATATAAGCACGGTAAGGGACACGCCGAGGGTTGGATAGATGTTATACATCAAGGCATACATACACCCAGTGTACATACATACACGTACATATATGTATATCAATTGTAAATACACGTACACACACACACACACACACACACACACACACATATATGTACGCATGCATTATACGTGTGGATAGAGCATATACGACCGCACGTTGACTCGTTCGGTCGCGGTGTACTTAGTCGACAAACTCTGTGTGCTCGGTACACAGACCTCCTCCATCGCTTCGGTTGCCTCCGGCTCCCGGTGGAGTGAGTAACAACGCGAGGGCGAGGGCGAGCTGTGAGCTGCGAGTTCCGTGGCGCGCGCTTATACCTCCGGGAGTCAGTCGCACGAGGGGTGAGGGGGGAGCTACGTACACGCGAGTAAGCAGCAACAGGTGTCGGTCGGTCGGTCGGTCCCGCAAGAGCCAGGCTCTCAGCTCCTGCAAAGTACGACAAACCGCAGTTTTCCCTTTTCCATCGGCTTATTTCAGACACGAGTTAATAAGTGGGAATAAGCCTGGTGCGGGCAAGGTCTGCTTAAGGGGAATATAACACACGTATGCATCTTTATACATATGTGTACGATATTCTTTATTCGTTTTCGATTTGATTTTTGTTTTATTTTTTTTTTATCAAATATACGAAAAGACAACGTATTAATTAATTACTTTCATCGATTATTGATTTTTCTATTTTCTTGTACAAAATTTGACTCACTATAAATCCGCGAAATGAGGTAATTGAGAGATAACAAAACAAACAAAAAAATAAATAAATAAAATATAAAAATAAATGAAACAATAATGCCAACGTGGCTTTCATATCGCAATGGAAGATGTTCATATAAGGGGATCGATCTTTTCCCAAAGAACAATTAAAATAATAGGTTGGTTCTGGCTGGCGAAGTGAATTGGTTACATAAAACGTACGGCGTGTGCGTTTCTAGGCGAGAAATGAGAGTCGAGTGTCTAAACAATGTGCGCAGGGGGCTTTAAATCTTCATATAGAATTATAACGAGAAACGTTACGCGGCATCCCTTTAAGAGCAACCCTCGACTCGCGGCGGTACGTTAGGTTGCCTGGTTCCAGGCTCCCTGTTACTAAACTAAATCCATAGCGCCCCGTAGGGTTTAGGGCGTCATGCCAGAGCCTATGGCGTTAAGGGGTGGCGTCGACGACGGGGTAAAACTACATATTACAACACCGAAGAGCGCTACCAAACTACAGAATATAAACAACCCCTAAGAATAATAATTTATTCAGAAAGGAGGACCCCGCACACCGCGATTACATTTCTATTAGGAAATGGTCTCGGGAGTAGCGCCTTGGGTGTCATAGTCCTCCCTTAGACTCCGGCCCTATAGTCATCTCGAGATCACTGAGCTAAATTCTGTAGGGGATCTAGTATATCACACGATAAGTTTTCGTCGACGATGAGACTATACGTCGAATTGAGATTGCAAAGTGATTAGGTCTACGAAGAGTGTAAATATATAAATTCATTTATGTGTATATGTATTAGGGTGTGTCAGTTATTCATGAAAATGTATCACAGACTAATCTGTGAGATGTGTCATTACCGAATTAGAAAATTCCAAAAGTGAACATTTTTTGTTTTCCCACGTTAGATAAATGGGAAACAGATAATCACAAAGAGGAAGGTCTTAATATTAATATTAAGGGTTCAAATTTTAACAGACTTCTTGTTCCACCATACTGCAAGTATAGAGTAAAAAAATTTTTTTTTTGCTTTGAAATGACATAACCTACTGTATACCTATGTACCAGTATGACTAACAGAATGAAATCGTTGCGATAAGATAACAATATACATTGTTTTGTGAATCAAGATATTATATTGTTTATCGGGAAGAATCTATATCATACCCATAGGCGTGAAGAAGTCGTGTTATATTTTTAATATTGAAGACATATTATCAGAGTTAAATACCATAAAGATCGTTCGTTAGTCGGTTATTCAACGTCATATAGCCATGCCCATACCCATGCAATATAACATCGCGATTATAAGGACTGCAGCAAAGGTCTCTCTTCGTGTCTATTTCCGTCCGTTGTACACGCATATCTATATCCCACCTACATACAAATGTCCACATACGCGTGTAGATCTAGGGTATATGTATGTATATACCTCGGTCGATCCTTCCGCGAAATCCAATTCAATTCAGCTGCCCTACACTGTATATAATTAATTTCAACAAATAATTCACTAAAAACATAATAATAATAATAATATCTCGAACTCCTCAATGTCCGTTTTTACTGCTTCTTCATTGTTTGCTGTTCCTTTTTTTTTTTTTATATTTTATTTATTCATTAAACGTATATGTTCCGATACCATATCCGCAACTATTACGCCCAATGATAAAACACCTAAGTCTCTTCAAAATATATTATCGCTGCACGCTCGACCAATTATTGTTAAGTAGTCATTCCATGGTGCGGACGTACACGTCGCCCGAGAGCGAACTTTCCCACCCTGCAGAAGCAGGACAGATACTGACGCTGCACAGCTCGAAGTACGCTCTCACGCTACGACCCCTGCAGCGTCGAGGCGAACCACCCCCTTAGGAAATGGTGTTGCGGAGGCGACATCATCGTGTTTAAGTTTTAATATAGCCATACGGGGGACGTTTTTTACTTCTTTTTTTTTTTGCGTTATCATTATTTCGATACATCTTTGCAGTGCCCTTTTTTTCCCCTCTAAATTCAATCCACGGATTCACCTTTACGTTATACATATACCTTAATGCGTAGACGTGTAATGTTAAATAATATTTAGAGGAGTCAAAGGAGAATTGAAAGGCGAATGGCAACGCTGCGAATAGCGAAACAGTACCGTGAGCCGCCTTATAGTTTCGCGTCGGTCTTTCCGGAAACGTCTATTTTTGGTCGACCGCGACGGGCGCTTGTTGGGGAACTTTCGTAGCGTTGATTCATCAGCTTAGAAAAGTGCGTATAGCATGGGAATAGAGTAAAATACCGACGTTATACGGAGTTAATGGTAATATAGACGTTGATTTCCGGACTAGAAAACATTCCGGAGGACCACAAAACAATATCAAACGTATGACGTGTACATAAGATATATAACATCACAATATATCCGTAATAATATCATACGGGAATGTATATACATATAATATCATATACTGTCCTTCGTCGTCCAGTTCGTTAAAATTTTTGAAAACATTTTTTTTTTTTTTTTTTGTTTTTTGTTATTTATTTTATTTTGTTTAGTGTGGGGAAAGGAATATAGTAATTTTATTCGACTCACCCAATGCTGTGTGGTGACGACGTCTCCGTCAGGTCCGTCCATGTTCTGTATTGATAAAAGGAAGAGAAGAACAAAATTTTTGATCAATTCATACATTTATACGGTATTATACGCTGCACGTACGCGGAAAAAGATGCAAACAATATTATACCATATCACGAATTTGAATTTCGGTTTATTATCAAATCACTGAAGTGTCCAGTTTCCGACGCGTGTAATTAACTACATAGACGAAAGATTGGAGAATAAATAAAATCAAAAAAAAAAAAAAAAAAAAAACGAAATAACGCGATAAAAAATTTTGCCGGACTTCCGTTGATGGGTGTATTTAAACATAATTTAACGAGGAAACAATAACATTTATATACATATAATATTTATACTCACGTCTTTCTTTCTCTTGACCGCTGCTCCTGAAACAGAACGATAGAAAAATATAACGGTATAGAAATGTTTCTTTGTCAGCGTCGTTGATTTAGGAGTAGGTCTAGGTACTTACCGGCTGAGGGATTCGACAATCGTGCATTGTTGATTACAGGTGTCGAAGGATTGGAGGCGGACGTTGTGGTGAGGGTTGCCCCAGCGGGTACCGCCGTACCGCGAGTACCGAAAGGAAAATACGGTGAGTCTGGAGGGTAAGTGGCACCCTCGACACCACCACCTCCACCCCCGGGACCACCGCCCGGGCCACCACCCGCGGCTCCGAATGGACCACCGCCGTACGTCTGAAATGTAAAATATATACAAACTGTTGCAGTACGTCAATTATACCTATATATGAAAAAATGAAATAATATTAATAAATAAAACCAGATGTACCTATTTGTAGTACGTATGTATGTCCGTACAGACATAATTTATCGAATATTATGGGTATGCATATAGGTAAGTAGAAATTGATATATCATCATAAAAAAAAGGAATGACAGCACATACAATTAATATTGTAATAATGAATATGTATTATTGTATAATAATTCAACTCTGTATAATGTTTTATTTTTTGATTGTATATTATACCGTGTATATATATTGCAGCGCGTGTCGGAAACGGAGGAAGAATCATCTCTTATCGTTTATTATCGTTTAACAACCAACCACCGATTAGATTATCGAACTGTATATATACCGTTCGTTCGTTCGTTAAAAAAAAAGGGGGGAAGAAAATGAAATCTATGTGCTGCAGGATACTGCCATGAGCAAATTATTATTATTATTATTATTATTATTATTATTATTATTATTATTACCATTATTATTATTATTATGGTTGTTGTTGTTGTTATAAGTTTATAATTCAGTATGTGTATAGGTATATGCGTTTAGATACTGTGACAATAAATACATTATTATATAGGTAGGTATGTATGTCCAGGTTCATAATACGCATTATCATAGATGTAATGTGACTTACACCATGGGCAACAAAACGTAATTTGAATATAAAAGATATTATTCTAGTATAGCTTGTATATACATTACTCGTATAATGATTGCATATATTCTATATTGATATTAATTAATGATAATATACTAGTATAGGTATATAGCCATATGGTAAAATTAAGAATATGCAGCAAGTTCATTCTGGTCTGAGGCTGGTTAAAACTACTTTTAAAGTAATAATTACACGTGTGTTGAGTAAGTCGAATTATTGGCACCGAGTCAAAACTGACCAAAGCATGATCTGATCCTCCCTCGTCGTAGGTATACTACATACGTATTTCTCGGTGTATATATATATATATATGTAGGTGTAGGTACCAATAGTTATACAGACTAACGGGCGACCGCCTATAAATATATCTAACCGCGAGATTTTCACCGAGATGAATTTATTTAAACCAATGTAGGTAGATAGGGATATATAAATGTGTGTGTGTGTGTAAAACGATTCATCGCTGCTATAGCTGTATATAATACAAAAGCGCGAATATCATCCTCCGCCCTGACCCGATCCCCGTAGCTCAGCAGCAATAAGAAACACAAAAGAGTTAGCCCCGTTTCACTGTGCGCCGCTGCAGCAAAGAGTAACTTTTCACCCTTCGCCAATTCCTCGCTATATAACTTGCTGTGTTTTATGTAACTCTGCGTACATACATACATACACGTGTACCTATATACTATATATAAATTGTATATGTATATACCAAGGTGTATATATAGGTACGTATATGAATATATAGGCAGAGGGGAGGATCCCGGAGTTGAGGGGGAGTAGAAGGAGAAGAAGAAGAAGAAGAAGAAGGAGAAGAAGTAGAAGAAGAAGAATTGCGGCAAAGGTGGAGCGCAAGTGATATTAAAGTTAGGATACTAGCTGCGCAGCGGTTCGCAGTCGATGGCTATACCATACATTTCTTTATCAATATTTTCAGCAAACTCTATACATAATAAAAAGATTTGACCGCGATTGATCGAAATCCATACTGTTAGGTATGTAAACAGAACCTCCTTGTCTTAATCAAACTGAACACAATTGATTAATGAATACACAACAAAACTATCAAAATATCATTCTAATGAAAATTGGTTTTCTACGCGGTGTGAACATATACATTTTCGAGAAAACACGCTCCGTTACAAACGAATAATAAGAAGAATCGCTCATAGAAACGAAAAAAAGCGAAAAAAAAAAAATACATACCTATATACGTATAATATAAAAAATTCTTTTGGTAAACAGTTATCAGACGACTCTGCCCTAGGTATATGTATACTTTATTCAACAATTTCGAAAGGTGAGAACCACTGTGTCCGAAAATATTTCGCGAGGGTAAAGTTTTCGGATTATACTGGCGAGCTGGAGTAGGAATAGGAAGTCGAGGCCAAAGAGAAGCGAAAGTAAGTAAGGATCGAAGGTAGGAGGTGGAGGGACGAGAAATTAAGTTTTTGTTAGATAAATTTCATCTCTTATCTTTAATGATTATTATACACTAAGATTTTTAACCTCGTAGCCAGGATCGTTACATTATACGATATATACGAATTATATATCTATCTACCTTGTATAGAGCTCCTATATAATTTACCTACACATTTATAGATATATATATATATATATATATATATATATATATATATATATATATATATATATATATATATATATATATATATATATATATATATATATATATATATATATATATATATATATATATATATATATATATATATATATATATATATATATATATATGTATGTATATACGGAAATGATATCATATCATATGATACGACTACGATATCAATCAGATAGGTATATAACCGCATGATACAAAGTACAGGCACGAGGGATGTTTTTTATTATTTCCGATTTTTTATTTTTATTTTTGTTTATCGTAATCAGACATCGTTTTATAATCGGTAAGAAATAATCTAGTAATTGAAAAGATATACATATATGTATACTATATACCTAATTATATACCGCGCGAGTCTTTATAAAATCGTCGAATTAAAAACAATGTAACATTTATCAGTTCTGAAATTGACAGCTTTCGCGTATAGATCAGTTGGATATTGATTAACCTTAATTTGATTAATGATTCAATCGCGAAAATCATTCTGCAATCTTATCAATGCGAATTAATAGACTAGTAAGTACGAGAGTAAGCAAGTAGGCTTATACCTACATATATATGTATAAAAATTTTTCAAAATAGTATTTTATAAGAAATGGGATACATTAATACACATGTTTCAATATGCATACCCAGGTATACCTGTATAGGTATAATAATATATGTTGTATGTATACATACATATGAATATGTACTCACCATTCCGTTGTCCATTGCGGGGCCATATGGCGACTGAAAGCCTGGTTTTTCTGTAACGAAAAAAAAATTTAGAAAAAAAAATAATAATAATAACAATTATTATTATTATTGACACACATATATATGTATATTATAGGCATAGATAAATGAATTTAAAAAAAAATATGGTAAGTATTTGAAAAGAATCGAACATTGTGTTATCGTACGACGAAGAGATCATATAATAACAGATATATACTTTTTTTTTTTTTTCACAAAGTTCTTTCAAAAACTCGTTCTTGATGATCAAATAACGAGCCTCGAAAAATCTGAGCTTTTAATTTTATTATTTAGAGGTCGCTCGTTGCGATTTTTTATTTCCCATTTAAATAACATGGGAAATCTTCTTGTGCAGGCACACTTTGATTTCCATACCTCAAGTACTAATCTACTTAAAAAGATTCTGAACAGTTAATTTTGTTCAAAGTTTAACGCTCTAAAAGAAAAAAAAAGAATATATCTTGGTACTTTTTCGATGAATCTAACTGTTTCCAAGTTAGTCATGGTTAATTACCATTAATATCCAAATAACCTGCAACTTGGAAACTGCTAGATTTATCGAAAAATATGAAAATGCCTTGTTTTTTTTTTTTAGAGCGTTCAATTTTGAACGAAATTAGCTGCGCAGAATCTTTCTAAGTAGATTAATTTTTGTGATATAAAAATCGATAAGTGCCCGAAGAACATTTCTCATGTGTTATTTAAATGGGAAATAGAAAATTGCAGTGACGCAACGTCTGAATATTAAAATTAAGAGCTCACGATTTTTCAAGACTTGTTATTTTTGATCATGAAGAACAAGTTTTTGAAAGAACTTTTAGTAGAAAAAAAAAACAAAAAAATATTCGGTTTATTAAGCCCACCCTAATTTATATGTAGTACCTATTCACACAATATATAGGTATGTATATCCCAGGTTGTAAAAAATCTCTCATATTTATAACGTGTATCTTCGTCTTAGGGTTTAAACCGACGGCCGCAGCGGCGGGAGTAGTGGCGGTGGTGGGATTCGATTCTCTCCAAGTCACATATCCCCAATAAATTTTCTTAGCTTTTGTACATACGTGTTCCGTTTTCCTTCATCGGAAGTAAAATGAAAAGAAGAAAAAACGAAGAAAAAAAAACAAAAAAATGAAAAAATGAAAAAATAAAAAAAACGATGCGTTATACGAATATATGCGACGCGACTTGAATTTAACTGGAAATCTGTAGTAAGATTGCCCCGACGTTAATAAATAATATCGGTCTAAATCTATACTCAATATATACTTATACATACATATATGGGTATGTATATTACACATACCTATACATGTATACAGAATTACAAACGGATTTATCCGTACAGAAGAAAATTCAGTATGCTCGTCAGACGAACGCGCGTCGACCGAAACAAAACAGACTATATGCTCGTGGAGGCGTAGAAGAAGAAGAAGAAGAAGAAGAAGAAGAAGAAGAAGAAAAAGAAGAAGAAAGGCGTTTTGATTTATAAAGACGTATACGAAATTTATGCAACTTTCGTATATTCCTTTTTTTTCATCAATACTTTCATATCCTCGTAAGATTTCAAGCAGATTTCGTACTCCGAACGGTATAATGTGATGTATTCCATGGGTATAAGGTATGCATGTATACATATCACACTGCAGTGAAATGAAACAAACGCGGGTCTGTATAAGGGTATAATAAAGCCGTGGGCCGTGGTTGTTTTACAAAATTTCTAATTCAAACGTTGGAATAAAGAGAAAAAAAACAAACGATAGTACTAGACAATGTTCGAACGTCATGTTTACACGATAACAATTTATCAACTTATTATTGATTGGAGAGAGAGAGAGAGAGAGAGAGAGAGAGAGAGAGAGAGAGAGAGAGAGAGAGAGAGAGAGAGAGAGAGAGAGAGAGAGAAAGAGAAAGAGTATAAGAAATAATAAGGAAAATGTCGTAAATCGCCGAGACTTCATAGATCGACTAAAATTGGTTTTGCCCACCCGGTACGCGGCCTGCTGCTGCTACTTGCTACTGCTGCTATTCCACGCTGGATATAACGAAACAATCTTCAACCTCTTTCTCAATCTTCGATCAGAATAATTTCAACCTACAATAAATAATCATTTCTCTAATGATTAATGATGAACGAGGGTTACTATCGCTAGATATAAGTATATATCATACCCATACGTGGTTATATATATATATATATATATATATATATATATATATATATATATATATATATATATATATATATATATATATATATATATATATATATATATATATATATATATATATATATACACACACACCTATACGCGTTATACATAATATGTAGTAGGTACCACCGTACGTTATAGTCGGTTATAAGTCGACGACCACATCACAGGTCTAACAGACTGATAATAATTGACAGGAGGCCGTATATACCGCACATATACATATACCTATGTATATTCATATTGTATAATAATATATGAACGGATAGTAAAAAGATCCCGATTGCTGAATATATATTTATATATCTATAATACATATACATCTTAATTCAAATTAACGAAAATTTAACGCTGTTGCACCAACAACGATCGATTTACTTATAATATTATATATGTATACTGTACATCTAGGTATATAATATCGTAGATTAGATTACTCTCGTTTTATAATAAGAGCTTTGGTCCGAGTTATAGTCGTGGACTACGCGACGTACGGTATATATAGGTATATCTATTATAGGTACCAAACATATAACACATAGAGACGATATTCAAAACCTGAATACGTACTATATGTATATACCTATGGGTATATACACGTCGACGCTTTGAACATTTAATATATATACCGTATAAAAAGCAGCATATATACATACATATATATATATATATATATATATATATATATATATATATATATATATATTATATATCTACACATGTATATGTATAATATCTAAATCTATATACGTATAATACACGCATATCCTAAAATCACGTGTGTAAGTAGGTCTAAACTATATACATATGTATATAGGTATACGTATACCTGTATATTAGTTATTGCCTATATAATACAGATACGAATATACATACGTATATACATATAGGTGTGTATACGTATAGTTATACATACTGACAAAGATATACCATATACACGTGAAGGGGCATGCGTAGGTATATATACCGCAACGTTTTTTTTATCGCCTGATATACCTATACTAGCGCTATATTGATGTGAACTCCGCATGGGCTAAGGTATAAGAACGGTAAGAACACGCCCGTGCGATTACCATACTTGTTACGTTGTAGGTATATTATACATATATACGAATACGCGAGAGAGTTAGATCTCGTATACAGGTAGGTGCAGATGGGCGTCTATAGGATATATCTTTATTCCTTGTTTTTTTTTTTTTTTTTTTTTTTTTTTTCTTTTTTTCTTTCTCTAATTTTGTTTATAACCTCCATTTTGACATACCTATATCTACATTCAAAGACGAATATAAGCTGCGCGGAATAGTATAGGTATATATGTATGTATAGAATAAACCTTGAATAAAACCTAAAGGACTTCATCATACATTTTAAATCTTTGATAAGACTCACTCTGTATAACAATATGTATATATCTCAGAATCATCTACACAGGGAATAATATAACCTGCAGATCAAAATGTCATAGTTAATAATAATCTAAAATTTTAGATCTGTCTTTGAACTGACAGATTGTAGAAATAGCTGCTCGGACAGTAGAGTAGAGTAGAGTATATTGTATTAGTTGAATTCAGTTGGACAGTTCGGACGATTGTACATGGATATATATGTATAATATATGTATACTCTATAAGCATGATCTGTATAGGTATAAGGAGTTTTCAACTCCTGAAAATGACAACGAGACTAGCCAATGCAATGGTAACAGTCCTTTGATGCATGATGTGACCGGCGTACCTACCTACACGTCTGACCGACCACACTTCGTCATCTGTGAATGGGGGGGGGGGGGGGGGGGGGAGTGTTACACGCTCGGCAAGACACGTCAGGAACACGAGTTAAACTGTTCTATACGTCTCTACGTTTAGTATAAACGATGTTGCACCACACCGGTAACTACGGTAACTTTACTAGCTATCATAATCTACGATCGAGATTAATTCTCCTATATTATACCTATACGTATAGGATTTAGGCTAGAATAATTAATTAATCAATAAATGAACGAATTTCATTACTCAAGATCGCATCCGCACAGTTGAATATATAAAGATAAGAAATGATTCGAATCGGCAAGTAAATATATTTATTTATTTATTGCTTTTTATCTTCATTTTTTCTTCTTTCTTTATCATCTATATACATAAATATTAATACGGCCCTGATACAGGATGTAATGATAAAGGACTTCTCGGATAACCGCGCGATATACGTATACATGTATATACGACGGTGTATCGTTTAGTGTGTAGATCGTTGTCTGGTGCGGGTCGTCAACCCGGTTTAAAATAAGGGCTTCTTAAGGGATCGAGGCCCCTTGATTTCCACAGGTGGTCCCCTGCGCCACAAGGTAGCTCGCGGTAGCATAGCATAGCATAGCATAGCATAACGTAGGTGTATACGTATATACCTACTATCCACCTATAAAAATCGAGGGAATCGAATACAGCCAAGAAGATAGCGAAGCCCCGATATAGTCGTTGTGCGGAGAAAACCTGATACATCTAGACCAGGGCGACGAAGTGTATCCTCCCCCGATTATATTATATTCGTCCCGATAGTTCCTCCGTTAGGGTATATATGTACATGAATATGAATATGTATATGTATATATGTATATGTATCTAGGAGGATATATATCTATAGGGTATAGGTACCCACTCCTCTACGAACAAGGAGTGGAGCCTCTGGCGACAACCCCTCGTCGGCTAGGGCCCACCGGATGGGACTCACCACGAGAAAGAGAGAACTAAAATATCCTTAGGGGGACGTGGAGAGTTTTAGATATATACCACGCACGGGTCCCTGTTTCGTTTCGTTCCGTTCGCGTGCCCGAGAGCTACAGGGGCGCAGCCGCACATCGTCGACAAATTTAAGAAAATTTTCAAATTTTATTTTTCATTGTAACAAAGAATGTGACTGATTCTGTATGTACGAATATACCTAATACAAGTGCAAAGTGCGGGATGGAAGATACCAGCAGATATATCAAAACACTTTCGAAATGAGAAAGATCAACAATCCTTGTTCGAGATATTTCGTCGAGGAAAAAGTTTCGGATTTGTCTACTAGACTAAATACTTATAGGGATATACGAAACTGAATCAAGGGACAGAGTTCGGGACTTAGTGCAACATAAACGGTTGAGAACCGTTGGCTACCTGAATTATCCCCCGCCCTCCGCATATTCCCGTCCCTTCGGGCAGCCGACTATTTTTTCTCGTTCCTGCGCTCGTTCGCCGAACAAATTTCTTTTTCTCTGCAGCTAAGCCTCAGTCGGTCTTTCAGTCTTTCGAGCTTTTCTCTTTTTCCCTCTTTCTCCCGCGCAATAGCCTAGTCGCAGTTACCGCGACGTCGCGCTCTTTTACTCTTCTGGTATATATATATATATATATATATATATATATATATATATATATATATATATATATATATATATATATATATATATATATATATATATATATATATATATATATATATATATATATATATATACATACATATACCGGCTTTTTATTTCGTTTTAGGTCAGGTTATTTTATTTTATTTTATTCCATTTCATTTTACCTGCGTGAACGCGTGAGGTAGCTATAAGCAACTATACATGTATCCCTTCGGGTCGCGTGGCACAGCCCCGTACTACCACCACCACCACCACCACCGCCGCAATCATCATCGACGCTGCAGTTGCAGCGGGCTATTATTCGGGCGCCCCCTGGCCGCATGTGTTAGTGTGGTTCGTATACCGCGTCGCCCACGCTACTCTCGTTAACATATTGGAAAAACCGAGTGGTAGTTGCGCTCCGCGTATACATGTATTGAATTATGTTGAAATTTGAAATCAGCACGCTGCAGTGATTGTAATTCGTTCTCTAATCGCTCTCTTTGATCGCATACAGATAATCTTTTGTCTCTCTCTCTCTCTCACTCACTCTCTCTCTTTCTCTCTCTTTAGATCTGAATTAAAAATCTCGAAAAGCTAGCTTATCTTTATGATTTATATTGATTTGTTTTTTTGTTTTTTTTTTTTTTGTTTTATTTTTTCGGAAATTATTTATAGAGCGCACAGAAAGTCATTTTCTATAACCTGATCTATTTAAAACTGACATATAACGTCAATGTGCGCGATAGAATCTATGATACTGCGTATATACTGCATGTATACAACCTCCATACTACAATACAGCATCATTCATATCGCGAGTATATCTTATATCTATATGCATTGATAACGAGAACACAGATCCGTCCACGTCAATCCGACTGGACTGCAGCAGGTGTCGAGATACGAGAATTTAGATCGGTAAAATTTTCGATTGTGTAACGGGGTCTGAAGAGACGGTGACACGATTTTCTCACCAGATAACTCAAACGCAGTGAACCAACCTTCTTTCGTAAAACTATCTCACCGTCACATGTTTAACCTGCTGTTGGAAAAATTCGAGAGATTTAAAGTATAAGGACGAGGGGGGGGGGGGGGGGGGGGGGGGGGGGTGGTGACGGGGAGAGAAGAGAATAGGAATGGGGGACGAGACGTCCGCGCTACCAACATGGTACACAGTCTGCAAGCGCACAGAGTGGAATTTTCGTGTCTTTAAGAAAATTTGGGAATAAGATCGCGCCTATAATAAAGCAGGGGCGGTGAGAATTTGAGTCGCGAGTATCGGTGGTGCTCGAAGGGTTCGATCGTCGACGTATAGAATGACGCCTTGAATGGTGCTGCTGCAGTGGGTGGTCGTAGGATATAGTTCATCATGCGAACCCGAGCATCGAGATTGAATCTAGATTAACACCTCGCCGTATTCATATGATAATTCTAGGTATATGGTATATATACCTAAACGAGTTTACGTATATGATAAAATTGTTAACGTGACGTGTTTCAATTTTTCTTTTTTCTAATTAATTTATTTAAAAATTTATCTCTCGGGATAATAGAATAACGCGGTGTTATAAATGATGTGCATCGGTATAGGTACGTGAGAGCTGAGAATAATATCTATCACTCGACTTGAAACGCTAGTAAGTAGTTATATATGGATATATATATATGTTATATGGTACGAGATACATATACTACGACCCTGCACTGCAGTGCAGCAGCCCATCACGTATCACGACGGGCGAAGGTAGGTATATACACTTTCTTCGTAATATTTGAACGCTGCAGCTGCCTATAAGCAAGCGATATATAGGTAGGTATGTACATATATACATGTATAACTAGCGAACCGCTTTCAGTATGACTACCTGCCGGTACTGTAGGATCCCCGAGGCAGAAAGAAAAAAAGAGAAAAAGAAGAAAGAATAAATAAAAAAATAAAATAAAAGCAAAAATGAAATAAACAAAAAAAAAGACAAAAGAAACAAGCCCGTATTTCAAGTGGGATCCACGCCCTCGACGCGTATTGTCAACCGCGCGAATAATATGTTATAATACGACATAGGGCCTGTACGTACGTCACGTAGGTATAATCCGTACCCTGCATGCCCCCAGTCCCTCTGCAGCCATACATCGCGCGAGACGTAGAAAACAAATGAAATAAAAATTAATTCGCTCTTATAAGAAACGCTGTGTTTCAGGACGGCGTACGTTTTCATCTTTCTTTACTTAACTCGCGTATATATCTGTTATAATACGTATATATATACATATTACGTATACCTGTAATGTACGGTATACGTGCATGCTGATATATAGGTACGGGTATTATATATGTATAAAGCAGGAGAAATCTTTGTGAATAAGGACCACCGAAAAACGCGGCTAGTGAACGAGCGGAGACATAGCAAAGCGAGTGAAGAAAAGATCCGGGCAGCCCGAGGGGAGCAGAATGTGGCGTGCCACGCGACCGACCGCTTGCCTGACGGGCAAGACCCAACCATGGTGAGGGTAAGGTCACTGCAGCATGCAGCAGCTGTCGTTCCCAGTCCTCCCTTCCTCCCTACCGCCGCCCTACCACCATCCGTCTCCCTCTCGACGAACGGGCCTCAAGCCCCAGTGTGTCGGAGGCTCGCGCTACGCACTGCGTCCCTCCGACGAGGAGAAGTACGAGGAGGACGAGGAGGAGGAGGAAGAGAAGGAGGAGATCGCGAGGGACCCGACAGCGCCGCACCGAGGGGCCCGGAGATCAGGGGTTCTCGACTCGCAATTAAACCATAATATTGTATTATACCGAAGGGAGGAGGACGACATGTGCAACGCTTCTACCTGTTTTTTACTGTAATAAAAATATACGAGCTTGAAATATGAGTAATAAATGAATAAATGAATAAATGAATAAATGAATGAACGAATATGTATCTGCGTATATAAGTATTACAGGGATGAGTGTAATATAACAATATATGAATCGCAAATGGATATGTATATATATATATATATATATATATATATCTAACAAACAAATCTATATAATCGAACGTCGCAACGGTTTTTCTTTCATTTTTCAATACGTATAAATATATATAAACAGCAGTACGTATATTGTAATTAAATATGTAGCTGAACAAGTTCCTGATTTTCCGATAATTTACAATTTCGAATTGCAGTTGGGTTAGGAGGCGCGTGCCGCGCGCGTGTCCCGATACCTCGAGTCGGGGGGACTTTGTCACCTTTGTTCGCCGCGTCGCGTTCCTGCACAGTCTCGGGTTTACGAGACTTCTGCCTGCCTGGTCTGCTTGCCTGCTTGCCTGCCTGGTTGTGTACCGGTAGGAGGCAGTCGCTGGAATGTTCAACAGGTGATCGACCAGCCGAAAGTCCGGCGGTCGACGACGACGACGACGACTACTACTACTACTAACGAATAACAAGCAACAAAATTTTTCACCGTTTTTCTACTATACTATCATCATTAATACTAAAACCCGCAATAATGTATACAAGATACGGATAGTGAACCTCAGTTTACTCTAAGCGGAATAAATAACAAAATTTTCTTAATTACGTTACTAATTTATAATTATTATCATAGTTGGGTTCTTCTCTTCTATTATACCTCGAATTCGACTTTACAGCTAACCTACTCTGCAACGTTTCGGAAATCTTTGATTTACGATAGTTTTAAATTGAACAGATATACCGAGAGCAGTCTAGTTCAATCCTAGAGGCTACGAGTAATTTTGAAATTTGAATTCTCCACGGTAGCGTGAAATTTTTATGTATGTATCCATGTAGGTACGAGCGATTTTTATTCTTCTTCTTCTTCTTTTTCGACTTCGATATATTAAGGTGCGCGCCTGTATCTCCGAGGCAAACCGCGCGGTTGAGTAGAAACTCGTACATACGGAGCAACAGCAACAGCAACGGCAACGGCAGGTGCAGTGCGTCGCGTCGCGTCAGTGTCACCCCCACTTCGTCCCGCCCCAAGTTATACTCAATTTGAAGTTCGAGCGTGCGTTTACATACACGGGTACATACTTATACATAAAAAGATGTATATACGCGTACGTGCTAAGGAGGATGAGGAGAAAGAGGAGGAGCAGCAGCCCCAGGAATCGAGAGTTCTGACGTAACGACGGAGGTAAACTTCCCCTGCGACTACTTGCGCGAGCGTAGTATGTAATTCACGATTATTATATCCACACGACGGGAGTAGCGACGATGTATGTTGCAGCGGTGCCGAAACCGGCCAAGTAATAATTCGACAAGTATTATCGGCATTCATTATTTTAGTGATTTGGGTCGTCAAATTTTAAAAAATATGTATTATAATATATACCTACGCGCGACAGCAGCGCCTGCACATCCCACATATCCCCCCCCTCCCCGGAATTAACGAAGGGTTGTAACACGCGGGACTCTATACACTCGGTGCAGGGTTGATATTTTGCTATTTTCACTACTGCGCACCTGCCTCGGCTTGTCGCGCTCTCTACACGTGCTCAAATACAAAGGTCAACGCCGCGCTTGTACATCCGTGTGTATACTACACGCATATGTGTATTTCTGTTATTTTTATGTTTTCTTCTTCTTCTTCTTTTCTTCTTTTTCTTTCTGTCATTCACTCTAATTCCCTGAATACCAACGAGACACGGTTAAACGAAGGGTGAAAATTAGTATTTTTGGAAACTAGGGTAAAAAGAATCTATTCTTAGATATCCTTGCACTTGAATTTCGAATCCTGCACCCACTATTTTAACTCGAAAACTATTATTAACGTTGAGAATCTATTTCGAATAATAATAAATATACCTATAGTAGATCGATTTACACAATCGGTCAATTGCAGTTGTGATGATGAAATATACATATAGAGAAATGTTAAATTCAACCAGCCACGCGTCGACGAGTGAATCAGAGAATTTTTACAAACGGGAGATGATAAAAGCTGGACGAACTTTTATGCTCCTAATTAATAGCTGCCGTTAACTATGTATAGTCTCTTGTTGAGGCGCATAGAGAGATTAAAAATCCTCCCACATACGTATACGTGCGTATGTATACGTTGGTACGATTGATTCTTATCCTGTTCACCTTTTAATGAGTTCTTAAACAAATTCATTAGTTTAAGAGGGATAAAGATTTTTCGATAGATAAAAATGTCGGATTATCGCTCTTATAACATGTATATTACGTTTACGACGAGACAGCTGATATGAAAAATTTTCAAACTGATTCAACAGATTCTAGGTATTGAATGGTTTGTGTATGTGTATATTTTCAACATATTTCTAATCATTTATGTTACGGGGATTAAACCTTCTTTGAAAAAAACATTAAATAAATAAATAAATAAATAAATCGAATCAAGTAAGAAACAAAAAATTCTCCCAATGACAACGTCTAATTCACATTTATCGATCAGACTTTAAACAATCAATGCTCTGAAGCTGAGCAAAAGTCGTATTTGCAATGAATTAAGTATCGCTATACGTTCTGCTACCTTGAGCAGGATGAATCGATTAATAGAAATGTGTTTTGTATGTATAAAATGTAAAAGGTTTCAGCAAACGTTAGTTAGTTTTAAATATTGTAAACCACGATCGCTGGGTCGGTGGAAATTTAGTAGGCGATAAAAACGACGTTGGGTTGGTGGTACGAGTGAGGTTATTAAACTATACTAGGTATATTTTCGATACTATTCGATAGAGTGGTTTAATACGATCTGTCAATACCTCGGATATTATTGTGTAATTTTATAACAACGAGATGTACGGGGAACAAAGTAGGGGGATTGTCATAAAATCGGTGTTTTCTTACGGTCTATTTGTTACGCGAGTGGGGGGGGGGGGGGGGGGGTGGGGTGGGGGGGATATTTGAGGTGGTAAGATACGAGGTAGAAATGTTTGGCAAACATCGTGGTTTGGATCCATGCCTTTGACAGGTTACGATCAATTTTGTAATGAGAAAAATATACCTTCGGAAGATCTAAAGACTGGCGTTAAAAGCCGAAAAAGTCAAGGGAGATGCCGTAGAGGCAGCACCATCTACATTGTCAAGTGAACCAAAACACAGGAGTAATAGTAAACTAAAATGATAGTTGGTTTTAGAAATTGACGCGCATTAAACACCGCGTACAATTACAGGTTTGACGATAAACGGTGCGGTAAATATTTACACCCACATCTCACTCGGACACGATGTTTTATGTTGAAAACGCGGTACTGATACTCGACAGTAATCCGTACACGACACGCACGCTCATATAAATTCACATTTCTCCTTTGGTTGGGCTCGCGTTATTCACTGTTTATACACTGGCTCTTAGACCTAAGGTATTCAACTTCGTTTATTAACACTCACCAGGCTGCTTGTTCGCGATCTTATTGAAGCAGTTTTGAAAAACTTCGTAGAGATGCATCGGCTCGTCGTCGCTGGCCGCCATGTTTCCGAACATCCAATTCATTTCTTTCGCTTAGGGGCCGCGCGCGGCGCCACCACCCGCCTTCATTGAGTTCGGCAATCGTCGGTAAACTTCGGCAGCGCCCGGCCCCGGTGTACGATAAATCAACTTCGAACCGCGAAGATTCGAAGCACTGATTTTGAAAATTTTCAACTTAGTTCAAATCTGTACGACCAAAGAATGGAGACAATTATTACCAAGAAATACCATTTATCATGATAATTTTTATTTATTTATCCAAGGCAGTTTATCACTTGCCCTAAATGTAGCAAATTAGTAGATTCATGTGCATCATTTATTACAATTTAATTCTAAATGATATAATAAAGTACTCGTCACACTACAATCTTTTATTATTACAGTAAGTAACTAATATAGATTGATTAATAACCGTTATATTATGTATAAGGTTAAAATAGTCACAGATATTGTAAAATGAAGTTGAGTTTGTGCTGGCATAATTGACTACATACCATTGCGCAGCCAAACTATACCTATAAATATTAAACTTGATCTTAACATAACTGCGCTACATCTTAAAAATCTTTAATCTAAATCTTTGATATTAGAATTTATTATGGTCCGTAACGGACCTAAGCATCAGTAACCCATTTTTCTAGTTGTTATACAGGTTTTGACTAATTGTACATTTAAAGAATAACGAGACAAGATTTTCGTTTCTCTTTCCTTCGTCGTTTCTACGATTAGATTATTCTACCAAATAAATAATATTCATCTAAAAAATCCTAGCTCTCGACATTCTAAACATGAAAGTCGAATAGTAAAATGAGAGTAAATTAATCCATGAAAGTCGTTTACCGAAATTATATTTTAATCGATTTTCACTTCGACTTCGTCACGTTGACTAGCCAAAAACGGCACAACTATCAAGTACATGTAAGGTTGAACAGCATTCAGCATAAAGACGCAGAGGTAGAATGGAAATACTCTATCTGTTGGGATAGCAGATTCAGCGAGCTGCATGGCTATAGTTAGACTGCAAATTAGGGCTCCTTTAACAACGTAGCTTGACGAGTTCCCAGAGTTAGACAGCCTGGATATGAATTAATCCATTAATTAATTAAGTATAAAAAATTGGTGTAAAACATCGTATGTTTGGGATAAAAAAATCTTAATACCTGGCTCCAACGGGCGCGATTAATGCCAGTCCAAAAGCAGCTCCGGAAACTCTTACCAGAGAAAATAAGGGTGTTGTATTAACGTGAATCCACTCTGGGGTGGCGCACCATTTAAATGCCAATTTGACGCTCCATTGTGGGTCAATGCCTGAAATGCATGGATTTAAAAATTCGGAATAGCAATATTTTCAACAGAGAGAAGAGTAGTACCTAGCCCTTTCTGAAGCCAATACGATCCGAAGGAAATCATCGCCATTCCCAATGCAGCAAGAAGCAGTTTTGGTCTATGAGAATAACGCCACCAGGCCGAGATTCTGGCATTAGATAAAAAGAGCCGCGCTATTAGTACGCCTGTAGAAAGTGTGTTTCAATGAGTCGAAGGAATCTGTACTGAATAAAGTCTGTTTGTTTTTAGCTAGGAGATTAAGAATTTATTATTATTAAGAATTATCTTACCTGCTAAAGAACCAAGCACGCACTGGTGAGGGAAATGTGCTGCCACATAAAGTCGAGATGCAGAAACGAGGATAATTACAAACGAAAAGAGGGCCCAGAGAAATAGCCTGATTCTCTCCTTGGTCTTGTGGCTGTAAAGAATATGTTAGGAATCAGGAAAATCTGAATTCAATTTATTTAAATGTGGTGAAGAGAAATATGGAAATGTTAAACAGATTCTCCCCGAATTCTACACAAAACCTATTCATGTATTTACCTGATTCTTTGACTCCTGACTAACGACTTGTTCGTAAAATGAATAATTGCAAACAGAGCAGCTGCAGATCCCATAACGTGACCTGTAAAATTTCAAAATCATGAATCTGGCTACCAGTAACAGAAAGTTTCAGAGATCAGAGTATCCTGCACCCTGTTTTACTCACCGGACGGAGATCCGGGACCAGTTTCACACGTTAATTGAGTTTGCCTGAGAACAGGCACCGGATATTTTGCAAACAATTCTCTTTCCTTGACCCACCTATAAAATTAATTGGCTTATGTTTTATCATAATCATGATATCATTTATACAATGTATGTTTAATTGCTCTTGATCAATAAAGAGGAATAAAAAAAAGTGAGGGAAAAAGAAGATGATTATGGCCAAACGAGTTTATCTAAAATTAATGCTGGGTGAGTGATTGCGTAATGCAACATGATATTGATAAGATAATAATGTCAAGATAAGAGAGCCTTGATAGGAATATGATGATAAAAGTTTTTAAAACTCACCAGTAAGGTCTGTGTTCCATGAGGAGCCATTTTAATAGCGTATTTGCCCACTCGGATACGATAGTTACGATCAAAATTTCGGAAGATAATTTTGGGCTGATAATTACAAACAATGGTACTAGGATTGAGAATGCATAGCCTGGATCTGCCACTTTGGTTGTTGTCATAAAGAACTTGTCACCTTCTGGAAACCTGGAAGAGATCACAACTTCTTGATCATCACTAGCTACGTTGAAATTGTTGTTTTTTTTCTAAAGTGTACAGATATAGATTACATGTGAGGTACGCGTGATACTCTCGCGTGGAACATATTTGAGTGAGACAGGCGTATAGCTACAGCTAGAAGATAACTTACGCATCTTGCAAACTGGCGATTGCCGTGGCACCAATCTCGTACAAAGCTTCGACGGGCTGCATTTCACATTAATGAAAATTTTTAAAAAACCTCAAGAAGTCGTACTTATATAAACCAATTTTTATACTCGTGATATTTATGTCAAAACGTCACGTCGGCGGTGTGATGTCGTCTGCACGTTGAGACAGCGGTTTGGTATAACTAACAACCTCGCAAAAATAAATCAATATTCTCAAGCGCACCTCCTGTGTGTTCGGCAATATGCTTCTTAAAATAACGAGAAAATTTCACCGGTTGTTATACGTCTCTTTCTTCTTCAGTACAGCAGATTACAAGCTTGACACGAATTTGAATCTTCCATTGCAGACGACAGACTGACCGCGGACGACATAACCGCCATATTGATGCAATCATGACTACGGGAGGGGGACTGAGGAAGGGGAGAGGGAAGCGCGTGAGTACGAATTATAATTCCACATGATCTTTTCGTATAATCGAGCATATATTTATACATTCAAATCATATCAAACAATATCGCCCTAGCAGATGGTATACAATTTATTTATAACGTACTGCACTGTTAGCAATACGGGTAATTCGGACAACTTTGAGCGGTTACTCCGGCCGGATATTGAGTAGCTACCGGAGCAGGTGCATGTCCATTAGGTGCGGTATTCCAAGCAGCTGTGGGACCAGATCCTAGAGGTCCCCACGATCCTGGATCGGCACGAGTAAACGCGCCTCCGTGCAAAGCGACGTTATCGCAATTAGGGTAGTTCGGGCAGCTCTGGGGATTCACTCCTGCCGGATACTGGGCCGCTGCAGGAGAAACTGCAGGCGCATGAACCTGTGACCACGAATTAAGAATATTAATAGTTATTTACGAATGGACATTGCGATCAAAAAGAGCAAAACGATCAAAAGTAGTTTTTATTACCGGTGCGTTCCAACGATTGGTCGATCCCCAAGAGTCCCAAGCATTTTCAGATCTTGGTACAGAAGTGACAGAATTCCACGGATTTCTAATCGCACTTGGAGAACCGTGCAGAGCCGCGTTATCACAGTTTGGGTAATTTGGGCAACTCTGAGGGTCTACCCCAGCGGGATACTGATTACCACTCGCAAAACCCACCACGCAGGCGACCAGAGCAACTGCTAACTGAAAAATCACTTCATTGTTATTTCGTGGATAGTTAAACGTGCGTTTATTGTTCAACAAGATACGCATGGAGAAGGATTTTCTCACAGATTATATTTTGGCTAAACATCGTTGTACAGAACGGCCCGGATAGCTCAGTCGGTAGAGCATCAGACTTTTAATCTGAGGGTCCAGGGTTCAAGTCCCTGTTCGGGCGGTAATTTTTTTATTTCTCTTTAGTTTCGAATTTTCTCATTATAATTCATTTACATTAAAAATTTTTTAAATATATACTTATATATACTTATACTTACTATTTTCCCGTCCATGATACAATCGCACGTTCAGTCGCGATCGGTGGTGCAGACCGTAGACGTAGGATGCGGTTACCGCACCCTGCGTGGCTTATATAGCACCTCGACGAGCCTTTACACGGGCGATTTATCGAAAGACACGCCCTGCAGGAAGGATTTTTACGCTTCTCATACCTATGCGACAAGGCAAGGACCTTGTGCTGCACTTTGGTCTATGCCGCGCTCAGCGTATTCGATCTGCAGCTGAACGAGTGTCCGCACCGTTCCTTTGCATATACTGGACGCCCCTTCGCCCCTTTGTAGTGTCAGGTATCGAGGCATGCCCGGTAATTCATGTGTCACTAAGGTAATCGCTCGAATTTGTTTCAAACGTGCGTTCTATTTAACCAGTCGACTATAATCTATAACCAATATATTCTCACGTTCGCAGGACTGACGGATTTCGTCAGGTAAATCCTAATAAGAAATTAGATATGATGAAGTGTGCGAAAATTGACCATCAAGTATCGAAAATGATATTCCAGTCTTATTTCCGACCATAAAAATTTGACTTATCATTGATTATGCTGCAATATACCGAACAGTCCAAGTCCAATAATTCATTTACCCTAACGACGGTCTTCATTTACCCTAAATATTGTGCATACTAATTGTATTATGCGTAGGTCTAGTGATGAATACTTTTCGAAAGTGACAGGACTATTACTTATATACATATATATATACGTATACCTATATTTATGTATGTATAATATACGAATATGTATAGTATGTATAAAATACTGTATCTAGAATATAATAGACGATGTGACACTACAAGTATGCGACACACCTTGGAGATATAATTCATGGCCAAAGAAAAATTCTATCCCGCATTTCCCGTAACTGTATATTCGCATATAGGTATAGTAGCCATACATAAATATCGCGATAAGCGAATGTCACCTTATTATCTTTGGACAAAGAGATATCCCCAAGCTCCGTGATCGCACTTACCAATATGATCTGCGCGGTTCAACTGTAAATATCGAAAAAAAGTGTATAGAACTTCGCTATAATTCTTGTATACCTATATAAATATTTTTTGGGTTGAATAGAATAAAAATGGTTGATAGTACGAAATTGCATAGGAACAACTACAATACAGTTTATTCTTAAATAAATATTAAATAGTTCATTTGCAATCACAAAGAGACAAAGACAGCTGCAGCAGCGACTATTCTACAGATATAGAAAAATCATGTGTATACCTATAAGATATATAGGTACTGTTGCGAATGGAACACTGCAGGTTTACAATCGCCTTAATAAATTTCACGTGTATATTAATAATAATAACAATAGTAGTAGTAATAATAATAATAATGATAATAATAATAATAATAATAATAATAATTATAATAATAACATGTATGCTCGATATTTATTTACAATCAATCGTGTATAGGCACCTGTGTACCGCGCAATGTTAAATACATATATTCGTATATTAATATCCTGTTTATTGTATGTTGTGTATTGAAAGAAGGCGTCATAAAACTATGTAAATTCATAGCTGGAAGGGAGAAAAAATGTCGCATATATATGGTTATGTTATAACAAGAAGTGTTATAAGTTACTCGAATTCTTTACTACATCCGTACTTCTTATAAGTCTTCGTAGGGGCTACCGCACCGGACATTGTAAAACTGATCGCAGACCTGAAATTGTTGATTGAAAAGCGTCCCGTTGCCGCATAGAAAGCTCGAAACTATCTGCTCGTTTTGGCAGAGATGATAAGACTGAAATATAAAATAATAATATAAGTAATTTAAGTTTGTAAATAACGTACTTATATAATTAACAACCTAATTATATATACAAGTCTTTGAACGTTCCGGAATCTCCGGGGTTCTGATATTATATACCGGTACCCGCTCTTTGTTAATTCGCATACCGACAACTGTGGCATGAGAGCAAGCCTTCCTCTATAATCTGATCGGACAGCGGATACGTCGGATTCTATTACTTTGCTTCTGACAGTTTAATAACTTAACACGGTACTATACATACATCAACCTGTAGAAAATAGCGAACTATACACAACCAAGTACATTTACAGTATTATAATTGTTACATCAAATATTGTTCACATAATAGAATATATGTGTATATAATAATTGCTACGTATAGCGCGGATTCCGCGTATACTGATCAATACGTCGAATGGTCATAATATGATTAATCGAGATTTGTAGAACAGCACACCGGATTGAATTTTCAATTTGCGCTGGCGGATACCTATACCTATATAGGTATATGGTATATCCACGCGTGCACTCAGGATTTACTGACCTGACACTGAGCGGCTACGTCGGCCCATAATTGATCTCGGAGACCGTGGCACGTGAAGCCGGTATACGGGACCCGGTGATAAGTTGGATACAGTGGCGGGTCATGGAGCAAATGCAGGTCATGATAAGCGTCGTAGGGTGTACCGTCCGCGTTGTAAAAATGACCACCGCAGACCGCGGCAAGGCATGCTGAAAGCCAATCGGATTATTTTAATGGTTACACTATAATATTATAAGTATAGGTATAATGTAGAGAAGGTAGAATGGAATTTATTTGTCCAAATGCGGTATAAGGATTTATTCTTGGCAAATTGAACACAACCAAAGTGTATTGACCTATATATAACAGAAAGCCTTCAATTCCCTTCGACCAGTTCGAATCAAGGAGTAGCTCTTTACGAAAGTATGGTACATATATACCTATATATATATATATATATATATATATATATATATATATATATATATATATATATATATATATATATATATATATATATATATATATATATATATATATATATATATATATATATATATATATATATATATATATCTAACCGAAGAGCCTTGGTCAATTAACCTTGGCTTGGAAGATAGTTCGTATATAGGTATACATATTATAACTATATACCGTATACGTAAAAGGAAGGTATATACTAGACCAAAATGGTATAGGCTATTAATATTCCTGACTTAGCAAACGACTGTTTCTAGCTTGTTATTAATTAATTTATATTTGCATATAATTCTCATCAATCCATCTATTTGAAGGACTTTCGACTCGCGATCAGTTACGCGGATGTTTGGTATGGTGTGCATGAACATTTCAGTATACATATAGTATATGACGAGAGGATTTCGACTCCGCCCAATCTGTCATTAAGTTTGGCTTTATTTTTATTTATTTATTTTTTTTTCTTCTTCACTCTTTGCGCTCACCGAAAAATCAGCCTGCACTTTAGAGTTCAATAACTGGCATTGAAAAACACTTTGTTCGGCGCTCGAAATATGTATATATGTATACCTATATACATACAGGATCAAAGCGCGTATAATGTGGCACGCGCGAGATGTATGTATGTATGAATGTATGTACGTACATACATACATACATACGTACGTGCTGCAAACGGCTCGGTTTCACGTTGCGTCGTGGAGAGATTTTACATACACATATTAATCAAGTTAGTGCCCAGAGGCCATGAGTGGTTCCAGTCGGTGCTCAATTATACAATAAGGTGACAATTAGACATACCCACCCCGAATAAACATCTAAATTATTATTTATTCGAATCGTGTATTGAGCTCGGGAAAAAATTAATATTCTATATACCTCATGCAATTATATAATTATTGTCATAATTGATCCATTTCAATCTATATATGTATGATAATATGTCTGCAGGCTAATTAATTAAGACATTAATTGATGTGAGATTATTTTTTGATACGTAATTTGAAAAAAATTTTACTCCGGTTTACGTAAATCTTTATTCGAACGATAATCCCTCATTTCTTTAAGAATATAAGAGAGAGAGAGAGAGGGAGCGAGAGAGAGAGTGAGAGAGAGAGAGCGGGAGCGGGAGGGAAGGGGGAGAGAAAGATAGAAATCAACTTACCAGCGAAGAAAATTAAAAGTGTTTGCATTTTGAAATATGATTCGGTAAATACGAAGCAAAAAATAAAAATAAAAAAAAGTCAAGTGATCTCTTACAAAGAGTATATAAAGGTACTAAAACACTTCACTGCAGCTTCGATCGAATAATCGAATTATTATTAAAAAATAAGAGAACTGCTTCTGATCTTGGTGTATCTGGCTGGTCTCCTATACATTCGATGGATCGAATATATGACCAGAGGTCTGTCGAATAGTGAAACTACGAAAAAATTCGACCGAGAAAAAATGTTGGTCCTTTCGATTCGGTCGGTGGAGGCGAACTGGCTCTAAAATGATGGGCTGGATACTCATAAGGACAACCTTAACTGCCCACTACAAACGAGTGAATGTTTTTTTGAATCTCTACAGTTTGCCTCGACGTGTGAAAAAAAAAAAAAAAAAAAGTCACCAGCAGACCAATCCAGTATAAGCAATCAGAATCATCCAATTTATTTTATTTCAAATTTGCGCGAATTTTTGTGCTAAAACATCCCCGGCAGACATTCTTTAAAATAAAATATACATAACAGGATGTGGACCGGCACGAGTGTTACCTACGGTAGTGATAAATTTTTTCACTCAAATTAGTGGAACATATAAAGTGTGGATTTTTTTTTTTTTTTTTTTACACAGTCATTTTAATTAGCACAAAGTTGTTCAAACCACGCTTCAGCATCCTCTAAAAATCTAAAATGATCTCATCATCTTTCGGAATCTAATGTGTATAAGTATATAATATAATGTATTTAATATACTCACGCTGGAAGTAAAGATATACCTATGTATGACGATAAGATATGGGGGGAAAATGAAAACGATTACGTCAACCCATTACCTATATCTATTATATTTCATGTAAAGAGAGGATGATCTTTTTCGTATTAATAAACGTATATTTATAATAATTTTTGGTTGGATTAAAATATGCCTATAGTTTTTCTTAGCAGGGTGCAGAAAATGAAGAGGGATATACATATACATAAATATAATATATCATGCGACTTGTATGTTTTTTTCAACGTATATAGACCTATATAGGTATATATTATATGCTCGTACACCTACGTAAATATAACGAATGTTTACTGTCAAAAAATGGCAGCGGCGCCACGAAGGAATGCGGTTGCAAAATGTCGAAAGAGATCGAAAGAAAGTGAAAAAAGGTTGAGAAAAAACTGTCTCAAAGTGGGCCTGTGTTTCGGCAGCGGTGATTTAAAAACATATATCGATTGGGACCACCGAAAGTTGCCCGATTCCTTTTTTACGTAGGTATATAATATACTCCACAGCTACCTGTATACATATATCTACTTCACTTATTATAGGTATATAATAATACTATATACGCGCGGGGGAACCAGATTTTCGTATTAAACTTTCATCCGCCAATTTGCCGGCGTGAATAATTGTCTCTCGGGCTCGTGGTATATACTATGCAAATATTTTATTCAATCTGATTGTGGGATGAAGAAAAAAGCCTATAACCACGTAGAAACGGGCTAAAAATTCATGAATATGCCTAATGTAGAGACACTATTTGGAGATTTTCTAAATGATTTGTAAAATAAATAAATATCATCAAGTTATTTACGCGGTGAGTTAGAAAATAAAATAATAATAATAATTTAAAAAAAAAAAATAATAATTTTTCAAAGCTATTGCGCAAATAAATATGAGCGGGCAAATTTTATCGCGGTAAAGTCCTTGTCCGGACTAAATTACGAGGGTCAAGCGCGTTATCCTCTTTCACTTTAAATAATAGACTCGCGGTGCCATGTATTTGATCGAATTTCCTCATTCATTACAGCTGGCACTACACGTACGGCTATAGAAAACTTGAGGATATAGAATTATGATTCGTGTTACTGCGGTGTACAATATCTTTTCCTTGTTTTTTTTTTTTTTTTTGTGATTCTTCTTTATAGTATCTATACCCATAATATACTTCCGTATATCTATTCGATGACGAATATGCCAAACCTTATAATTTCAAAATTTATTCAAATATACTGTTGAAAATTATCAGCTGCCTTTCCATCTTTTACACTTATTTAAGCCACGCCGATCGTTGTCTATTATACACCTTGAAGTAACTGGCGACGAGTATTAAAAATTGACAAGTTGTCTTTGAATTTGAGATTGGTTATAGTTATTATAGGTATATGTATATACGAGTACCAATATGCCTATACCGCTGTCTCTTTAATCCCCATTTAAGTAATACGCGTAGGTACATACACATACGTACCTATACATACATACGTGAGGTATGATATATCGTATGGCTTGACCGTGAGTCACGGATTTGGAAATGTCACTCTGTCTGTACGTCTGTCGAAATGTCTACAGTGACAGACTTTGTCATCGCGATAAATTGAGAGCTGTTTATCCGGCTGCTGATCCCGATAATATCCAAAGATATGATGTGAGAAGACGTTATATTGCGAAAGATTCTATAATATCCATAAGGAACCGGAAGTTATAGCGAGAGAACTTTCTTTGCGAAAATAAGTGTGCGGTGTACGGTGTGCAAGTTCCTACCACAAGCGTACATAATATATGGTTGTATATACCTATCGTAGACGTATGTAGGTAATACATATACGTATATACTTGTACGCAACTTTAACATGTATTATAGTCGCGAGGATAATCGCGGTTAATTCGTTCGTTTATACTACCAGAGTTAATCGGACCTCAGTATAATTTTTATTTCGAAAGTGAAATGACCACCTATAAGCACTAGGAATTCGGAGTTGAAAGTCGGCGAGGTATACCGCATCGGTTAAATAAATGGCCGCTTTGTTTCGGCAGGTCCGGGTCCCCGATCGTGATCGTGCGATCGTTCAACGAGTAGATATCACGGGCTAGTAATAATTTCAAGGCAAACGGTTCAACGCCGGATCCTTGCCACCTCCGTGACCCCAACTATGACGTATTCGTGCAGCGTGCGAATCACCTTTATAACCACGTGGGGTATATGATATATATATGTATATATATATATATATATATAAGGATGATCTACATACACATATATTTATATAAATATTACGTATACCATATACCTCGGTATGTATATGTACACATATATTATCTGAGGATCATTATTTTCGGGTGAACGGAATTCAGGGTCTGATTCCCCGATCGAAGGAACTGGTACTAATTATTCTTACAACAGATTGTATAAGCGTATATAGCTGTTGTGGGAATATATATTGTGCGCTGCAACTCAAGCGGGATAGGTCAGGGACTTCAGGGGAGTAAAGAAATTGGCAGGCTCGTAATTGATTATTATTGTTATTATTACGATTATGATTATATGATATGCATTAGTGTGTGTGCGTGCGTGTGTGAAAATATGTGTTACGCCCGCGCCGGGGGGAAAGACCAAACTGCGATGTTTGACGTTGCCCATAATCTATATAGGTATATATTGTAATATATGTATTGGTACTATAACGTGCGGGCCGAGCGTCGAGAAATTAGACAGATCTTAGATTCGCTGACCTACATTGTCACAACAAACATTCACTTCGGAACTGGACCACTTATACCCTGGGATATATAAGTATGTAAGGCGCGAATCGGCGTAGGTATATCTGCGTAAGTAGCTGCGGTATTATACATATAAATATGTTGGTATATGTACACACAAATACTTATACATTATAGGCATACATATACCTATACAATTATCAAATGGAGCATACCGATGCACGCGGGCGAAGGCCCCCCTGCAGCGAACGATAAGAAAAAATATCGAGAGTGAACAAGTGACGGAACAATTTATAACGGGATGAATACATATATACATGTATACATATACATACATTAGCAATACACAAGTGATAAGTGGGCATGTTATAGCTGTATTCATACAGGTATAAATACATAGGTGTAAATACGATCGAGAGATCAGCGTCCCCCGGCAATTGATCATAGCCATCGCTATATATACTAGGTATATATCTACCTATAACGGACAAGGCCGGTGTAAAAGTATATTTTTTATTTTCTGGCGCCCACTGCTCGATTTTATGTAACGCTCCGAAAGAATTCCGAGGCCGGGTTACGGATTAATTTTCGACGCCTGAACCGGCCGGTTTGGCCGTATATGTATACGATATAAGATAAACATGTATAGGTATATATACCTATAGTTGACGGCGTTTGCGGTTTGATGCCCGCGGCTAGGTCGTACGAAAATATTCAAAGACTCGCGGAGATCGCGAGCAGTTTAATCATTATACCTAATTGACTTGTGCAGGAGATCTTATTGACGATAGCTGCAATATATGCAGCATGTATATTTTCACCTGGCACGATCGAAATTATTTACATATACTCAATAAATTATCGGATCTATAATCACCTATCTGAATATTGTCAAGAACGTAGATAATTATTTAAACAATAATTGTTTTCCATTTCTTTTCTTTTTGGTTTTTTTTTTGTTTTTCATTATATGTATATGTATACATATAGATACCCCTATACCCATAATATACGCAAGATTTCTTTTCTTCGTCAACATATATAATAGTAGGTATAATAGCGTGGGAGTTACAGAATCCAATATAATATTAATATTATTGCGGAATTGTATCTGGGGTGTCGTCAGCTGTGGCCTCGCCAAAGTCTAAAAATCTTTGATCGTTTTCGAACTAAACCAATACAAGTATAATACCTTAATGGAGATATCTATTTTTAAACTCACTTAAAATCCCGTACGTTTACACATTCTTTGACCATCTATTTTTTACCATAGAAACAGAAAGCAGAAATAACAATAATAATAATAATAATTATGCTGATCAATAAAAAGGATAGAATAAACTATAATTAATTGAATTTCGATGATACAGATTGTATGTACTAAGGTATACCTATATATACCTTACAATATTCATTTTTATATTCAAATTCGTTAATGTTATACTCGTATAATATACATACACCTAGATTTATGTGTGTTATAGTTATGCACGTGTATTGGTATAATACGTAATTATAAGTATACAGTGTAGCAGGTCAGGATTGATTGTAAAACGGTGATAACTATAATAACTATATGTATAAGTTTATATATATATATATATATATAAACTTATACATATAGTTATTATAGTTATAAAATACAAGCCCCGTTAACCTGCGTAATAGATGTAACCCAAATATTTCAATTTGTATATCGGGTTATACGCATATAGGTATGTATACATATAGCTGATACAGCGGATCGCGTACGGATACGCAATAATTTGTTTATTAACATTTAATCACCGCGCTAAGTAATGAGTGTTGACGAAAAGTGAAATGAATATTATATATTATATACATCTATATCATGGACTAAAGAGATAAAGGCTAGCCTAGTTTGTGTTACATAAGTTTCACCTGGCGAAATCTTAAGGATTAAATCTATAGATAAATAATTTAGAAACAGTGAGGCCCGAATGTATATAATACTTTTACCGATACATTTCACCGCTAAAACTTTCAAACGGATACCATACCTATAATGTATACATATATACATGCATACATAGGTATACCTATATATATATAGGTATGTATGTACTTGATTTTTGTGTGCAATGAACATTATTGAAACATGTATATTACATTGGTAGTTATATATTTGCCGGATCAAATTTCGAATTTCAAAAGTCCCAAACGGTCCAAATAATTCCGTACTTAATATTATAATTGACTTGCAGTTTTTAGAAAATGTATATTTATCCGAAAGTCTGCATATTCGATTTCAAAAATTTCCAAACAAACCACACCGAAGGTTTAAAATTCCGAAAGCTATAGAAATATCCAGAAGACCAATCAAGCTCCGAAACTTGAAGTTTGCGTACGGAGCGTCGTATCCCCCCCTTCCCAACCGCGTTGAATTTTCGAATTATAGGACTTCCGGAGTTTTGAGCTTTCTGAGTTCTTAGATGTCTGCATTTCGAGCCTTCCAAATATTAATGAATTCTCGTGTTTCATGTAAGACTTACTTTACTGTCGGAGGGACCGAGCAGGATAGTAGAAGCCAACAATATCGGGATATAAAAACTAACGCAAAGGAGTGGAGTGGTAAACGGTTTTTCTACTACATCTAAAGTATATTATAATACGAAACGCCCGCAGACAGGACACAATCAGCCAGACTTGATTATTAGACATGAGTAAAAAATTCTCGGTGGGAAATCTCTCAAAATGTCTACCTACAAGTTATATGATAATTGAAACTGCAGCAGCCGGGATATGTGTTTGTCTTCAACAATCGAAACAGATTGAATTGAATATTGTTGTTTTAAAAATTTTGCGAATTTTTCCTTGGTTATTAAACAGAAGATGATTAGTTGAGGATCTCACAGCCCGGTACAGATAATGGTAAAAATATAATTACAATTGGGATTACTCTGACCGATTAGTTTCCGTTTCGCCAGATCGTTAATCAATTATACTATAAGTATAGGTATAGAAATAGTTATTGTGATTTACGGAGAGTAAGACATATCAGGTATACATATTATACAGTGTGAATGAATTCACGATAACTTTATTATTTGCGTGAAGATTTCTTTCAGTGCCCATATACGTTAAATAACGTCTTATCCTGTACGAGCATAATAATTATGTATATATAATCACAATATCTCTAGGTATATTATTAATATTAAATTAATAATTCCAAAGGAACATACATACATCTGTGGGTAAATATATAGGTATATATACGTATAGGTATATTATTTTTGTAGCTTACATGGGTATAACATACATATGTATACATCTAATAATATAAATTATGTCTCATTCAGAACAAAAATAGTGAGAAATTTGAATACCTATATGTATGTATTCTACGTATAATGTATAATAGACGGTCAAATTTTACATGCACGAAAACAGGAACATACAGCTCAAAAATTGATCCGTTTATAATTATACTCAGAACAGAGTAAAAACTATCGACATAATTACAATACCACTCGTTATACTGATGATAGTGGCCGTTGATCCTGGTACAATTACGTCATTATTTTTCGCCTGCAGAGCAAGGTTTATAGATCGCATGAGAGGATAATCAGCCCCCATTAGGGGATCGAAGAAGCCATCGTGACCCGCGGCACAGTCTCCCAAAAAGTCGTCAGTGTCAAGGCTCCATACCATAACACCGGCGAGGTTCATTTCGATGGCAAAATCGGCCTGAAAAAATATTTCCATTTTAATTGCAAACTACTTGCAGGGACTTCCATATCATATAGAGTTTCACTCCAACGATAAAAGGAAGTTTTTGATTTTCATTAGTGCAAACACACCTTCATCGTCATGCTTCTCGGGTCGTCGTAGGTAATCACTTTGTCCCCTTTGACTGCCCAGGGTGTTGCGCTGGCATCGTCCCACCCTTTCCTCCAGCCAGGTGTGTTGATAAGCTCACTACAGATCTGTGGAGGATAAAAAAGAAAATCGCCCAGTGATCAAATGTAATTGAAAGAAAACCTAATGAAAAACAAAAATCAAAATACGCACTTCGTTGTACCCCATGAAACCATTTTCCTTGGTGTAAGGTCCGCTGAAACCGGTGCTATGGGCGTCGGCTCCCATCGGACTTACAGTTGGGGATTCCGGTATACTGGTAAGGGTGAACGTTCGCCCGTACATCGGTAGTCCCAAGACCAATTTTTCGGGAGGAGCACCGAGCTTCAGTAAATACCGAATAGAGTCTTCCTGGAAGGAAAATCAAGCCTCAAATAAAGCAAATAATTATTGAGTCTATATTGGTTGCAGAGTTTTTCAAATCTATTTTGTTTATTTTCGTTTCAAACATTTTTTGGTATACTAACAACTGTAAGATCGTCCGAGGCGTGATGTAGGGGAGCATTCGCGAGTACTTTTTGATTCCAAGCACCGTGATAATCGTAGGCCATCACGTGAATGAAATCCAAGTATTTTGAGAGTTCAGGAATATCGTAGGCCACGTTTATAGTCGCGATTCCTGCTCCAATTGCCGCTGTCAATAAAAGTCCTTTACTCTTGAAAGCATTGCTCAGTTCCTGCAAAGTTCAATATCACACTATTCAAGCATAGCTTATACTGGATATGAGATTTTATAAATCTTTTATAAATCATGCTAAACTCACACGAGAGTGTTACAGCCTATCAATTAGTCACTCGACATATATCAGCTATACTAGCGACTTTCAAATCCAGCAGTACAATTCCGATAATAAATAATAGGTAAAACTCTACGAACGTTACTTGAGTTTATGAAAATGAATAACAATAAAGAAAGAAATTCCTTACCCTTGCAAGGGAGACAAAATTCTGTTTGTCCTGAGGGGCCCCACCTCGTTGTGCCGGAAATTCCCAATCGAGATCAAGTCCGTCGAAATCGTGCTTTCTATGAAAATTAATCACTCGATGTATTATTGCGTTATGATTTATGTTATTCATCGTGGATCCAGGTATAGGTGTGCACTCACCATACACTTATCTATATATCGGTATTATTTCACATAATTATTCTTGGAATTACATTATTACATTGTTATCACTCTGTCGTTATTACCACATTATCATATCACGAATTATAGCTGGACACATACCTAATGAACTGAAGAGCACTGTTGACAAAGGTTCGCCGACGTTCAGGCGATGCAGCAAGTGCGGAATAATTTGCACTACCTTCGTTCCATCCGCCAATAGCCAGAGTCACTTTCAGGGCGGGATGTCCTTTCCGGAGTCCTGTGGCTTTTTTGTAGCCACCTTTGGCTGAAAGTATATAGTTGATCCATATAAGTATAGTTATTTGCATGCAGTATTATGTAACTGGATCTTCTTACGCATGGCCCTTTGTAATTTTATTCATTATGAACTGAAATTTTTTCAACAGCCATATTTTTTCAACAATATAGGTATAGGTATATAGACATTACAATTATTATCCATTTCTCCTTACCGTGATCTTCCTCGAGGTCCGCCCATGGATCGATGCTACGGATTGAAGAAGTCGACGCATTCAATCCCGCAAATGCGTAAACCAGGTGAGTACAATGCTTGACTTGAAGTTGCTCGAAGCCAAACTTGCCCTTATTCAGTCTGTATGTTGCCCATGAGGACATGTAGCACACCACTACTTTATCATGCTGTGGGCTAATCTCTCCTATTGATTGATTAACGAGAGCATTAGTTTTACTATACTTTTTGCATTACATACGTACGACATACAGTGTGTTTTCATGGAAGCTTTACATAGGGAATTGCAAACAGTTGCGTACGGGCAACTTAAACATAAAATGATCGGTGTTTGCTACGTATATCGCGTGTCTATTGGCTACGTGGGAAATATTAGTTAACAGCAAAACTACGCTATTGTTGTTGATAGGTGCTACCAATATTGTCAGCCGGAGCAAAGTTCATCATATTCTCTCCCCATATCTCTATAAGTTCTGTGTAATACATATACCGATGTTCGAATAACTAACTCAACTATCAATCTATCATACGGCCACAGAGGCATCCCGCAAGCGAGCTAATCGTTATCACGCAAATAAAATGTTTCTTTTTGTTTTAAACGGTGATATGCAAATTTCTTGATCAAACTAATCGCACCGTGTATTAAAATGTTAAAATATTAAAATTCGTCTGACCATGGGACAGCTGGTGACTTATTCAAAATCACAATAAGCCTTCCTCACGTATATGCCCAGACGCGATTCCCTCAGTTAAATTTCAAAGAATCGTAACTAATAAGAATTGTTATGTACATACATACATACACCTCCGGACTATAATATCTGAACGGGACAGGGAACAGTTATGCTATACAACGATCAATATATTTTCTATTGTACTTGAGCCGAGTGCAGGATCAAGGCCCAGATAACTGAAACCGTATAATAATTACACATCGGTGGCTATTATTATAAACATTGTTCAGCTATCCTGATTTTAAGATGCATGTATACCTATATGTATATCTACTTATTGGCTTCTCAATTGGTGAGACTTTTGCTTTCAACATCTAAAAATTACAATTATCATATCATAAAAGTCTCGAAAATTTCACGCGCGTATATTGATGCAATTTTTGTAACCTGTGAGGAGACTCAAGAACTAGGACACAAACATTCTACGCAAAGTGCAAAAATAAAATGAGTACTGAGCTGCGGTTAGAGGAATTAATTATTTAAATCTTATAGGTATATGTATGTATGAACTCTTGCCGCGAAGTGGCCTTCGATTGGATCTTACTAGGCAACTTTCCCTGACCTTACCGAATGTTCGACGATCATCGTGGATATTTTACAATACTGTAAAATCAAGGAATCAAGTAGAATAGAAAGCAAATTGCTATGAATTTATAAATTAACTTCATAATTCTTGCCAAGTACTGACGGCTGCTGAAAATCTGCATAGACAACGAGTTCAGGGCATAAAATATGTATAGGTATACACAATCCCAATTATTATCGTTATACATAGTCAGGTGACTAGCGTCCACATAGTGTGAGTGATACCAGAACGTGTCGTGTGTGTACAGGTATATAAGATATACATACCGAGGTATAACAGATTCCTCAACGGTATACAAAGAAAGGTTTTACCGACTCGCTAAATATCGCTAACAACAAAGGTACTGATCGTGAGATGGTGCATAAATCCGTGGTGAAAATGTCTCGCGGTCAAAGACCTCGCACAATACGTAGATAGATCCTTGGAAAAAAGTCTGGGATCTTAAATTTTAGACACAGTCATAAGGATAACGATTTTACTGATGTGCACAAAATCTGTCAAACATTCTACAGCAGTCATGCGATTCTTAGATGTTACTCGTTGTAAAATCTGTTATATTTATACATTTCTAGACGCTGCAGGACGTTTAAGCTTATGAACACGAAAATGAAATTATAGGAAGGGAAGCGAATGGCGTAGGCGCGGGACAGATATAACGCAAAGCGTTTCATTACCTGCATTATAGGTATAAGAAATGTCAAAGCGATTAAACTTACCTTGTAACCCACTGGCACCATTGGCAAATATAGCAGAAAAAATAATGAAGATTGCCCCTACTAATTGTAAGCTACTACCGGAGTGGTTTTCCATTGTTGTCACCCTGGACAGTGTTCACTGTACTCTGCTGCCGACTTTCACTCCGGGAGAGAGAAAAATTTGTTACAAACGAATGAGAGACGATATCAGATAGAGACAGAGCTAAGCAGGTTGGAAGGGGCTTCGCGTCGGAACCGGTGCAGTGCCCAGTCCAGAGACCCAAGCATAACTGTTTCTTTAAAATATGAACGGAACGGGCTGACTCCACCAATTCAACGAAATACCAACACAGATGGTGTGTCTCATTTGGTTGTTTGACTTTTTTTCATTTTCAATTTTCTTCCATCAGCTTGAATCAGCACCACGTCTCTTTTACACATTAAGAACAAGCAAGTTTAGTGATTGATCTACATCACGATCTCATATCTTCCTGCGATTTCTCTATGGCATTTTTATCCCGATTAAAATCGCCGTTTTTTCAAAACAGCGCGCCGAGAATCAACAGGTGTTGTGTGTTGAGTTGCCTATACTAGGGCGGTGTGTCGGGTGAATTCAAACCTCTGCGCGAGTTTCTGAATGCAGCATTATAAAAAAAAAGCTGCAAAACGAGTTTTACGCAGGTCTTTTATCGTATTTTTCTTTCTAGCTGACGACGGATAGACCCGAAACACAAGAAAAAACACAAACAAATACAATTACCCTACGATTCGTTTATATTTGATTAATTGCAAACTTTCGATCTGTCGTATCAACTCCTAAGTTCAGAATAAAATAGAAATTGTATTAAATCGTGTATTTATTTTTTATTATATTGTGTATTTATGGAGTTCTTAGGTCTTACAACAATGAGAAATAACAATATCGATACTGATCATAAATATAGCATATAGATTTATATTAAACTCTGTAAATTTTGTAACAAATCTAACAGTAATACGAATAAATTGTAAGTCTCATATTATTCAAGGCAAGACAAATATCCCACCTCGCATGATGTTTTAGATATCACATTCAATTCTAGTAATCAATTTCTATTTTATAGTTTAGCGCGGGACCACGCGACGCTATAATCGATGCCGGTAGGTTTCAGTTTGTTATTTACCACTAGAACGGGCATACACTAGCAGGTAGCACTGTTGGTAGATAGTCGAAGAAATTCGCGACTAATCACGGATTGAAGAAAAAATAATAAAAATATCTCAGTGAACGATTTCGTGGCATAACTATTAATTATTCGATTTCGCAAATTGAAATATAACACAAGAAACTTCAACAGTGGCCTCAAAAAAATTCATTCTTTAATGTTTGTTTCTTCTTGTGTATGTATGTATACTCTATTATATCACATCATAATTCATCTTTTTCTTCAAACTCGTCTTCTCCAATGAATTCATCCTCCTCAGAGAGCGTGTCGGAACAGTATTGGGCTGTGTTAGTACAGACTTTTACATCAGCATCCTTAGCTCCCTTACTGAATAGGCGGACTATATCGTCTTCAAATTCGTCAACAATTCCTTCGCACTGTGAACAAAATATTAGACAACATGGTATATCGTTATTAAAATTATCATCCCAATGTTTGCAAATTTTATAAAAACAATTCTACTTACGTAGAACTTGAGGCTCTTGTTCAAATCTCCATCCTGAATTATGTCCACTTTGCTGAAATCTGGATTCATTCCACCGTCAGCTGTGATGATTTTGAGCAAGGTTAACTGACCGGTAGTTTTGTACGTCGCTCTAACATAGTCGTCCAGTTTTGTGCAGACGTTGTCTAACAGCTCAGAAATATGAACCTCAGATTGCGCTAGAGGAACCTGCAAAAGTAATAATCAAAATTTAACAATGTCAGAGGTTGAACAACACATTTATATTGAAGAACTGTTATAATCCGTGTGATCTAATTAATAGAGAGTATAACTCTAAATGAGAATTCAAGACACTCGTAGGTTTAAAAAAATCATCTTGTGATCTTGGATATTTTTTTTAACTAAAATGAAGCATAGAACTTCAATCTGAGAGTGACAAGTAGGATATCTTATCAATTATGTATCAGATAACGTCCAACGTTTGGAGTTTGAGCTAATAATTGATATACTTCTGTGAATATAGTCAATGGCTTGTGGATTAAATTTGAAAACAAATAAGAGAGACACTAGTAAATAGTTGAGCATTTTTACATACAGATTTTTGTTTCACATTACCGTCTACATCCAGACGATAATTACCGACATCAATGGAGATAGCTGGGTCGATTTTAGCCAGCTCTGCCTCAAGTTCCTCTATGGTTATTCTGCAAACTGGTTTTCAGAAGTGGAAATCAAGGAATAATGAAAACTAGTTGGAGGAGGTTAATAAATTCATAAATATGTAAATATTAAAAATCGTTGAAAATCGTATTCATAAATGATTTTTTTTCATTTCTTGGGCTGTAAAAAATTCTCATCGGAAAGTAAGATTTCTATTTCTTTTCAACAATTAAAAATAAGGAAAATGCTGTTTTCAATACTCACCTAAACATTTCAGCTGCTTGCTATCAATTTGCTGACTCCCTACAAAAACTGCAAGAGAACTGAGGATACAGAGCGCGTATGTTATTGTTGGAAGCATCGTCTGTAACAATATTACCGAAAACGGTAAATTAATAATAAATAAGTATGTATATACAAATGCTAAGTTTGACGCATCGGCACCACACTATAAATCATTGCGTTAACCTTAAACTTCTGAATGCATTATTGCTTGTAACGTGAGTATGTAAGTGCAGATGAATATCATTCAGTTAATTTCTTACCATTCACAAACCGACAAGCTTTGCGAAGTAATCCGCACGACGGACTGCAGCTTTTATAAAGTGAAATCGTGTTTTAACTACTTTACATCGTCAGCTGTACGCGACACGTGTAATCTCAACGCCCGTTTACCTTCTGGCTACACGCTCTCATCTCTGATTGGCTGATTGCAAATCTTCGACTTAATTTCATTATCCAATGAGATTTCGCTAATATTTTCATTTCGTAACAGAGGAACAATTAATAAAAAATATTATTATTGTATTTGTGTACAACAAAACGAACAAGTCGAATCAAAAAATGTCAAAAGCATCTGACAACTAGTCGAGAGTTCATATCGTACAAATATTATCTCCAGGCATTAATTACACACGATATCATTGAAAAAAGAATTATTGTCATCGGAATATAATGTTGTATTCACTTCGTAATTTGTCTTTTTCTTTGTAATACATTGGTATCCTATTGATCGAAGGAACAGCAGTGTTTGATCGCGCAGTGAATTAGATTTTTAGTTAAAATGGAACAAAGGAATTTTCCAAAATCCCTCTCATGATTCACAACAAGATAGACGAACAGCGTGACGACACTACAAACAACGTGAAAATGAACAAGGAAGAACTAAAAATAAGCATAAAACCAATAACTCTGTGTTCGAATGATTGTGGGAGATAGTTCGCGATAATTTTTCATGTTTTATCTACAAGCGGAACGCGCCAGTCGCTAGCCCTTACGATTTGAAACAATTACGTAATCCCGGATAGTCGGTATCAATAGATAAAGCCTCTTTGACAGGACGGAAGAGCCGAACTAGCCGAGAGGTTATGAGACCCGGCAGTCTACCTCGAAAATGGCGCGCAAATTCTGGTCCGACGGTTCGACCAACCAGACGGAAGCTAGGCGTACGCCGCGGGCGCTCGGTGGCACAAAATCGCGGCTCGAAGCCGAGGGAAAACAGTTGCCAAGTACGGACGAGTCCATTCGCGAGTGCGATAGGAGGGGAGGGGGTGGGGGGCACCAGTCGGTGACGCCATAGAGTCGATTCGTTGATTCTTTGTGAGATGGTTCAGGCGTGAGCCAGGTATATTCTCGTTGTTAATAATCGTAAAAATGTGATGTGTAGCTCGATTCGATAGCAATCCTCACAAGTGAAATAATAAAATATCAAAGTGTTGTCTTAAACCACAATCCCGGCACCCCTCCGAGCTCGTTTGAGTTCGGCCGTATTCGCGGCTGACCCGACAGTCTTCAATCGGTCACCTGCATGAGCGGACCAGTTTACCCGTAAGATGTGTCAAGATTCATCACACAAGAACAATAATCGCAGTTTTATTGGAAAATATTATAAAGTGCGTTCGCCAAGGGGCAGTGAAGTTTCAGCCGGTCAGATTGATATTAAAGTGAAATTCAAGCGGCTGTCAGGTAAGATTTGGATCACTGATTATAAAAACGACACTTGAATAAAAACTAGGAAAGGCAAATATAAGGAGGGAATCGAGAGTATACTCGAAAGTTGAAAGTTTATCGGCTAATGTTTAACGACCTGCTTTAAACTGTCCTCCGCACATTATCGCGGTGACAGAAATATTGTTTGAGGGGGCCGGGCGGAGTGACATAATGTCCCGTGTTGCCTTACTACGTCACATAACGAAACTAATGTATTCTTCAATTACAAGTCCAAACTCTCTTGACGAATATAAAACGTTCCTCTGCATCTCGCGTAATTTTCGTATAAAATAAATGCGGAATAATTTCCTCTCCAAGGATATATGCCGATTTCATTACGAGGCTCACATCAGCTAAAGGCAGAGAAAAAAAATTCAGAGTCAGAATCAGAGTTAGCTGAGACTGAGGGCTGAGGTAGGCTAAGCGTGCAGCAAGCAGCAGCGGGAACGCTTGGCATCGTCGCAGCGGCGGCCGCGTTATGGAGAAGAAAACATTTAGATCCGCGGGAGTCTCGTTCGAAATAATCACGCGAGTTTTATTATTCCCGGTGCTGACTGAGAGCAGGGGAATTAAAAAATCCGATTAATTTTTCGCCTGAATCGTTCTCGAAATTTCTTCTACGTTGTTTCGTATTAATAATTAAATCGAAAGTTTCACCACCGCATAACGCAAATAAAACTATTTGACAGGTGAGTCGTTGTTGTAGGTTTTTTTTTTCTTTTAAACATAATGTGATACATACGTACGCGCACGTCAGAGTTCGTCGACAATCGCCGCGTAGGATACGCCGATATATCAAAGTTTGACGTTTCTATACATAAATGAAACTAAAATCTTACTATCTTACCTAGGCGATAATTGCAATTAAATATTACATTATGCATAATTCTTTATTATATCTATCGCGACTGCATGTTGTGTTTTCATTTTGTGAATTCAAGTTTTCTGTACATTATAGTTGTATGTTTGCGTTTCGCGGTTGCATTTTGTGTCTCTTGTTCGGTCAATCTACTCTAAACACAGTGATTTAATTTATTGCGGGTACAGATCAGCTGTGTGCAACCGTGTAACCAAAGCCGTATATTCCGAATGGCTTGTCTCGGTTCGACCCCTCGCGGCTTGTCGACCCGCGGGATGCGCGAATGTCAGAGAAGCGACTAGCTAGCCACGCAGAAACCGAACGCACGCTTGAAATATCGATTCTGTTGCACACCGCCGTCGTCGCGGGTTCGTGCTTCGTCTTTCGTGCTTCGTTCTTCGTGCCAGCCCCGTCGCGGCATTACGTTTTCGTGAAGATTAATGCCGGACGAGGAAAGACCGAGACTATAGATTATTACCAACTAGTGCCTCGTTCGGTATTCAAGCAATTTATTTCAATTTGAATTCGAATTTTGAATTTTGAAATTCGCTCGATCAGGGTGGGAAAATGTTATTCCTAACGCCACCGCGATATTAAAAGTAGGCGTATATCGCGCATCCGCGAATAGTACCTCTCGCCTCCAATTCGTAATTCGTTCGAACATGGCGCCGCATTTATGCGTACTTGCAACAGCAGAGACGCGGCGTACGCGCGCGTTCGAATATTATATATTTCCGGAGGTCTATGTTTCACGTTACACCTTTGATTTCGTATTCATTCATTCATTTCTAAATTATTTTTTTAATTACGATTAAATTAATATAAATTTTTGAGCGTAGATAATTGCACCGAGAACACATAATCACCGCAGAATATATATACACACACACATATTATTTATATATACCCACGCTTCTTCTTCTTCTTCTTCTTCTTCTTCTTCTTCTTCTTCTTCTTCTTCTTCTTCTTCTTCTTCTTCTTTTTCCTCTCCTATATCTTCGTATTTTCAATTGAATTCTGATTTCAAACATCTCGCCGCGCATTCGCGAGGCAATTCAGGTAGGAGAGTAATAAACTCTAAACAAAATCTTCGTCTCGATGTTAGGACAAGTTTTATTACAAATAAAACTAACACTAAGTATGTGACAACAAAGGAAAATATTTCTTCAGATACATAAGGTAGTTTTTCACATTTGCTCAACAGTTCTAAACATGTCTATTTTCACGACCGACTGAAATTGGAGGATACACGTGATTATCAATAATTCGATTGATTGTTCTATTCTGAATCTACTACCTGATACAGAGAACGAGAGTCATGTGGAACGTGCGAGTGCTATGCGTGGGGGAGAAACTACTTTTTCATATTCTTATGCCGTATGCCTAAGCTGTACGTGGTTACACACATACCTAGCCTGGAACACAGGGCCGTATTCAGACTTGAAATCGGGACGAATAACGATGTCATAATTAATAGCGCAGAATTCCCGAAGCGCGGGAAAACATTCTTGTGTATATAGGTATGTATCAATGTTTAACCTTTGTCTTTCGGGCAGAAATATTATCGTGACACAATAAAAATAAAACGAATCAAATTAAGAGATATATCTTCGACCGGTTGATTGACCATCTAGAGAATGTTCTAATTAGTAATATCGATTGATTGAAACGTTTCATTGATTCATATGAAGTAGATCGGACGTCAATTGGTGCTGGATTGTTAAATTGAATTGTAAAAAGTCGACAATAACATTTCGTCGCTCCATCGATCTAAGTGTATTGTAAATAATATATATATATCCATATATATATATATATATATAATAATACTTAGGAGTACAATGGTTGATGTCATATCCTCGATTACTACGCGTGCGCGTTTATTAAATTTTTCCAAAACCGTATTGAATTCCAGTTTCAAGTTGAACTCGACTCGACTCGACAAAACGAAACTCGTCCCATGACAAAGAGAATCACGGAAGGTGCATTGGAGTGGAGTAGCGTCGACGTTACTCCGATGCAGCTAAAGTTAGTGACAAATCTCATCGGGGGGTAAAATGCGTCGAGTCGGGCGCATGTGGATTCAGTCGTACGTATCCGCCAATCCGCCGGTTCCTTTCAACTCCGTCCAATACGGTATGGCCTTACTTCGCGGCCAGGCGCGTATTCGTCATTCTCATTCGCCTAGCGGGCGAGCGTATGCGGGCGCTGGAGATAAACTGGAAACTTATTTTACCCGGCTTAAAGAGGTAAATTTCTCTCCTCTTCACCGGCGCCATCCCTCCTCCTATAAAACAAATCCACCTTTGTAGATTTTATTCATTACTTTATCTACTGCAGGGTAAATAAAAAATATCATTCACACCGTGCACACTTACGCGGTTATGTATGTAGGTACTTAGTTACGGTCCTGGGCCCGAGACGAAGGGGGCAAATAGGTATTGGTGGTGGGGAAGTTTCGCTCGCTCGCGAGGAGCAACTACGTACGTACATACACACATGCATACATACATGCACATGGTTGGATAGATAGATAGACACATACATGCATACCTATAGCAGAGTGAGCTCGTGGCAACGCTGTATTTCTGATTATCGGCGAGTATAGGCCCCCGCGCGCGGTCGAACCCGAAGCTCGTGTCTCTGTTACGCGGCTGCGTTGTCAAATTTTCTCGTTAGCGTGCAAACTAAGAACGACATCGAGGCTCCTCTCGTTATTCTACTTCGGTCCTATAACATCAGAGGAAAGATAAATAACCAGGAGCTTATTACACACATCGTATATACTATCTACATACGGTATAGACGACGCGGGCCTCTCCAATCGTTTAATCCTGAACAGGATTGAACGGATCCGGTGATGATAGTGACAGCACGAAATATACGTGAAAATCGAAAGGGCGTGCTTGAGGTGTGGCGGTGGCGGCGTCGTCGTCGTCGTCGTCGTCGTCGTCGTCGTCGTCGTCGTCGTTGTTGGCGTCGTTGGCGGAGACAGTGGCGGTGGCTAGGTGACAAGCCTGGTTGAGCGTCAAGCACACTTGTTCAGACGGGGGACGGAGCAGCCAGCCAGTAAGAGCTACTCCATGCACCGTGCTGCTGGGTGCCTCGTCGGAGTCCTGTCGCAACTCGTTGTGCGCGATTGTCATCCCCCTCCGTGGGCCATATGGAGTCCAAAGGAAGGTTGTAATCAAATCGTAAGATATGATATGAGCCAGCTTCTATCTCTCCCTCTCTTTCAGCGATTCCTGTCTTATTGTGTTTACATGTATATCACGTTTTTGTTGAAACTTGTTTAATACGTCGCACGGTAGCGACGAGGAGAGTCAGTCAGTCAGTCAGTCAGTCAGTCAGTCAGTCAGTCAGTCAGTCAGTCAGTCAGTCAGTCAGTCTGTCTGTCTGTCTGTCTGTCTGTCTGTCTGTCTGTCTGTCTGTCATGTCAGTCTAGTCTAGTCTAGTCTAGTCTAGTGTCTCTTGTCTTCAACATTTCATACTCTGGAATAGCAATTACACATCGTCACGGTTATAAACTGCGAAAGGTGTATAACTATAATAGATGATTGAACAACTGACCGCGAGCGTGGTTTTATCAAGGGGATATAATAAATACGATGTTTTAGTTGATACACACGCACACGCACCTCTGAGTGATATCGAAAAACATTACACCAGGTGGATTGTTATAATTTTTATGAACAATTGACAACTAAAAAGATATTGAGAAGACGAGGAGTTGCGATAGCTGCGAGATTTTGACCTTGATCCCTTGTGTATTATCGATGACGTGTATTATCGATGATGGATATGTAAAACTGTGTAACATGCCGCGAGAATTTAGTGGCCTTTAATCGGTTTTTCAACTAATAATAATAACCGTCAGGACAGGATTGTCGTTGATTACATTTGATTGACAAATTTATGCGTCCGGGTTTATTCTATACATGTAGCGACGACGTCGAAGAATATTATACATATAACTAATTATCATCTTGAATAGGTACGCATTTTCCGTCAATAAAACTACGCGATAATCGATTGATATAATTCAAGATTTTTCGAGTCATACGAACAATGTTAAAGTAAACGTAATGACGATGAGCTAGGAGATGTCAGTGTAATGCATGGGATCAAAATTTTCCACGACCACGTAAATAATATCAAATCATTGAACGTGAGGATTAAAATAAAATAGTAATCAGTGTTGCATTTTCCCCATACATAGCATGTGTCATCGCACGGTGGACGCAGACGTGCAACAATGTTACACCGAGAGTTGTGAATAGTAATACATAATAAATGAATCTGAGAAAGCTTTCGAAAATGTGACGCACACTTTATTTTTGAAATATTTTAAAAACTGTATACGGAATTGTTACGCATTTCCGGAATTATATATGCCTCTAGATTTATCTCGTTGCCAATAAGTGTATCTCTACAGCTACAGGCATAGGTGATACATGCGTTTTATTTTATATATTTATTACGATGCCACTTCTCGGTTGTTCGGATGGTTGCTAGCTTGCGTCGAGCATGACGACAGAATCACGGCGTTGCCGCCAGCCGGAGTTTTCTCCTGCCGTCCCGGGTCTAGAATTTAATCGGCCAATGAGCGTCGAGTCCTTTCGAAGCCAGCCAATAATATGCGCCGGCACATACTCCGCGACTTGGAATAAATCGCAACCAATTTCGAATTCATTCACAATTCAAGGCTTCGGAATCGACGGATGAGAAATATTCTCAAGTTTTTTTAATACTCTCGATGCCTTTTTTTACAGGTTTTTCGCGTAAATAAACCCCGTAGAAAACGCAAGAAGTGTGTTGCGCAGTTTCCGTGACCCAGATAACCGGGGGGAGTTCGCTCGCTGCCGGGAACAGCTGTTGGCCGCATAAAGATGGCTGCGGCTCCGGTATTTTGTAGTATGCGCGCGCCGCTTGGCGGACTCCGTCGCCACTAGTTCCAGGGGCGTGTCCGCCGGTTAAAAAAAATAAAAATAAAAATAAAAAAAACTACTCCTAAAAATTATTCCAGTGTGCATACGTGCCCCTGTCTTTATTTCGAATCTCTTTAACACGGCGAGGTCCTCCACCTCAATTATCTAAAAAAATTTATTCGTTTTGTTCCCTTTCATTCACAAAGTTTGTACAAATTTAAAAAAAAAAATTCGTTCCCGCGCTCAGACACTCGACGAAGGCAGTAGCAAGACTGCGTCTTTCCCCCTTTACTCTTCATCGTATTTCTGTTAATTAGTCGAAAGGATAACGGGTGATTGCAAATGTAGCAGCATTAAATGCGGGCTGCAGTTTATTTTTTCGGGGTAATTAAAATGAGTCCCCCTAATGCTGCGGCGGTTATCCGCCCCTGACAAATCCTCCCCCCCCCCTCCCACCCCCCACTCCACTCGCCGTACACTACCCGTCGGTTCCCTGTTTGCCATACAAAATCCAATAGTTCGTCGAGTACCCTGTAGCGGTAACAATGTCTGTCGAGAATATATTTACTCGAAGTGCCGAGGTATTTATAATATTGAGAAATTAGGTATCGGAGAAATGTGTATCGTATGGTGAAATGAACGTTTGGAGGTGAAAGTTGTTTTTTTTTTTCTCTTTAAATTGTAAAAGTTTGCCGTATGTAACGGGGAGCCGCAGATCATCGTCGTATGTTGGTTTGGTGCACGTCGCATCGGTATAAAGTCTTCTACTATTCAATAATAAAGTTTTACTAAAGATAATTGAACGAACGATGCATACCCCGATTGATATTCCCCACGGTACCTGACTATCGTTTTATAAAGCTGTTATATTCACATATAAGTTTGGTGGAATCGCTGATGTACGCGGCCGGCCTCTGGGAGAGGCTTCCCAGTTTGGACGCGAGACAACGTAAAATGTGTAACGTATTTTCTATTTAATATTGCGTAACAATAGCGTTGAATTACTCAAAGTTTCGTTGTTTGGTTATTCGTAGGCGTTTTAAATACAAACCACCGCAGTATATTATGCGATACGTGTGGAGTATAGCCGAGCGAGAGAGAAAGAGAGAGCGAGCGAGAGAGAGAAAGAGTGCGGTAGAGAGGAAGGGCTAGAGAGAGAGAGAGAGGGAGAGAGAGAGAGGAGAGGGGGAGCGAATGGAGTAGCCCCGACTCTTCAATTTCCTTCATTTTTTCCATCGAATTCTCAAACAGTTTATTTCCGTACGTGAAGAGTTACGCGTTTTATATTTCTCTGAATTCTTATTTTACTTGGCGCTATCATCGATCGAAAATTATCTTTCACCAGTGTTAAAAGAAAATGACGCCTAGTCAAGGTTTTAAGTCAGGAAATAAGTCTCAGAGAAGCTTTATAAAGCAGCACGGAATAAAAAATCGTGGTCACAACGAATTTCTTATAAACGTATAAATACGCGTATTTTTAAGGTTAGAACCGTATTACAAAATATCCAGTATAATTCTGAAACGCTCAGAAGACGAGTGATGAATTTTTCTGACACCATAAAACACGGAAAAGGCGTGATACAAATTCGTTAAATAAATACGGTGAAAATAATCAGCGAGTTAAAGACTTTAATACAGTCTAAGTTATACGTCTAAAATCATCGCCATATTCTAGGTATTCGAGGGGGTTGAATTATTCCGTAAACCGTCATTGGATCTGGCCCCTGGTAATAGCCGGGCACGCCATGGCAACCAACATATGACTCCGCTTGGACTACACGCCCGCGTTTTCTCCGAGTGGCTATCTATTTTTAACTTTTTAAGCTTCCAAGCTTCCCGAAGGGCACTGATACACTCGGACCGGCAATCCCGGGATATTTCGCATTATTTTCTATCCACTATTGTAGAATTTTCATTTTATTCTTTCTCTCCGTCTCCATACGAAGTATTATTCCTCAAATTTTTTTTCTTTCTACCCTTATCATTATCATTTTCATTCATACGATGTGACCTAACCTCAAATCGACGCAGTGAAAATTTTTGTTTTGGGTCCGTTATCGTCTGCTAAACTCTGACGTCACTCGGCGTACGTATACACATATATACACGCGATCGTATGTCTCTTTCTTTTTTTCTCTCTCTCTCTCTCTATCTCTCTCTCTCTCTCACACTCACTGTCGAAAGTCTGAAGATACTGTTCTCTCAAAACCGGTATGGCTAGCGCGCGCTCTCACCCCCGACCATGTATCCAGCTACATTTATAACCTTGTTGAATTTAAGAAAATATCTATATGATTCCAAAATCGCGATATGATTCTTTTTTGTTCAAAAATTTTTTTCTTTCTTTTCTTTTTACCCATTAATTAACTATTTATTTAACATATTTTCACGTCATTGACTACAGCATATTGTATTTTTACGCATATATTTATTTCTTGTATCTTTGTGTTTCAGCATTTCCAATGTGATTTGAGATGAAACGTGCTCGTGGGGTGGACGAGGTAGCATCGGCAGCAGCAGCAGCAGCTTTGAAACATTCATCGGGAGGTGGGGGAGGAGGTGGTGGCTTAGGCGCAGGGGGTGGGTTAGGAGTAGCTGGTGGTTTAGAGTACCGTCCTACCAGTGGTTTGGCCGTCGGAATCGGGCCTGGTCAGCCTATTAGACCAATAACTTCTAAGGAGATGCCAGGGAGCGTTCAGTTTGGTGGCGTTCAGGCGCAACAGCAGTACACGGGAGCTATAGTAATGCCTACCGCTGCCCCTTCCACTGTTAAGGTGAAAATCCAGTCCTAAAATAGTCCCTTTTTTTAATGAAGACATTGAGAACTTGTCAAAAGTAACTGTAAGCCTTTTCCTTTAATTTTCTATTAATACATATTCAGACATGGCTTTTCATGTGCAAAGCAACACATTTTTAATCATTTTCCTTGATGATACTATCCTTCAGCTAGTTATTCATATCGCCTTTTACCTATTCCTTGTATAACCTGAGCCGTGTATGGAGACCATTTTATTTTTAGTATTTTTTTTATTTTCTTTTTTATCTATTTATTTTTTTCTTGAATGTGCATTATGGTTATCGGTCCTACTGAAGAGCAATTGATAGTATTAGTACATATGACAGTAATTACCTATTGGAATGGGGCATATAAATAATATATAAACTAGTGACTAAGTAACTTGCTAAGTAACGTGCTAATAACCAATAAGTTCAGTTTACTTCGTGTTGAGTATACGTCAATGCTTTTGTGTTATCACTTGTTGGTACATATTTATATTAAATGCTCAATTAATGTATATATTGTTATATTTGAGGGTATCAAATTTTGACAATCAAAATTACGACTGCGTGTTTCATATGACAATGAGGGATAAAAACGAGCAGTATTCTATTTTTTATTTTATTGTTTTGGAATTATCGCCTTACAACATGGAGACAAGAAGCTAAAGTTTGGTGGAACTCTTTCTGTCTGTGATACAGGTGCATTCTGGTAGTACGACGCCACCTACACCTACTGCTCCCGGAAGCAGTTTGAGTGGAGGAGCAGGATCGCAACAGTTTCAAAGGCTAAAGGTCGAAGATGCCCTATCTTACCTTGACCAAGTCAAGTACAAGTTCAATAACCAACCGCAGGTAAAAGAGATCACGGAATTCATTATAATTAATGACATTTTTGTGATTGAGGAATTTGAAAACAACCTCTTCCAAAGAATAGCTCCATCTTTTCACCGAGCACACATCAAATATCAATATCTATCCCACTGTCCATTAGCTTTCAGTGTATAATTGTGCAATATTCAAGTTTTTCTAGACCCTTGACAATGTACGTTTATTTCTTAGGTGTACAATGATTTTCTGGACATCATGAAGGAATTCAAATCGCAGAGTATAGATACACCTGGTGTTATTACGAGGGTTAGCAATCTATTCAAAGGGCACCCTGAACTTATAGTTGGTTTCAACACATTTTTACCACCCGGCTACAAGATAGAAGTACAAGCGAACGAGCAGGGCTACGCATTTCAAGTATCTGTCAGTATGCCAAGCCCAACTGCTACGCATACTGCAACTCTGTCTCATCATTGTACCGTTAACGTCGGTTCCCCACCAATTGCCAGTCCGCCTACTCAGCCAGCAAAGGCTCCACCCGTCCTACAAATTATGCAGGGGTGAGTAGAAATTCTTGCATCAACCAATTTTCAGTTTTCATACCTTCAATCGTTAATAATGATTTATTAACTTCATCCTGGTCACAGATCCGGCAGCATACACCATGCAATTGGAAATAACATTCCGAATAACAGCTTGACAGTTCACGCTCCTTCTTCACCGCCTGTCCAGTCGTACAACAATTCGCACATTAGTGCAGCCCAAGCCCAAGCTGCTGTCAGTCAGGCTTTAAGCCAGGCACAAGACGGCGCACCCAATAGCGGCCAGACACAGCAGAGTCAACCCGTTGAGTTCAATCACGCCATCAATTATGTTAACAAGATAAAGGTGCGATTCCGTATTTTTTTAAATTATTCCCTGCATTCGAATATCTGTAATCAACAGCTGTTATAAATCGATCCGCATTTGTTTCCAGAATCGATTCCAAGGCCAGCCCGATAAGTACAAGCGATTCCTAGAGATCTTACACACCTATCAAAAGGAGCAGCGGAACTTGAAAGAATCTGGACACATGGGAACAGGTGGTGGAGCTGCCGTCAGTGGTGGCGGTAAGCATCTAACAGAGGCTGAAGTATACAGTCAAGTTGCAAAGTTATTTGAGAATCAAGAAGACCTACTCGCCGAGTTTGGACAATTTTTACCTGACGCTACCAACCAGCAAAGTGCCCTGGTGAGTTTTTTTTTTCTTATCAGTCAAAATACTTTTCAACATCTTTGGCCAAGTTTGCCAATCAATAGAGAAATTCGTTATCAAAATTTTTGCTATCTGTAGCTAGGGACATGTATTTTATTCAGTTAGCAAAGATAGAAATGTCTAACTCTAATTGGTGCCAGTCTGCTATGTTCCAGAGCAACAAAGGTGGGGCGGTTAACGATCATTCAGCGATCGTTAAAAAACCGCTAGGCTTGAAAGCCCTGTACAATAGTTCTGGGAATATACCGAGAGAGCATAGGGAAACGGGAAATTTGACCGGATTGGATAGAGACAACAGAGATCATCGGGAACGGGACAGAGAAAGGACGGGCTCGAGAGATTTGAATAGCGGTCAAAAATTCGGTCATACCGTTGGCCAGTTAAAAAGAAGTCCATCCTTTTCAACTTCGGGATCAACTGGGAATTCCCATCATTCTCAGCACGGGCAGCCTCCGTCTAAAAAGCACAAAATGGCAACACTGAGGGACGTTACATTTGCCGATGCTGGAAAATACGGAAGCCTTAACGATTATGCCTTTTTTGACAAAGTGAGTAGTATTATCATGCGTAGAACTGTAATTGTGAATTAAAATTTGATGAAAATTTAAAGGGGAACAAATAAATGGATACTTAATATGTTTTTATTTTTGTATTTCACAGGTGCGCAAAGCTCTGCGATCTCAAGAAGTTTATGAGAATTTCTTACGCTGTTTGGTTTTGTTCAATCAAGAGATAGTCTCTAAAACTGAACTTGTACAATTGGTAACACCTTTTCTGGGCAGGTTCCCAGAGCTTTTACGTTGGTTCAAAGATTTTTTGGGACACTCACCGGATTCGTCAACTTCCACTTCTGCTACAGCCGCCGGTTTGAACATTGAAACACTTCCAAACAACGTTGTAAGAAGTCACCAAGAACGTCCCCAGGGAGATCTGGCTATGGAGATAGATTACTCAACTTGCAAAAGGCTGGGCGCCTCTTACTGCGCATTACCCAAGTCTTATATGCAACCAAAATGTACCGGCAGAACGCAGCTATGCAAAGAAGTCCTCAATGATACTTGGGTTTCTTTCCCAACGTGGTCCGAAGACAGCACCTTTGTCACTTCCAGGTAAGAGAAACTGAATCCACGATACGCCTCTTTTATTCCTTGAACATTATCTGTAGCTTGTATTTCATGAAATCTTTTAAATATTGTAGGAAAACTCAGTACGAAGAGTTCATATACCGATGCGAGGACGAGCGGTTTGAGCTCGATGGTGTTATAGAAACAAACGCCGCGACTATTAGAGTCCTCGAAGGTGTGCACAAAAAAATGAGTCGGATGAGCTCTGAGGAGATACAAAAGTTCAGATTAGACGAGTGTCTAGGAGGATGTTCGCCGACGATACATCAGAGAGCTCTGAGAAGGATATATGGGGATAAGGCTGCTGATATTATCGATGGTCTAAAGAAAAACCCTGTTGTGGCAGTCCCTGTTGTCCTCAGAAGGCTGAAGAGCAAGGAGGAGGAGTGGAGGGAAGCACAAAAAGGATTCAACAAGATATGGAGAGAACAAAATGAAAAGTACTACTTAAAGTCGTTGGACCATCAGGGTATCAATTTCAAACAAAACGACGTCAAAGCCCTCAGGTCGAAGAGTCTCTTCAATGAAATTGAAACGCTTTACGACGAGGTAAGTTTATCTCATTGGAATTAATAAACTTTCGTCATTAAACATTTCCCGACGAAAAATCACTGATTAATTTTTTTTTAACAGAGGCACGAGCAGGCCGATGATGGGAATGGAGAGGGGCAAGGTGGAGGTGGCCCGCATTTGGTGCTGGCCTACAAAGACAAGTCGGTGCTCGACGACGCCGCCAATCTCTTAATTCATCATGTAAAGAGGCAGACGGCAATTCACAAGGAGGACAAGCAGCAGATAAAGTTACTTCTCAAGCACACCATACCTGATCTATTTTTTCATCCCCGACAAGAGCTTAGCGATGATGAGCGGGACGAAGACGGTAAGTCAATCACTTCAACGGGCGTTCGGCTACCCGCTATTTCTTGGAATTCGTTGTGCATAAAATTTTCATATTCAAAATTAATATTGCAGATGATAAAGAGGATATAGACTTACCGGCGTGTAGCAGTGGCCAGATATCATCTTCGACTATAACTTCTGGTGGTCTTCATGGAAGTAGAAACAAAACAGCTCCCTCGCCCAATCTACCATTTATACCTGTTAAAACTGAGCCAGATGTCAAACCCTCTTCTCAAGCCTTGTCTACGGACCCAGAAGAAGCATATACCCTCTTCATGGGCAGCAATAATTGGTATCTTTTCTTGAGGCTACATCAAATACTATGCGAAAGGTTGACCAAAATGTATGAAAGAGCTGTTGCTCTTGCGGACGAAGAGTCCAGATATAAACAACAGCGAAAGGAAAGCACCGCCGTTGCATTGAGATTAAAACCAAAAAGTTAGTATTTTACCTTTCAGATAACTATAAAGAAAAATGGTTATTATATATTGAAATTTTATTGCATTTCGATTATCTTTCCGTTCAATATGCCCTAATTCGTTTTGTTTATTTCCCTTCTTTTTTATCACAGATGAAATAGAAATCGAGGATTATTATCCCGCCTTTTTGGATATGGTGAAGAACGTTCTTGACGGCAATATGGAAAGTACAGCGTACGAAGATACACTTAGGGAAATGTTTGGAATCCATGCATATATTGCTTTTACCTTGGACAAAGTAGTCACATATGCTGTAAGACAAGTACGTTTTCATAAATATTTAATAATCAAAAATTTCACTATCACGTTCGAATTAGGTACATACATATTACGTTCACAGAATTCATCGACTATGTTTAACAATTCCCTTTTTTTCGTTTATTCAGTTGCAGTACTTGGTCACAGATCCTACTTGTCAACAATGTATGGATTTATTTCAACGAGAACAGAGGCAGCCAAAGGACAGCAGTGGGGCTGGCGGATTATGTGCCACTGCCTACCTGAGGCTGGGGTCAGAAATTGCCTACCAGCGTAAAGCAGAGAGAGCTATGACTGATGAGAACTGTTTCAAAATACATATTGTGAGTATCACATTATTATCAGTTGTCATTTTTTTTCCTTTCTTTATATTTCTTCACAGATTTATAGCTTAAATCAACTGTTGGCCATATTTAGTTCGTCATCAATGCTGATAATTACCTATACAATACTAAATCCATCAATTTCTTGAGTATAACAGAGGTTTAGATCACCAAAGTTTTATTTTCATTTCTTTGGACTTTCAACTCACAACATGAATATCATTCTCTGTAAGGTATAATCGCAGCTCACTCCCGAATCTGCGACCAGATTAATATCACTGTTCGCTTAGTTTAAGATTGTATGAGAAACTGTAAATTCGTGCGTTCCAAGATCGAAAATAATATCCCTGATAATTACAAAACTTTGTAAACTGTTTACAGAGACCTCATAAATGTGTTTTAAAACTTGACTTACAAACACTTGCAAAGATACAAGGATACAAAACTTGATTAGATGAGTCGCAAATTTAGTTGAATGATTCATTTTTGATTTTCGTTACCGTTGCCTTACAGTACAAAAAAGACTGCAAAATTACTATGGAGCTGCTGGACACAGAAAGCGAAGATACCACAGAGGGTGGCTGCAGGGACAGAGAAAGCGAAAGAGAACGACAGAGAGAGGGTATTAGTTCGTCTGAAAAATGGTCGACGTTCGTAGAGAGGTACTCTGCTCCTCTTGGCCAGACTAGCCCAAAGGACATTCCTACCTCCGTAGACAACGACACGGCAGCCAATCATCCTGTGAGTAGCGACCAGGCAGGAAGGGGGGGCAGGGGCAGAAAGCGCAAGAACGCTGATATTAACAAGAAGGTATAGGACCACACCCATAATCATAAATAAACATTGCTGACATTGTAGTTTGCATTCATTCGGTACTTTTAATAGTTTTTTTTTTTTATACAACAAACCAAAGCCAATGTCCGTACTTCGGTTTGCTATTCGTCGTCTTTGTTCATTCCAAACGACGAGACAGTTCTGTCTTTGTACATAATAATCTAATCGTGCAGTTATTTTGCAACAACGAAACTGCAGGGTATAAGATTCGCTCAACTAGAAGTCAATGTATCACATTATATGAAAGTTAATAATATTAGGAGAAAGTAACTATTTGAAAACATAGTCAGCATTTAAAAATATAGTCAGTGAATGACTCTCAACCGCGATTTTCACACAATTCCATTTGTTTCTTGCGATCTGGTCCTCCCATACATTGAATTGAGTTTAAAAATGGCAAAACCTTCATTGATTTACTTCAAATATTCTGCTGACTCCTCCTCGTGTTGCGATACTCTCTACCAGTATTATTCACTATTTAATATGACCTTGGTTTATCTTGACTATTTTTTTCTGCAAATTTGTTGATAACATACTTTTCAGCGATATATACCTCTTTGCACAGGGTCCTAGTATCTATTTGAGTAAATGAAATATATTAGAGCCTATAATTACAGCCCCCCCTTCGCCCCCCGAAAAAAAAAATGATGTGTATTTGTCGTTTCTTTTGTGCAAAATGTCACCACGATTGGATCATTAGTGGTATCAGAAACTTTTCCTACATGATACTAATACGAAATAATGTACCTTTATACAAACAATGACTTTTTTTTTTCTTTTTTGTTCAGTCTTTTGAGTTTTCTCAGTTACTTAACGTCCGGAGAGACTGTTATTGGCAGTAGTGTGCTGTCTTGTATCAGTTTCTTTCCAACTTAAAATATAGTTCTCATTTTATGACGGAAAATATCTTGGCGCAATTTATGTGTGAAGATTTTTCCATAAGTATTTCCACATCTTGGATATGAGTTTTTGATTCTGAAAATTTGATTAACGCTTGTCTCTCTGTGATAAATATCAATAATTTTATATAAAATTCTATGAACTTGAAATATATTCTCAATTACAGTATTTTCTAGAACTTGTATAACTCTATGAGTTCTGCGGTGTATATAATAGTTTTTTTTTTGTCTTTTTTTTTTTTTTTGGTCTTCAATTCTCAAGGGATGTAATCTTATTTGCATTCAGCTATGATATCTGTGGTTTGAAATCTCTTAGCTCCGTGTGCTTCTCGTCTCATTGATGAGTGCTAAAACTGAAGAAGTCACATTATGGTAATCCCATGTATGCTACGTTGACAAAATTGATTCCAACAATATTTTGACGTGAATAATTGGCCAACACCTAACTTTGACTTTTGCAATAATTTGTTGTTCGTTGTAGAAAAATGTTTATACCGTATGGATATTTGTGATAGACGAATTTTGCAAATTCTTGAAAATAAGGAAACAAAAAGAAAAAAAGAAAATATACAAAAAAACAATCCAGTGACGACGCATGGAAATATGTCTGGTGACCAAAAAAGTATTGTTGTCGTTTGTCCACAATCTCAAATAAAAAAAAAAAAATTAAATAATAATGGAAAAAAAAAAAAAAAACTGTAAATATTGCATCATAAAAATTGTACATAGGTTTTGATACATTATTTAGGATAGCGGTAGTATTAATTTGTAAAATAATTCTTGTCACTTTCATGAGATAGATCGGTGAAGCCTTTTGGAATTAATAGATGCCTTCGAAATAAAAACATAATAATTTATTGAAAACCAAAAAAATTGAAAAAAACAAAACGAAATTTTAAATAAAACAATATAACAACGCCAAAAAATTCGCTCGTCTCGCATGTAAAAGAGAGCGAGAGGTGGAATTCCTAAATGAAAAATTGTAAATGTTGTGTGAAATTGATATTCGGAATCTTTTCAAATACACGGCTCAAACTAAACTGCGGTTTTTGAAAATACGTAAGGTGGCGCTTTTCATAGATTTGTACACAGATGTTACAGACATTAAGGTGGAGAGATTTCGCCGGTTCTTATCTGTTATCTTTTAAATTATAACAACAAAAAAATTCACTGTAATCATCCCTCGACAGTTGTCTCCGCGGACATGTCTCTCCTATTTCAGACAGACGTTGCTAAGGGAACAAATTCTCTACCGTGCAGGTTTGCATCGCGCCATCCCATCAACAGTACTACTAACTTGGAGAGTTTCCCAAAGGTTTCATTGTAATGACTAGACCACCTTATAGTTACTGACTCGTTAAAATGGCTCTTGATTCGACATTTTTTAGTCAATTATTCCTATTCAGTTACTTGATTCATTCTTTTGCCATCTGACGTTATACCCGTGGACACATATCGATTAAATATCAAGCAAATGAGTATAATAATACAATATGTTAATATAAAAAAAAATTATTGGAGAAAGCTGCTTACATTGTTTTACTTGTTCGGGGATTACTTTTACCTGAATTTATTTATTTTGTTCAACTTTCTAAAGATCATCGATTCAAGAATGTGTAGTAACTCATGAAATTGACTTTTTTCTTACTTTTATCAAGCAATGTTTGTAATTTTGGATAAAGTACACGGTTGTAACTAAAGATTGGATTGTGTCAATGATTTTAAATAATTTTTTTGTCGACTCTGGGCAATGAAACGAGCAGGCTCATCCTGTGCGAATGCAGTGTCTATCCGCCCTCTCCTAGCCCCCATTTTCTGTTTCCCAACTTCGCCCCTCCCCCCCCAGGCCGACCCTTTATATGATGAATTTTAACCTTGAAATATATAATAAGATATATATTTTGTAACTATAAATTATATATGGAGTGTGTGCGTGTATATATATATAAATGAAATTTATATATATATATATTCATATATATATAAATAAATATATTGTATAGAAGAGAGAGATATTGAAATACATGAACAATGCTTTTAAACATGATCGTCTATCATTTTTGTACCACTAAATTATCAGTTTGCCTCCAAAGAAAATAAATAAATAAATAAAAAATGAAAAAAATAAAAAAAAAACAATTTACTTTTTTATCTATCTTACTGTTTTCGTTTACACAAGTGCTGAACTCTATAATGATGATATTGTTTTCATTGTTTTTATTACTGTGAATGTAGTGGCATTTTCGTTTTTACCTTTTCTTATTTTGTTTGCCACAATCACAGTTCTTTCTTTATATATCCTTTATTCAGTGAAATTAGTTTTCATTTTGGTCATTCATCCTTGTTATTTTATCCAAATCCATTTGCCTTTTAGTAGTCACGTACGTATCTTTTTGAAAAATCAACGTACAGAGAGAATAATATATCTCTTTTCTAACATACCTCTCACGCCATCTTCAATGAATAATAATTCTGTTCTTAAATCTCATTGGATTTGGCATGGTGAGACTTGCTACATTTTTATAAAATTAAGTTACGTTAGCAGTGTGTTAATGTTTTGTTATTATTTTTATCATTATACTTATAAGAAAATTCTGTTCGTTTTATGTTCATTACCGCATCGACAAAGGTAAAACTTTTCCTTTTCTTCACGACTGATGACCCTTGCATCGCTATCTATGCAAGGATTTGATTCAGATATTGTTTAATATCACAGAATGACTCCAGTCTTATTCTATCACTTTATGATAATAAATTCGTAACGCAAATTTTAAATTATTTTCAAGAAATTAATTGTAAAAGTTGAAAAATGATTGAAGAAATGGCATCGACGAAATCGAACTATTAGAAATCTATCTTAAGGTTTTATTGCTTTTATTTTTTGCATTTAAATCTAATTCTTTTCACTTGATAAATGTAGACAACTATTTTGTCACCAATTTGAGTAATTTTCATCTCTGGTGATAAAATCTGGGTAAAATAAGTGAAGTAAATTAAAGAAAACTGTAAAAACAATACTATTATGTTTGTTGGCATCCAGATAACGTATCGGTTTGTTATTTATAAGAAGGCTGTTCTAATAGTAAATCTTCATTTTAATTACAAATAAATATACATCGAATGATGTATAATTTAGAGACTGCAAAATCTATGTACCACAAGTGTGATGGTTTTTCTTTTTGTTTTTTTTTCTGTTTACATCAAATTCCAGTTGCCTAAGATGTAAGGAATCTTTAAAATGAAACATATTGCAAAATCACGGTTACTCTAATTCGTTATTGGTTGATTGACACAATTTTAAATTCAGATTTAGTGCAAAGAAATAGATAACTATTTACTCACATGAGAGATTCTACAATTAGCTGGTATAAATTATTTTTAATTGTATATTATTGAAAAGAATTAACCGGCACTGCACCTGGCCAACAAAATCAAAGTTATAAAATGTTGATTTAAATTTTTAAATATATATGTATATATATATATATATATATATATATATATATATATATATATATATATATATATATATATATATATATATATATATATATATATATATATATATATATATATATATATTTTTCTATAAGCTACACAGCAAGTTAATATTAAGCTGTGAATGTTGTAGATGGATGGAAGCGGGTGGAGCTCGTACGACAGACTTTTGGCAGGCCGCAAGCCGGTCTTTCTCTATCGCAATGTCAGACAATGGCGAAAGCGTGCATCTAGGATGGTCAGATCGCCATTGTTGAATGTTGTCCATCCCGACAAAACACCAGAGTAAGTTCCCTGCTTCCCTCCCCGCTTGTTATCCAATCGAATTTCACAATCTAGTTTCAGCAGTTACTAAATCTAAAATTCTCAATGTTCTTCTAGGTCAACAGGAGTAGATAAAGCACCCGATACGGCCCCCGGACTTTCAGAGAGACCGCCACCTCTGAGGTTGACCGATGCCGGAGATGGCAGTGATATAATTAACACTGATGAGACTCAGTGTAGGTTTAATCCCAACAGTTACAGGATGCTCTATGTTGCCAGCAAAGAGGCTTTCCTTTACAAGCCAAATTCTTTCACAAGAGCCAGAGAAGTGAGTTGTTTAGACAATAACAGGGTGGCCACACACCTGGAATTGTCAGGGGATTTCGATCGTGGTCATGGAAAAAAAATTGATATATCAGTTTTTACAATTAAAACGATTATAAAATGTAGTAGATTTAACATTCATATCAAAACGTGGTTTGTTCTTTCGGCTGAATTGTCATTATCATCACCCTCAGAATTATCTTTTATTTTGAAGCAAGGATATTAAAATTTAAATCCAATGTAGAGGGTAGATAGAGTATCTGAATGAATGAAGAATTACTGGGAAAAATGTCTGGAAAAAATTGCGTCTCAAGTCTAGAAAAACCTGGATATGTCGGAATTTTTTTCGCAAAAAATTTGTGGCCACCCTGGATAAAATGAGTTGTTATCTAACACTGGGTGCAGTGGGTGATGAACTTTCTATAAACTTGTATTGAAATCATGATTTTAGTGTCATCCGGCAGTAACGAAGCGTTTAAACTCCAAGTTTCATCAGTGGTTAGCAAGTTGGGCTACGCAGAACGTGGCAGACACGCAGCACCGGTTATGCCAAGACTGGCTGATGGGTCGTTATGAAAATTTGATACCCCACAGGACGCGAGTTGTAACTGATAATGATCAGTCTCGTTCGCCTTATCGTCAGTACAATCGATATCGGATAGAACGTTTAAAGTCTGATTCATCGACAGAACAGTGTGCGTAGCCCCCCCTAAATTTACTTTTGTGAATATGAGATATTTTTAGTGAACGGAATTAAACGAGCGAACGAGTGAACTCAGTGAATCATTGTGAATATAAAACTTGAGGTTGTGTTTTTAGCTTGAAGATAGGTTTTACTTTTATACATACACGATCATAGGAAAGTGAAAGATGATTTTATCCACAGACAGAGTTCGATACGGTTCTGATGATGTTTCGAGTCGTTGTTTGAAGAAACGGTATCTATAAGCAATCCACTGATTCCCATTAGTTTGTCTGATCAACCAAGTCGGAAAAAGCAAATGTATACAAGGTTTGGAAGAACTCCAACATCTGCAAAGTCCTCACAAACACTTGTAGACACACGAGAACCCACAAACAAACAAAGAGACCCACAGCAAGAACAGGAACAAGAGCAAAAGTCAAAGTCAAAGCTGATATCGTTAATTTTTCAAAGACAATCTCTCATGGCTTTTAATGTCAATAACTAGAGGTCGATACTTTATTAGTAATAGCGATGTAGATATAACGGTTGTCAGTACGACCCGTAACTAATATGCCTGTGATCAACTGAAACATTGAAAACCATCATTTTCTTTATATGTAGTATGTGAATGATAGAAGTATTCACACTGATTTTTAATGCTATGTCTCAATGATACATGAACGATTTGAAAATCGGAACATAAATGGTTGACATTATCTTCATATCATCTTTTATTTCTTTTCCCTCGTCGTGCTAACTTTGCCAATTACGAAATAACATGTGGAACGTAATGATTTGTCATTGGGACGAGCCTTGCTCAATCAATTTATATGCAGGCCTTTATGCGTATTTCTTATACCAATGTTGAAAACTCACGTGTAGTGTAATATACAGTGTACATATTTTGATAATGGTTCAACAGTTTGAGCAACTCATTGTTTCTAATTGGTATACGATCTCGCTATTATAATATCTACAGGCTTGATGACATATAATGTTTTCGCTTTCATTTTACGATACTATAATGGTATTTACTCAAAACTACATCACGATCAATTGTTGTTAATAAATAATTTATTTTGCCCGCTGAATATTTCTTTTTGATTCTCATTCTCGTGATCAGCATAAATACAAGTGAATTATTTTCAAAAGTACAAATCCTGATGGTGTACATACAGTTATGACCGCATGGAAAATCGTTGAAGATATATGTATATGAAATTTTTTATTTTTTTTTATTTTTTTTTCATTAGAATTACAGAAAAAAACTGTATCAAATAACTTTATTGTAAAAGTATATTATACTAGTAAGTAGAAGGAAAAAATATACAGAAAAAGGAAGAAAGAAAAAATGAAAAAAAAATAAAATAAATAAAAAAAACGTTGAATACCTATACTTCCGAAAACGTATATGTTTTTGTATCGAAAGAGAAAAAGATCTTTCCAACCGGATTTATAGTACTAAGCAGCAAGTAAGTTACGACACGTGAGAAAATATTTATAAAATATAATCGATCCAAGGGGATTGCTGCCGTTGTTTCGAACCACAACTCTTATGTGATTAGCATTAAACGTGACTTATATTATTGATTCTGTATGTAAACATAATTCTTATTGTTTCATACACCATTCTTTATCTTATCGTTAATCAACAAGGAATGTTAAATAGTGTCTTGAATAGTTACTTACAGATCGAAAGCAGTAACGAAATAAATATATTTACATCACCACAATGCATAATTAATCGTGATCATGCCCATTTTTTTTTTTTTTTTTTGTCATATTTTTGTCGAGATTCAATTTAAAATGAGCAATTCAATTGTTGAGTACTCCAATAAAATTGATTGGGCACAATTTTTCATACCGAATCAAAAAGTCTGTCCTTTTAATCACGAGAAAATGTTTCTAAGTCAAGGGAACGAGGATAGACAATAAATTCACCTCATCTATGTGGAAATGAAATAACTCAACAAGAAAATGAATTATTCTTTAAATGACTGACCAACAGTAAGTTATACGATCAATTATATATCATACGATAGTTGAAATGGATCCTATTGAAAATGAATGGTTCAATATTTTGGCCTGGTCGTTAGGCAAGACGTCAAGTTTTAGAAAAAATTTAAATGATGACGTCTCGCTTGCAATGAATGGATATTTACGGGTGATTATACTCAACGAGATTGAAGCCTTGAGAGAATAGTTGGACTCTGTTGCGGACTCTAATTGTTACGTGTAAAAAATAAGTGTTACAGTGAATTTAATTTCATGATCTGTACAAATTTTTTCATATCTAGTGTTTTATAACTGCGAGACATCCCGAATCTTTTAGGGATGACAATGAACAGAAGTTTACGGACGCATGACAGGCGTGCTTTGATCTTGAGCAAACTAATTGACAGTATCATAATTTCGAGTTACAACCTATGAATACGTAACACGGAACAAATTTCCCGTTTCTGTTTAGCTTCATAGTATACTGTACATTGAAGGTGGGATATAAAATGAGAGCTCCTACGTTAATTCTCGATTTAACAGGTAGAAAACAGTTGTAACAACTTCGATCAAGGTGCTATTAGATTAAATTTGCATTTATTTGAGTGATAGTTCTTGAATTCAATGTAAATTACATTCAAGATTTTTGGACTGAGAATTCTAATGATTTTTTTCCCAATGCAAAATGCAACCAATAAATTGTTACTATGGTCTGTGTTTAATTTTTTATCTCGAGTACCTGAAGTATAGGCATTTCAATCTAAAGCAATACTATTTTTATCGACAATTACAATGACTATATAGTTTCTGTGTATGTTTTAAATATACGTATACATACATACATACATATGTATAGATATACCTATACACGTAGAAATGTATTATATATAGGGTGATTTTTTTATTTAAGTGTCCCATCCCAACATCTTGAAAACTAATCATGACACGACAAAATTCATTGAATGAAACTTGTAGGATTTTGAGGGGGAAAGAACATATGGTGCAGTAGCATTTGTAGTAGGCGGAGACGCCAAGGCCAAGAGCAGCTTGATTTTTTTTTTATGGAATAGTATATTTTCCTTCACAGAGTCTCAAAGAACATCGAATTCTGCATAAAGAGGTACTGGCATACATGCGCGGTCTAAAGTTGATGATTGATGAGATAAGACGTGGGCAACTTATGTTCTAACGAGAGGCCTCAACTTACCTGAATACTATTGTCCATTTTTTTTTTAATCAGGTAAGGGTAAATGATTTAAGGTCAACTATGGGTCATCATTATCATTACATATTAATAATATTATTATTATTATTATAATGATATTATAATGATGATAATAATAATAATATAAGTGCCTCATATTCTTTAACCTTCGAAGTTCTACTAGTTCTCTCCGAAGTATTTTTCCGTTTTGTGATTAGTTTTTGTAATATCAGCAGGGTACTTCAAAAAAATCACCCTGCATACATATTCATATGTATGTATATAGTATATATATTTTTGTTTTTTCTAAAACTTGAAAACATGTAATTTCCTTATATCTTAGCTCTGTCCTGATGAACAGAACATAATTTTATGTAATAACTTTCACCTTCTCTAACTTGTGGTTACTAATATATTTTAACAATGAATTGTTACTCTTAAGCGAATATCGATGTTTTGAAAAGTTTACGGACAATTTTATTATTTGAGATAATTTAATACTAGTATAGTATTTCGCACAAAATGATTATTATAAATAAACTTTGAAGATTAACACTGTCTCATCTATTCAAGTATCGCTTTATTCTGTAGAACACCTCGTTTTTTTAACGCATGTATTATACATTTTTGAGAAAGAGAAATATTGTTTGCATAAGCATCATCCGTGTGGTGTTGGTGATCTCAGCATACTGTTCAACTACAACATAGAAAATATCGTCTGATCGGTGGCGATAAAGTCCTTGCTTCATCTCTTTCGGGTCATAAAGTGGCCTGTGCAAGAAATTATTATTGAATATTTATTTTAAACCAGCACCAGGCGTCTACGCTATTCCACATCAAATCAGTCCTCTGTTCTGTTATTCTGATAACGTAACAGTTAAGAGAGATAGCTGCTACATGTGCTTTGATAAAATTGCGATGCACACCATATTGCCATGCAGAATCCGTAAAGCACATGATATGGAGCATAGAATCTAATGCCCTTTTCGCAGAGATACCAGTATGAAATAATGTTTGTTTAAAATCAATGGAGAAAAAATTCGGATTTTGACTTTCTATTGATTAAACTAATTTAAGTGCATAATCATCATTAACATAGGACTAATAACGCCTGGAAGTTGTGCATCAAACAACAGATGAGCAATTCTTGGAATGGGACAAACAACTGCAAGATTAATACAACCTTATCATGAGCGCTCCAATTTTCAATCGATTCACCATCTGCTTGTTTCAGATCTGAAATAAAGAGTCACAGGATGGGGAAAGTGGAAAATAACAAAGGAATTGATTATTAATGTCTAGGATTTTATTGTTACAGCATCGATACAATATTACTGATTTTCTAAATTGTTGATACAATTTTCAATTGTCGCTCAAAAATTATTTTGCTTTCTAGCATACAAGTCACTTTTGTTTAATCACAATGTTATATTATAATAATATGCTGGCAAATGAAACTAACTCTGCCAAGACTGTTCAATATGCACCAGTTCGTATCAGTCAGAACACCATCCTTGCTGGATCGATACGTTTGGGCTCTGATGACAAGATATGCAACTGTAACAGAATCATGATTGTTAAAATAAAATTAGACAATAACAATTTTTATGTCGTCAATGTCAATTACTAACATCTTTTGGTCAACAGTTGGCTCAAGCTGTCAACAGGGGTCCCAATTGCAAAGTGGCCTACTACCGCCAGTCGCTCCGTTCTAGGTAAATATTTTGGGCTCGTGGTGTCAACAAGTTCATATGAGAGCTCTGTGACGACTTTGACAAACATCTTATTAGATATATTCCGAACGCGGAAAAGTTGTAGATGTTACATAAGCAGTATGTGAATTTTCAAAATTGGGTTGTTTTTGTCTGGCAATCGAGCACCGACGCGACTGCCAGAGAAAAATCTTATAGGAACTTGTACAGCTGTAAGCAATCGAAGATATACTCGATAATTTGTGATGCGTATATGTATATTTACTTATAAGAAATAACTACATTTTGCATTTGTGTATTACATAACATTGATAATAAGAAATATTGTATCGATGCTGCAGCAATAAATTCTCAGATATTCCTATACTTAATGACTTCGTTATTTTCCACTCTTCCCTTCCTGCGACTCTTCATTTGACATATTGGATGAGGTGAGTGAATTATAATAATCATAAGAACACGTGGTGCAATTTTTCAATTTACAGCAATTTTAAAACTTGATTTGATTATTCCCGCCAAAAAGTTCAGCACACCTCCTCGGGTCAGATGTTCTCCTGATACCAGAAGCAATTTTTCGACTTGAAATTTCAAAAACTCCAATTTTCGTAAGCGAATGAGACATGCACAGAGACACATCGATGGGAATGCATGCCTGCTTAGACACATGCTCCTGATTTTTCCCGCCAAAAATTTCAGCACACCTCCTCGGGTCAGATGTTCTCCTGATACCAGGAGCAATTTTTCGACTTAAAATTTCAAAAACTCTAAATTTCGTAAGCGAATGAGACATGCACAGAGACACATCGATGGGAATGCATGCCTGCTTAGACACATGCTCCTGATTTTTCCCGCCAAAAATTTCAGCACACCTCCTCGGGTCAGATGTTCTCCTGATACCAGAAGCAATTTTTCGACTTAAAATTTCAAAAACTCTAAATTTCGTAAGCGAATGAGACATGCACAGAGACACATCGATGGGAATGCATGCCTGCTTAGACACATGCTCCTGATTTTTCCCGCCAAAAATTTCAGCACACCTCCTCGGGTCAGATGTTCTCCTGATACCAGAAGCAATTTTTCGACTTAAAATTTCAAAAACTCTAAATTTCGTAAGCGAATGAGACATGCACAGAGACACATCGATGGGAATGCATGCCTGCTTAGACACATGCTCCTGATTTTTCCCGCCAAAAATTTCAGCACACCTCCTCGGGTCAGATGTTCTCCTGATACCAGGAGCAATTTTTCGACTTAAAATTTCAAAAACTCTAAATTTCGTAAGCGAATGAGACATGCACAGAGACACATCGATGGGAATGCATGCCTGCTTAGACACATGCTCCTGATTTTTCCCGCCAAAAATTTCAGCACACCTCCTCGGGTCAGATGTTCTCCTGATACCAGGAGCAATTTTTCGACTTAAAATTTCAAAAACTCTAAATTTCGTAAGCGAATGAGACATGCACAGAGACACATCGATGGGAATGCATGCCTGCTTAGACACATGCTCCTGATTTTTCCCGCCAAAAATTTCAGCACACCTCCTCGGGTCAGATGTTCTCCTGATACCAGGAGCAATTTTTCGACTTAAAATTTCAAAAACTCATCACATAAATGTTTCCAAACTGTCCCTCGCCATTTTCTAAGCCGTTCCCGTGCGCCTCATTGCGTGCAACCCGTACGTCATTCATGCGATGTCCAAATTGAGATTGCATATTATTAGGCGCACCTAATTTTGGACTTAAAATGTCTAGAAATCTAAATAACGTATCTTCGATACAGGAAATTAAGTGTGGCAGGAAGGGAAAGGTATAAAATAAGGATGCAATCGATTGTTGGTATATTGCAGAATTTATTGATGCATCAATAATACAATATTACTCATTGTCGAACCAATGTACAATTATTTCTAGAAATTAAACATGTATATCCATTACAATTGATCCAGTTTCTGTATTTGCTTCCTGGCATACAAGCTATCATTAAGCTGTTCGAAATACGCATCATAATTTATGAACCACATTCATATTACAATAATAATAATATACTATCCGATATAACTAATTTTACAAAAACTGTAGTAAGTCACTTAAATACTAGTAGGAAGAATATTTCTTCCTCAATAAGATCGTTGTCTGGTTTGTGAGACTTCTCTGCGTCCAAAGTAATTCTCTTCAGTTACCTGTCGATCGTATTTCGTTAAGGCAGTCCCCATACGCACTCTTCGACGCCACGAGGGCCACTAACCCCGCGAGAGAAAGTGCCGCTATTCAAGTTCAAGGTCGCTGCTATCCCCACCAACGGAGTCTGAAATGGTATTGCCATCTCGCCGTCGAACTACTTTCTGGCAGATATCGATCTTACCGACAAAAGTAGTTCGTCGCTTCGACCGCGAGATGGCGATACTATTTCAGACCCCGTTGACGGAGAAAGTACCGACCTTGAATTTGAATAGTGGGACTTTCTCTCGCGGGGTCAGTGGCCCGCGTGGCCTCAAAGAGTTCACATGGGGAGTTACGTTAACGAGATGCAACTATCGCGATGTCGCAAACATCTAGGTAAAAATATTCTGAAAGCAGAGCGGTTTCCGAAGATGGAAAATAGGAATAGTCTATGTATAGAATATGAATAAACGAAATTAAGAAAATATATCTCTTATACAATTCTTCGTCCTTTATTGCAAACTTAATGATATTTGCTGTCACTGATGGGATGAATCGAACTCTTCTTCTTCCTGTAGCCAAACACCCGAAGCTTTTAGTACTCTCTGAATAACTTAGAAAATTATTGCTGCAAATATCCGGTAATAAGGGGACTGAAAATCTTAATTATACCGTCAGCCTTTTATCTCTTAACTAGAATGCGATAACTTATATTGTAGGATCGGGTTACACCAATTAACACAAAGCATAAGTTCTTTCATTGCGCTTTGCGGCATATTCTGTATGAAAAAACCCAGTAGCGATGATATGTAATGTGCTAATACAACAGAATTCAATGAGAGGTATTATTATAACGATAAAATATGTGATCTCTAGTTTGCTGACATATATTTTCAACCAACAACTCAATGAAACAAACTCAAGCGAGATAACATCATGATACAGGACAGAAAAATAAGCAAGTTATACAAATAGAACACGATGATTTTCAACACAAGATATTAATGGCGAACAATGCGTTAGAAGCTGGCTCGATATAATTCAAAAGTTGTTACATACACATAGTTGACACAAGTTTTAAGCTTTATTCGTCATATCTCGACAGCAAAATTTACATATATATTATTCATGTACTTTTTCCTACAGAGTTATCTCATAAAACGATATTTCATTTCATTAAGCCTAATGAATGAGAATTATATAAATATTTATTGTTTGTTTTGTTACAAGGTATGTATGTACCTAATTAAAATATACTAATACATTTATTTGATGGCAGAAACCTACTTTCCAAGACTCTCTAATCTAATCCTATCTATGTATCCCGGTAATTTGTAAAAAAAAAAAAAAAAAAAAAAAAATACAAGTACAAATACAAATACACGATCGATGTCCGAATATCAATTAATATGCACCAAGGGTGAACGAAAACGCGTGTAAATCGATTTTATAACCGCATAGTCCATCGGTCAGTTATCAATCTGATTTTTCAGAACTCTCATCTACTACCTTCGGCAGACAAAAACAGGCGTTTATAGCCTCCTGACCAGAGGGCGAACAGAGTTCTAGCAAAAAAGATGTGAAAACACGATCGATGTCCGAATATCAATTTATCCTAATACGGTGAGACATGTCGATGAAATTTGGATAAAATTATCATCTCATTTTTTAAATTACCTACTCAAAAGATCTAATAAATGATTCCTTTCTGCAGACGTCAGATTGTGTCAATACCTGTGTTGAAAGAAAATTACGAACTTCTGCGATAAAAATGTTGACACAGAAGATCGTCATTTTCATTCAGTACATCTTTTGTAGAGATATTGAGACCAGAGATTAATGAAGAAGTTTTTCAAGTCTCACCTTAATCTCCCTCAATCCGTAGCCCATCCTTGACACCAAGTCATCCTCCGATTCTCTCAGTCGCTCTAATTGCCAGGATTGGCCTACTAACATGATTTTCTGTAAAATCAAAAAAGCAATAAGTAAAGTTAGGAATAAATTTTATATAGATTGGATTTTATACATGTAAGAAAGATGGTCATATATTCAAGGGAACTTATGTCTGTGGAGAATGCTTTAATTAGTCAATAGAAATTCAGGTCCGTGATAATAACACACTGATTATTAGTCCATATATTGTTTAAAAAAGATAACCAATCAAGATATTGTCTTTCACCTCCTCCGAAGCACTGTATAATTAATATTGAAAACGTCAACTTCGTTGCAGCGTTTGGTTCGCCTTTGACCCCATAGGAATGTAATTGGCAGATGCTGGCAAAAATTAATTCACTGCGACAATAAAAAATGGAAAAGATTTACCAATCGATTTTGCAATATTTTCGAGATAAAACAAAACAAACCAAACATTTATTCTGTGTAATTTTAATGAATAAAATGAATGCATTGGATTTTAAACTGTCGATCGAAAAATATTAGACGGATGGAAGCGAAAAACAGAACAAATTTTCTTTGAAAATATTCAACAATCTCTCAACAATTTAACTTCAACAAAAATGCGAAATAATTATAACTAATGTTACGATTACCGGCTTACCTTTTCTCGTTTCATCGGTGAGATTTTATCCGTTCAAACTGCCCGAGATCTGTATTTACGACCTGCTGCACTTCGTCTCTGTAATAAAATCATTTTTTTATCAATATTAAGTATCGCGGTACATCAGAAGTTCAGTCAAATTGTTAATTAAAAGTGAATAACCGTGGTTTGTTTATTATCGAATTTTTTCCAAATGTAAACAACCAACGACGCGCTCGCGCGTGTTTACTTTATATTTTTCTCGATAAGACTTTGTTGCGTATTGTATGCATGTTATACGCAGTAAACAATCCCCGATCCAATCCACAATCCCGAACAATCCCACGATAATGTTCAATCTAATGCAAGTATTATTATAATCTTTCACAAAAATTATACACAATCGTTTACTAGATATAATATTCGAAGGAAACTACCGAAAGTCATTGACGGCGCAACAAGTGAAATTTTTTTTTCCGAAACTGTATGTTTTTGTAAAACGGGTTTGAGATAAATTACATGCTCAGACTTGAATTTTTCTTCTAACGTTTGTGCAATATCAAGATTAAGCTACTCTTACCTTTTTTCACGTCAGCGACGGTCTCCAGGTCAAAGAACATAATTTTTACGAGAAAATTTTGTTTATTTTGTTTAAAAACTTTATTTTCGGTGAAAAAATTTTGTCGGTTTATAGGTTAGAAAAGTTTTTACAGGTTTGGATAAGAAATTTTGATTTAGAAAACTTCACTGGCAACTTTTTCGAGATAATTTTGATTAAAATTATAACCGACTTTGTAGCGTCACTTTCAATTCACTTTTTGTTTATCCCCGGCGTCGGTTTCGACACAAAATAATAACTTTCTTCTTCTTTCCTTATTGTTTATATTCTTTTTGGGCTTTTGACGAAGAGAATAATAACTTATGGAACCACGAATGACACTCGACCCTCCTTCGACCACTACCCGAGCCCGATTGCCCGATTGACAGTTGACACCAGTCGCAGCCCACGGACAAGTCTAAACCTGACGCGTCAGCGCCCGCGCATGCGCAAGCCGCCATATTGAAAGTCCGTATGACGTCATCGGTTTAAATTCTAGCGGTATCAGCTATTATACATTATAATTTATCTAAGCAACAACTTTTCCGCGTTCGGAATATTTCTAATGAGATGTTTGTCAAAGTCGTCACAGACCTCCCATGTGATTATTGGAAAGATATCCAAATTTTCTTTGTGAAAATGGTACATCAATCACCAACAAACGATTCTACATCGATTAACGTCAAAATGAATAGAAAGTAATACGATCAGGGGGGGGCTAACTGAAAAAATTCCCTGGGCTAATTTACAAAAATTGTTTTCTAATCAACGAATTATCATCAAACATCCGGATTAGTCCATCATTCACCAACAAATGATTGCAAAAACAATTAATCCATTCCGAGCAAAGGAGTGGCTAACTATGTAGAGGTCATTTTGGCTGTTTAGCTTATGCAAAGGGTGGCTGCCCCAATTATCTTAGGGGCGAGTTTGAATCTTCTCTATCGATACGAATCGTAATTTATTGCCAAAATATTCTATTTAATTATGCTATACTGGTTGATAACTTGGTTCAGCAAATAGGAATACGGCGGGGGTCTGCGGGTTAGTGTGTTGCTGTACAACGCAACGTTAATTTTTTTTCTCTCACAGTACTGCAGTGGTTTGAGTACTTGAGCTATGGCAGATGGAAAAACAGATACGAAGTTTACAATTCTTGAGCAATAATAATTGTGATTCATTGATATTCGTATATTATAACGACGAGTGTAAAGATAAATAAACAAAATGTACACTAATTATTACAGTTAATAGTAACTCATTTTTTACATTTTATTATTGCTATTTTACAATTAGAATAAATAACATCAGAACATTAGCTACTAACGCTATTATACATGTATACATACGTATGATAATATGCACACATACCGGCATATACAGAAGTATATATGTATATATACATAAAATATATATTATAATGTTACCATTGATCATATATGCATATCTTGCGAATACGAAAGTCTCATCCTTCCCACTGTCATCCCTGATATACCTATCTAAAATCACCAATGAAAAGATAATCGACCGCCATCGGCAGGTAATTTGAATTCCACAATTTTGAACACCTTATCATAACAATAAATTATGTATAAATAATAGCGTATACCAATTGATATCCTGACTGAATACTATAAAAATTAAGTATATGTTTCACGTGCTATAGGTAATTAATACGATTATTCGTCCAGATTGGATTTCACGTCATGAATCATCACACATTTGACAAAAGATAATGACTACAATTTCGTAGATTATAATTTTATATTGTGATACGTTCAACGAAAGCAGTAACGTTTTCGGAACCAGCCTAAACCTTTCGTCATATATTTTTGCTTGTTTCTTTGAAAAATAAAAAGAGTAAAATAGAAATAGAAAACCCAAAAAATAGAAACGTCATTCGTTTTGAATACTCGATACGTAAGCGCTGTATCGACCGTCTTATTGGCTTGGTCTGAGTCAGTATTTTAGATATGGTTTTCCATCTAAACATCATCGCCAAACAGAGAAATACTATTTAATATCGTGCATCAAACGTGATGTTGTTTCTAGTTAAAATTTATTATCTCTGCTCATCACAATCAACATCTTACGTTCAATGCTATCCTGGCTTTTGTTATACCCGCAATAGCGGATGATCCGTGCAACCGATATCCGTTGTTGCACGTTACAAAATTACGCCATGAAACCTATCTAAGATCTCATGTACTCGTAGTCATATACCGTTTGCGGAACAAACGTTTCCTTTATAGCCTGGGGCGAAGACCACCGCAGAGCGTAGTGTGGACCCCCGGCTTTGTCGTTTGTACCAGACATCCGACTCCCGCCGAATGGTTGCTGGCCTACAACAGACCCGGTCGATTTGTCGTTTATATAAAAATTTCCAGCTGTGTACTTCAACTCGTCCAGAGCCCATCTTGCCCATTTACTGCAAAAGAAATTCACGAGTGAAGGCGAGCTTATCAACTAGAACAAATTCTATGGATCGCGACTACGTTTATTATTTATTACTTAAGTATGATAAAACGAAAGCAAAATCCGCTTACAGGTCTGTAGAAAATATCGATCCTGTTAGCGCATACGGCGTAGAGTCTTCTACTAATTTCAAAGTTGTAGTAAGGTCTGAGTCTTTATATACATAGATTGTTAATACTGGGCCAAAGATTTCCTCAGTCATCAGCTTATTCTTGGGATCTGTTGTGACGATGATCGTTGGCTGGACAAAGTACCCATGACTGCAAATGACGGATAACAATATTATAATGGCAGCGTACAATAATAATGACCTTTTTCATTGTTATACATATAAAAGATTATTGCTAATGCAATACTCATTGAATTTTTTTCAGCTTACTTATCGCAGGTGATTGATTATTCGGATTATACTTACGAATCGTCGTAAGTACCACCTCCAATTATTTCAGTGGTACTTGAAGACCTTGCATGTTCTATGTAGGTAGTTATTCTCTTAAACGCAGCCCTGTCGATCACAGCCGACGTAAACGAAGTGAAGTCTCGAACATCTCCTATTTTAAGCTTGTCACGAGTTTCTAGGAGACCAGTTTTGATCTAGAAATTAGAAAAGAATGAAAATAGAAAGAAAAAAAACCATTGTTGGCCCGACTCTCTTAATTCCTGCTTTGTGATTTAAGAACTTTTTGGAATTGTTTAATTGTTGAAGAAATGTCCTTATAAGATGCGTACATGGTTGAAAAATTTGTGGAGAAAACAACAATTTACTTTCAAATGTATTGTCTCACCTTTTCCCAGAGAGATTGTGGAACATACATTCTACTACAAGCCGAGCACTTCTGTCCGTTATATTCGAAAGCGCTTTTTATTGTTCCAATAACAACAGAGGTAACATCAGCACTTGGATGAACAAAGTGATAATTTTTTCCGCCACATTCGCCGATCATTTTCGGGTAATTTCTATACTTATTTATGTTGTTTCCAACTTGAGTCCAAAGCCTGTTGAATGTTGGTACAGAGCCGGTAAAATTAATTCCCGAAAGATAGGGGGAAGCAGTTATTGTGTCTCCAAATACCGGGCCGTCACAAGGAATAAAATTGACGACGCCTGGAGGTACTCCAGCTTCTTTACAGATCTTGAATATCCACCAGTTGGAAAGTACCGCAGTATCGGATGGCTTCCACAAAACAGTGTTGCCCTAAATAGAACATGCAATAATTAATCGTATTTGAAATAAGAAAATGGAGAAAGCTTTTTTCCTAAAAGACAAAAACACAAAAACTCACAATGTTTTTTTTTTTCATTGATGAGTGATTCCACATCAAACAGGCACCCGAAAAAAATGGATATCTCCGATTGTGTTCTTGATTTTTGTCTGAGATCTCTATTATGAGAAAAATATTCAGCTAAATCCCCAGTCCTAAATAAAATTATATGTACGAGTATGATTTTTTGAATATTTTGTGTTTTTAACTACCACGAAAAAAACATTTCTTTTTTCGTTTATAACTTCGCCGGATTTGTGAAGGCCAGAATATGGTCTCGAGTAGTCTAAAGTATATTGGAAAGCTTTCAAAATGAGCGCAAGAAAATCTCATTCAGTGCATTTTTGCTGCCATAATCGTGAAACAACGTTTTAGCAATGACCGAGAATAACTGAAAAACATTATTTTTTAAAAATCTAAAAATTTTGTACAGAATTTGTACCATAAAGATCTATAATTCTGTAGAGTTCGAACCATTTCTTTCCAATAGATTTTGAATTATCAATAAATTTATATTTTTCTGAGTTTAGTTTCTGGGAATATTGGCACTTACAGACCTTATCCAAGTTTATCTGGGAATTTTGTCAATGGAATCGGTACTTGATACTCATTACTTGAAAAAATGATAGAACAATTTATTTACAATTCTTGGAGACTCTTGTTCATCAAATACATAATTTACATATACATATGTATTTATATATACATGTATTTGATGAATAAAAATCTCCAAGAATTGTAAATAGATTGTTCTATTATTTTTTCAAGCAATGAGTATTGAGTACCGATTATATTAACAAAATTCCCAGATTATAAACTTGGATAAGGTCTGTAAGTGCCAATATTCCCAGGAACTAAATTCCGAAAAATATGAATTTATTAATAATTCAAAATCTATTGGAAAGAAACGGTCTGAACTCCACAGAATTATAGATCTTTGTGCTACAAATTCTGTACGAAATTTTTAGATTTTTAAAAAATAATGTTTTTCAGTTATTCTCGGTTATTACTAAAACGTTGTTTCACGATCATGGCGGAAAAAATGCACCAAATCAAATTTTTTTGCGCCCATCTTGAAGGCTTTCCAATATACTTTAGATTGCTCAAGACCGAATTCTGGTATTCACAAATCCGGCGAAGTTATAAACGAAAAAAAAAATGTTTTTTTTTCGTGGTAGTTAAAACATGAAATATTCAAAAAATTATAGCTCGTACAGATAATTTTATTTAGAACTGGGGATTTAACGGAATTTTTTGCTCATGATAGAGATCTCAGACAAAAATCAAGAGCACCATAGGAAACATCGATTTTTTTCAGTTGCTGGTTTGACATGGAATCACTCTGATAGGATATAATAAAAATTAGATAAATTCTCACCATCAGCGCTGGCGTGTAACTGAGATTTCCCCCAATAGCGGTGAAATTAAAGGGGGAAATAGCTGCAACAAATCCATCCATTCCTCTATACCTCATAGAGTTTAAAGTTTCCTTAGGATCAGGTGATATTGGTTTATATTTTATAGCTTCTTTGGCAAAGTATCCATTTATTTTGAAGAAGTCAATTAATTCTGCGCTGCTGTCGATCTCAGCTTGAATAACAGTCTTACTCTGGCCAAGCATCGTGGCTGCGTTCAACTGCTGTCTGTATTTAGTTTGCATTAAATTTGCAGCCCTAAGCCAAATTTCGAGTCTCTTTTCAATCGGATATAATTCCCATTCTCGTTGCGTTTCCACTGCTACATCGATCGCTTTCGCAACCAAATCTGGTGTAGCATAGTAAAACTTTGCTATTTTATGCCCATGATCATGAGGCTGGAGGACAAAAATAAAAACATCGTATTCAGCATATTATTTTTTGTTTTAACTGCCTTTCGTTCTCATTAGTTTTACTTACCATTACTTGATACTTGGAAATGCCAGTCTTAATTTCCTCAGAGCCAATGACGATGGGAATTTCTTCGATCTCGCTGCTCATTGACTTTAGAGCTGCCTCCAGATTTGCCCGCTCCTTACTGTTTTTCTCGTAGCCAAGAACAGGCTCGTTTTCCAATGGGAATTCTGGAGGACATGGTACTGGAACTACAGTTCCCAAAGATCGTATTCCAGCTCTGATAAGAATAGGAATACAATGTTGTTTAAAAAATGGAGTTTAATGATAAAAAATGATCATTTTCTTTTCAACATTTTGGAAAAATTAATAAACGACTTTCTACTCGCTTCAGCTAATCCCAAGAATATACTATCATCAATCACTGCCTATCAGAAGTATTACTGCACCGAGTTATCTCTATGTAAATATTTACTAGATATAACATAGATGTGTTCATTGCTTCATTTGTCCCTTGATACCCGGAGTTAAAAATGCTATAGTATTGATCTGCTAGCTATCACAGACCTACCAATCTGTTTTAAACGTTCGTTGACGTAGTTTCATGCTCTGAAAGTCTCTACTGAGTTTAAAAATTGCTTAGAATATTCCAGCAAAGAATAAAAACATATGTCAGGGCAAGGATAAACAAGGTAAGCTTCAACCCAAATGTTTATAAAACAGACTAAGGAAATTCGATTAAACAAAGTTTTCTTTCTCTCTAGCTCACTAACTTCAATGTAAAATAAGCAATTATTAATGAACAATAAGTATTTCAGCCTTCCTTATCAACGCATAACAATAACGATAATAACAATAACAGTTATAAGTTTCGTCTACTTTTATCTAGTTATATTTTATGCAATCTTGTCTGATTGTTGGTAAATTAGCTTTGAGAAAAATAACGAAAAATGAAGCTGGAAATTGTATTCGTCAAACTTTGTACTGCCAGGAGAAGGAAGTGATAAGTAGATTTAATTTACAAATGGCTGTGCAGTGCATGATTTGCAGATGCAGCAAGTGTGTGGTGCATCTTGAAGGCCGGTTTGTGGTATTTTAAAACGCATCAGATGTATGTCAGCCGATCCAGTCGACCCAACCAGCATACATATACATATTACAGGCATTGCATAACTGGTGCCGCTTTACTACCTGACAATTCATTAACGTATGAGGGAGATAGGAGAGGGCAGTCTGTGTTATCAACGCCCAGAATTAAGCAAGATAGAGAAGATAAGAATGTAAAAAAAAAATCACTAAACATATAGAATGCGTATATTTGACCAGCTGATTTATTTTTTACCATCTTTTTCTCAATGAGATAGAAACAGCAATTAATCAAGGACTTCTGAGATAAAGCAATGTAGGATTATGGGAACATTTCTTCAAAAATTAAACTTGTAAATCGAATGATTTCGGCACACAAGTGAAAGTGACGGAAACCGTTTACTCAACTCTAGGTATATACTAATGTTATATAGTATAACGAATAAAAATTATTCCTTATTTATTTAAAATGGCAATAAATTGATCGAATTGAAGAATTCCTTGCGTTAAAAACCGTTCTACGATCATTGGATATAGGTCTAATAATGCGACAAGCTCTTTTGCGCATGCATATGATATACGTATATAAATTGGGTGCATCCGATGGAGTGCATAACTATACATATCTGTACGCCGCCTCTCCAAAGTAGGTATAGATATTGAAATATCGAATCGGTATATTCTACGGCAAGTGCAGTGAAATCGATAGAATTTTCGAAACGGTGTATACATAACAAAATGACGTTCAGTTGTTTGTTTTTGATAAGCACTAGAACTTACTTTTGACTGCCGGCGATGACAGCCTGTCGACATATACTCAGCATTTCTTTTTATCTATCAATAGTTCCTGGTGAACGGGAATGTTGCTACTGGTAGTGTCGCGCGACTACGGTCGGCTACCGTCAAATAATGGCTAACGAACAAGCTACGGTTGTAAACTGAACTGGCTCCGCGCACGCGTTGGCGAAAGGTGTGTTGAAATGAAGACCGTGCGGTAGTTGCAGCGTACAAAGAATTCCGTCGAACGTCAGCTGATTATGACCGGTAGCAAACAGCCGGAACGTTGACCAGTGACTGGCGATTATATTTTGCATGTCGCTTTAGATTTGGTAAAATTCGGATATTTTGGTACAAAGAAATTGTGATCGTGATGAACGTCACGCACGAAACCCGGTAAACATCAAAGTTAAAAAAAAAAAAAACATTGTTGGTGTTGAGGTCAATGACTTTGGAACAAAGCTTTCAAGATTCGTTCATAAATTTGGTTTCAATCGATAGAATACTTTTTTTTATTTTGGATGATTCAAATAGGTAGAACTCTTGAATAGATCGCGGTTTATAACAAAGACGTAAATTTAGAATGGGAAATAATCCAGTTTCAGGCCAAGGACGCCGCCCAGATTACTTGAAAATTTTCCATCGTTTTGCCGCTTTTAGGAGAGGGATCGAAGACCATGAAAAACAAAACATCTCATAGGGGGCGAGTCCTACGATAATTTTTCATACAAGCCTTTTGAGAACCCGATGGCGCCATCGAGCTTGTATACCTGGAGTAAGCATCTTATGGGCCACTCGTGAGACTGGGGAAGCCGTCCAATCCTTATATGCCATCTCTCTCGCACTGCACGCTGATTCGCTGAAGGCACGGTGCGCGGATGGATCCCACTAATCAGAGTGCGGAGTGAGAGGGATGGCATATAACCACGAACGGCTTCCCCAGTCTCTCGCTGAATAAGGCGAGCGCGAAAATTCAAAAAAGGAAGAAGCTGATCGACCATTGACTGGAGACATATCCTGTGTCAACGGGCCGACCAAAAAGACGTGATTTTGTATTACATAATTTATAGTTTTGACAAACTGGAGTGAAAATAATTGAAAACTCTAGCGATCCGACTCTACTCACATACTATAAATGATAATAAAATACATTTTAGATCCTAGGTCGTCTATTTTTCATTAACTTGAGTAACAATTATTTGAAGATTTTATAAAAATCATGTCTTCATGTGTCTACAAAAAGAACTTGACGAATGTCAAACATATACAACTGGATACCTATAATACTATATATCCGTTACAGATTTACAGGCGAGACACGATTATTGTGAACTACAGCTGAGCCGTCTGATTCTAAATATACAAATTAGGAAAAACAATCTGTTTATGCAAATATTTTCTCCTCCCGTCTCTTCTTGGTGACAACTGTGCCTGGTTTGTGCTGTGCATCAGGATGGTTGATTAATTCCGGCGGGCACGTTGATATAGGACTACCAAGAATAGTTTGTTTCAAATCATAGAATAAATGGCTGTCATCTTTTGTGCAGAAAGATATTGCGAGACCAGCTTTTCCCGCACGTCCAGTTCTACCGATACGATGCGTGTAATCTGAAAATAGAACAAAAAGTAGTTAGAATCGAAATTCATTGACCTTAAAAATCGTAGGCTTCAGAAATGATAAACTTCGGTCTGTTTACTCACCCTCAATCGTTTTAGCCATGTCATAATTTATCACCATCGATACGTCCTTTATGTCAATACCACGACCAGCGACGTCAGTGGCGACCAAAATATCCTTGCTTCCACCTTTGAGAGATGCTAAAGCGTATTCTCTTTGTTCCTGTCCTTTACCACCGTGCAGAGTACAGGCATTGTACTGTAGGGTAAGAGTCACATTAGGCACAGAATAAAATTTGTTGTTTAACCACATAGAAAATATATTTACTAAGTATGAGGAGTTTGAAATTATAATGACTCTGGGTACTTGCGAAGAGACACAAGAAACAATTCTAAATCACGCTTGCTGCAGATCATTGAGAATCTTACCCCAAGTTTCTCCAGCCCTCTGGCCAAAACGTCAGCACCTTTCTTCTGGTTGACGAATATAATAACTGGGGGCTCAACACCACGGCTCAATATTTCCATTAGCTTCCGTCTCTTGTCCGCCTCTCCCATTATATGAACTATTTGTTCAGTTCTTTCAGTTGGTTTTCCTACACTGCCAATGTAGACGACTGCAGGTCGTCTCAGATAAGTTCTAGCTAGTCGCTCAACGGCTGCGGGCATTGTAGCAGTAAACATCACAGTCTGAGAAATATTTTACAATAATTTAGTAATTTTTATTCTGCTTTCAGAGTTGAGAAATATCTTGGATCTGGGATCGTCTTGGAGTTAGCCAATGTTGTTTGTTAAGACAAACAGAAAATAAAGAACACATAACATTCTACCTACCTGTCTATATTTCTTTTTTGTGTTATAATTAGCCAATAGTTTTTCTTCGTTTTCCGCATCTTCGTTGTCTGGTTTTAAATTCGTTACCGGCATGTATTCCAGAATTTTTTGAACATCTGTGTAAATTCAAAAAATAAAATAATAATACTGAGATTAGAGATGTATTTTTCAGCAATGAATGGGGGGGGGGAATGCATATTTCGAAAAACTTTTGTCACCTGGCTCAAAACCCATGTCTATCATTCTGTCGGCTTCGTCGAGTACAATGTAAGTACACTGATTTAATACAAGATACCGATTTTCCAGTACATCTATCAATCGACCTGGAGTAGCAATGACAATCTGAAATCAAGCGATGACCAGAAATGTAAATAAATGAATAAATTGAATCGAAATTATAAGAATAGTCCATAAGTCTGTTATGATTACTTGTATACTATATCTGATCCTACGAATAAGGGATTTATTCTCTTCTGTAGGTTTTTAGTGGCTCTAGCACTGTCTAGAAGACACTATTTATAATATCAGAATAAATAAATAGATCTCATCCGCATTACAAATGCTAAATTTGATCAGTTTACCTCGCATCCCATTCGAAGCCTGAAACCTTGCTCCTCCCTTGACAGACCACCAACAACGACGACGGTCCTGATCCCAAGAGGTTGTCCAAATTTATTAGTTTCCTCCTCGATTTGCTGCGCCAACTCACTGGGAAGTAATTAAGATTCAATTATGTTGATGAATTCAAGGGAAAAAAATTATTTCTTGGTTCATAAACAATGCCAAAAAATGAATTAGGTATTCTTCCGTTTATCTCACCGAGTTGGAGCTAAAATTATACTGTAAGGTCCCTGATCGGCCTCCTCGAGTCTCTCAATCTTAGGAAGGCTGGTGATCCATAGAAGTAATGGAATCAGGAAGGCCAAAGTTTTACCAGACCCAGTTTCGGCAACGCCAATGATATCTCGATTCTGCAGACCAATTGGAATAGCCTGCCTTTGAATAGGCGTGAGATCTTTGTACCCAACTTTGTCAATGATATCTAAAATTTCTTTGGGGAAGCCAGACTCCTTCCAGGATCGTATCGGGTCGGGAATGCGTCCACCCTTTATCGTTATGTTGTAGTCTTCACGGAAAATTCGCCAATCTCGCTCAGTCATTTCTTCAATTGCCTTTTCAGACCAGTGACGATCGTCCCATTTCTGCTTCTCCTCCTTCTTCTTCACTTTCTTAAGTCGCATTCTTGAAAAAAAATATGTAACAGTGTTATTTACAATTGAGATAAACTAACTTTCACATTTTAGTCCAAGATTCAGTGTCCTGCTCACTTTGAGGGCTGTTTGTTTAAATAATTGTACAATATCGAATTCTGCATACTTAATTAGATTCGCTCTTACTTTTCCTGTTCTTTTTCAGCATCGGTACGTCTTTTCTCCAACAATTCTCCGTAAAACTTGCTCTGATCTCTTTTCTGCGCCTTTATATCAATTCCAGCAAGATTACCTCTCCCAAAAAATTGTACTTGATGACGCTCTTTGTATATATTATTATAATCGACGGATGTATCCTCGGAGATGTCCCAATCAAAGACAAATTTGCGATCATTGAGCCTTCTCACTCTCCTTTTTTTCTTAATTAATCCCAAATAGCGTTCTTTAATCGCTTCTACCTCCTTCTCTTTGTCCTTGTCTTTGACCTCATCATCTCTGGAGCGTGGAGGCTCTCTACGTCTGAAAATATGATCAAATAGGTAAAGATAAATTAAAATAAATGAAGGGTCCACGATATCAGATATCTGATTTTCGATTTGATCATTTTTTTGGTTTGATTTTTCAAAAAAACAGTATACAAGGGAAGAAGGAGAAGGTCCAAAGAAATTATTTGATAAAAGAAAAGTTGAAATTAACATATACAATCTAGTTATTGAACTATCGCTACATTACATTAACATTTCAATTATAATTTTGTCAAGAAGAGGCGTGAACTTTTTTTTCTCAGCTTCCTAAATTATCGTCGCTAGCTGAAGGGAAAAAACGAAAGCAGTCAGATTTAGAAGATAATGATACTTCATTTCCTAAAACTATCAAAAAAAAAAAAAACTAAAAAACTGTGAAAAAAAAAAAAAATTTTCTTCAACATTTCCCCTTGTTTCCCTGTAAATTGTTAATTTCGTTTTGTTTTTTAATTACTTAATATATCATAATTTACTGAATGTTGAAAATTATTTATGAATGTTGGTTAGGATTAAATTGTCCATGAAAAAATATTTTTTTTTTGTTCGACTTTGAGTAATAAAAGATTTATTGTCATTTTCAATTTCTGAAAAATCAAAAATTTTGACAATCCCCCTTTTTGCCATGGACCCTTCAAATCTGTATAAAGATGCACAATCCAAATTATCAAAAGTATGAAGCTTCAATTACTTGTCACGATCATCCCACTCTCGGTCTCTGTCCTTTCCAAAGCTCGGCCCATCATTTTTGAAAACATTCTTTCTCTCTTCCTCTTGTCTTTTCCTTATTGAATCTACCTCCTCCTGTCTCTTTTTCAATGCTAATGCAGCTCGTTCTTCTTTGCTCAAAAACTTGGGCTTAGCTCTCGCTTCTTCGACAGCTTTCTTTTTCGACAAAAGCTCTTCCAAGCTCAGAGGCTCGGCTTTACCAGCAGTCCTAACCTTCTCCTCGTTACTTTCTTCTTCTTCTTTTTTTGCTTCGCTTCTGTTCTCCCTCTTTGTGTCATCCTCCAATGAAAATATTGGACTAGGTTTTCGTTTCTTATCATCCTTGCCTCTGTCCTTGCCATCTCTACGTTCTCGGGATTTGTCCCTTTCCCGCGATCTCTCGCGTTCACGTGGCCTCTCTGGATCTCTCTCCCTAGATCTGTCTCGCTCTCGTGAACGTTCACGAGATTTTGATCGCTTCCTCTCCTTTTTACGGTCTTTAGATCTACTCCTGGACCTTCGACGCTCTCTGATGTCACGACGCTCACGTTCTCTTTCTCGCTCTCTGTCTCTCTCCCTCGATCTGCTTCGCCTCGCTGGTTTTTTGTCGTGAACCATTATGCTGCCATAAGAAAAGATTGGATAGGATTACAGTATTGTTATTTTTGTTGTTGTCAACATTGGTGTTATTGATCGATGAGTGTGGGAGTTTGGGTATAAATTTTCGGGATTTTATTCATCTGCAATACTCCGAATTTGTTATCCGCGGCCTTTGAGGTTAGGTCATGTTTTGCGATGTCAAAGCCGCTAAAATGTAAGATTATATTTCAGTTGCCGAAACCCGTAGCCAATTACATCGTTAGAACACTCGATCAATCCAGGAAACAATGGTCTGAGAATTTTAGTAACAGCTCAAAAATAATCTCACGGCGTAATTCTATCTAAACGTTGATTATCATAAGCTCTGTAAACGTTAATGTGCGAACGTTGTCATAGCTTTTTAAGAATGAAACTAAAAACTCACCTTGGCACCTTGTTCGTTGAATCAAAGTATATCACACACGGTATGAATGAAAACTGTTAATATCAATACAGACAGTAACCAGTAGAATTTAATGTGCCTTCAATTTGTTGTGAAAATTGATTTATTATTTCGAAGCCGATTTGCTCGTTGGCCCTTGAATCGAAAACATAAAACCCTCGCGAGAGTGGAAACGTTGTAGATATTCGGGAAGTACTCCGCCTGTGGACAGAGCCGCAAGCTATGCGACGTGTGTGCAGTGACGGATCGATCGATGTGTGTCGAAGAGTCGGTTGTCTTCGGTAATACAGATGATCATTGGTTAAACATAATCCAGCTGACTGTGACAAAATGGTAGGGCTTTCTCGGTTAACGAGAGGTGATCAAATAATTGTATATATTACCGTGTAAGGAACAATGAACGTTGATAGCCATGATAAAGTAGAAGAACCGGCCGCACTAAAAGCTTCGAAACCTGTAAATATAGTAGATGATAACGGGGTCGGTATTAAGAAAATAAAACGAGAGAGACCTGACGTTTACAGTGACAATGGGGGACAGCCGATCGGTGACAGTAGTGGCTCCTCTCAACAGAATAGAATTTACAGCTACAACAATGCCTCCTCCTCCTCCTCCTCGTGCGTTAACAATGGTCCTCAACAACCCGGTGAACTTATCAAAGATATTCTCGCCGGGAAAATGACAAGCATATCTCACAGTCCCATTGATAAACATGATAAAATAAGACAAATGCTTGAGGATGCCATCAGGTCAGTGTCTCATTCAAATCTCCAAATTATATTACGTTGCCGGTATTAAATTACGAACACTTCCTTGTATATTGTACGTATCTCTAGTCATTCGTTTATCGATCAATTACTTTGGATTCGAAAAAAACACGATTTAATATCCAAATCCGTTTGGTACGTTTTATTGATAGTTTCTTATATTTTCTCATAGTCTTTTTCGAATTTTTTGCCGGTTTTACTGTCCATAGTTTTACAGAATATTCGAACAGTAAATAATTTATACGAAACTATTTGAATAAAGTTTTTTCTATTCATTCATCTCAATTTTGTTGTCATCCAGAATTCGAATTTTTTCGCGACTTATTGAGTAATCTTGTCAATTTTTTCTTCTATTTTTGTTTTATTATTTTTGCCTTTTCGAAGCTGATTTCACAGCATTGAAGTTGCAGATTTTATTGATTTTTTTTTTCTAATTATTCAACAGTGACGACTCAAAGTGTCGGGTTCAAGGGATTTATTTACAAGTAGATCAATTGCGGATAGAGGAGAAACTCTTGTTGTACTTGAAACTACCCGCCTCATTGACTAAGTCTAGAGAGAATGTTGATCCGTTGAGGCAGCCATTAAATCCGTTAGGAAACCGTTATGAAATTCATCAGACAATTATGTGGATCAAAACCCACCTTGAAGAAGATCCGGACGTCTCTTTGCCAAAGCAAGAAGTTTACGACGAGTACAAGTGAGTCCCTCCCATAGCATATTAGTGATCCTATTATAACTTTCTTATTCTCTTATCTGGCTTCAAAGATTTGAACTCATGCTGTTCAAAATTTCAGCATGTTCTGCATAAAAAATTCCATGAAGCCTTTATCCACCGCAGACTTTGGGAAAGTCATGAAGCAGGTATACCCCCGTGTCCGACCTCGCAGACTAGGCACGCGTGGAAATTCTAGATATTGTTATGCAGGAATGCGTAAGAAGGTCAAACTCGACCCACCTACACTTCCTCTTGTCACTGGAGATCAGCTGGTAAATTAATAAAAGATATAAGTCAGTTTGAACGAAGAAGAAAAATGCCTTTTCTCAAATTTTTTTTAGCTATATATACAGGGAGCCTCATTTAAAAATACGCATTCGGATTTCACCAAAACTAGTGATGCTATTGAAACATGTTTCAGACAAGAGTTGTATGGTTCCAAGGAGGACATTTGGTAATGATATGGGTTTCGAATTTTTATAGGGCTTTATGGGGTTATTATGAGGTCACTTTCGTTTTTTTAAATGGAATCCCCTGTTGTTTAGTGCAGATCCATAATCTACAGAAAAAAATACATTACTTTTGAAGGAAACATTTTGTTTTTTTTTTAAAGTTCAATTTCCTATCTTTTTTTGATTAGAAGATTTTTTTTACAATAAATAGAAACTTTTCTGTTAAAAATATAAGGTCAAAGACAAAAAATTTGTCAAGGGTGAAAAGCTTTCTAATTTTATTAATTAATCAGGGCCAGCGATTTAATACAGGCTCGTTATGTAAACTGGAAAATCTGTAAACCTGAAAAGTCAGAGAATTCCGTCTGTACTGGAATAGTCATGGAAGAGTCAGGAAATTTTGTGCATGACCTGGAATTTTTGCAATTTCTGATTAAAATTGTCGATTATCAGTTTAATCCTATGTTTGCTGTACTAGAAATTGTTATAAATTTGTATTTTGACTTTTTTACTGTCTCGCACTGCTGTCAACTACTCTACGACTTTGGGTGCATTTTGATGTGCAGTATGCAGCAGTAATGAAATTGCAACTTTCTTTAATGTACAAACTCCTTCAAATCGAACTCGGAAAATCGGACGTTATTATCTGCAGAACCTGGGAAAGTCAGGAAATCTTGTAGAGAAGAAAACGTAACAACCCTACATTTTTAAAATTCATTAATCACTTTAAGAATGTTATTACATTATTAGCTTTGTAATATTTTACTTAATTTCATTATTTCATGATGAGAAATTGAACTGTTAGATAAAAAAAGTTACCTACAAAAGTATTGTATTATTTTTGTGTAGATTATGAATTCGCACTAAAAGATAGGGGTTCTCATTAAAAAAAAAAACGCGTGTGTAGCGTAGTACGCGCGCTAGAAGTGAAACTTTTTTGTCGTTGGCAAGGAACCCCCTATATTTCTTTTTCATTGGCAAGGAATGCCCTATGTGTATATATTTTCCTGTCGCATTTTCATAACATCCGAGTTTCATTTTACACTTATCGTGTGATATAAAGGTTTACTTCAACAAAGGTTACCTCATAAAAATCCCATAAAACCTTTTAAAAATTCAAAACCCGTAGCATTACTAAACGTCCCCCTCGCGACCATACAAATTTGTTCTGAAACATTTTTCACTAGCATCTCTACTTTTCGAGATATCTGAAAGCTTATTTTAAAATGGGACACCCTGCATATGAGAATTTCGTCATAATTCATCTCTTTGTTCTATAGCCCGAGGAGCAAGACGAAATCACGGAAGAAATGCTAGGAGCTGCTTCAACACTGATAAGAGAATGGGCAGAGAGTTTACTTGGCCTAAAGTTTTCGTCACTGAGTGCACTGGCTCAGCATCTGGTGAACAATCTTTGCGTTGATACACGATCATTTGCTGCAGTATGCATTTTATGTGCAGCCTCAGATCCTCAGCCTGTAGGCAATAAAGGTTGGTAACTCCAGGTAACTTTTGCTGCATATATTTCAAGATGATCGGGTATTTTTGTCGTTTTAATCGTCAATAGAAACAATAATGGTATTTAAAAAATGTGTTGAATAAAATGCTAGCTTGTTATATTGTGCAGAAGACACGTCAACATCGCCGACGATATTGAGCGGTGAAAAGCCGGGAAAATTAAGGGAGGCGCAACTGCAACTGCAAAGAAAACTACAGCAACGCGAGCATATCAGAGAGCAAAAACATCGTCATCACGACGCGGTTTCGCAGGTAATTAGGTCATGCGATTAATAATGTAGGCATATCTTCTATTTCGAAATAAGCCAGACGAGAGTATGGTGTAAAACTGAAGTGCAAGTGATAATTGTAACTAATTTTTCAGAATCAGAATAAAGAGAAGACTGTAGATATTAAAGGGCCGGTAGGGAAGGGTGGCAAGAGAAACAAATTGAATCAGTCATTGGCAGGCGCCAGTGGCTCATTGGCTGTGCGAAGTATTCCAACAAAATGTAATTTACCGGTGGTAGCTACCAGCCGGCACAAAAAGGTTCTAAAGTCTGCTAGCAGCTATGTGTGCAACACCAGCATCTCCTTACAATCTAACTGTGATAATATAGTGGTAAAACCAAGCGAAGGAACATCTTGTAAAGATGAGGCGAAGGCAGTCGCTACTACTACCACAATTTCATCAAAAGACCCTAAAATAAGAAACCCTAGAAAGCGTGCCAATTTGAACGTAGAATCTAACCAGTCCGAGTCAGTTGTAGAAAAGCAGCCAAAATTATTGAACTCACCAGAAAACATACAAAGTGCGAATAACACGCCGTTGCCTAGACTTTCGTCGATTCAGAGGGCCGGTAGGAAGTCGGCGTTGCCTTCTAACACCGTCAAACCCATGAAATTCAAAGTAATACAAGCTACTTTTAACCAGCCTGGAGAAAACTGTGATATCCAATCATCTAATCGGTCTAATCATTACACAAAGCTTAATGGTTGCCAGAATCCCTCTGATACGGTCGGCTTAACAACTACTGTTACCAAACAGACTCAGCTCGCACCAGAAAATCTTAAAACTTTGAATAAAACTAACAAGGCCTGCACCCCAGACTCTGACGCCCTTGACGATTACTTAAACGGAGGAAATAACTCTCAGGAACAGGAAGAAGAACTTTTACAGTATTTCCAACAAAGCAGCTCGTCCAGCTCCGACACTGAAGTCAATAACTTGTCCACAGACGTCGAGCAGATATCCAGATCAGATAAGGTCTCACAGCTACGATTAATACTTCAGCAAAACTTGAAGGCGAATACAACTGGGCATTCAATACCGGAAATTCCCATTGCCATCTCTAGCCCGGGAAACAATGTGCCTGCTGAAAGGCCCGCCTCTAAATCGAACGCGATTTTGTCTTCGCTTTTGAATTACCCCAGCCAAGCAAGCACCAGGCGACGTGTTAGCTTTGAAACTAATGTGGTGGAACACTTCCAGGACCACAGCAGCCAGGTATCGACTGTTCCCCAAAGTCCCAACACTCGCCGCAGGATATTCAACTTCACCCCGATCTCTCCTGGGCCTTTGTCCCCCATTAACGGACGAGCTTCTAAACCCAGCTCTGCTAACGGAAGTCCGTTTGTTTCCCCCAGAAACACTCCTGTTCCTCGATCAAGAAGCAATGTTCAGTCGAGTGTCTCCAGATCCCGCGCTTCGCAAAAACCACTTTCTAGGTCCATGTCCTGCAGCACTCCGTACACGAGTAGAAACGACACTTTTGTCGTTCCCACGGAAGTAACCAGGCCCATATCCGCCTCTCAGTCTCCTCCAAGCAGTGTTAAATTGAGTGACACACAGTCGGCTGTGAATGCTACAATAGTAGCGGCGAAATTGGATCAACTACAGGGACCGAGAGAGTCCAACATCCTGCCAACGGACCTGACTCCTCAAAAACAATTGCTGATCAATTATCCGAGCCAGGAGAATCTTCAGGAGATAAAAAACGCGTATCAGAAAAACAAACTGCCGGATCAAGAGATTAGCGAGTTGTTTCATGATGAGAAGCAATTTACCACCGAACAATTGTACTACAGATCACAGTCCGTTCCTCTCCACAGAATGGTCAACCCCACACTCATGTCTCCACTCTCCACTCAACACTACCCGATATCGTTTCAAAGTCACAGCTTTAATCCTTCTACCAGCAGCTCTGTAGCTCCAACCCCAGTTCCCAGTGAATTCAATGATTTCGGACCTATTGGTCACGTAGACAACAGTACCTTTTTGCTTAACGATACCGACAGCAGCATTATAGCAGAGGATGACAACTTTATAATTGGCGACAAAGAGATAAGCCCTGAGAATTTAACAAACATTTTTAATATTCTAGACAGCCAGAGCTCGCAGAGCTTGGAAATATTGCCCGAGCATCACCCCAACGACGCTCCTATAGCGTCTAATAGCCTAATATTAAATAGCCTGCCGAGTACGCATTTAAATCTCAATGTCGGTGACATTCTGGAACCGGAAACGGTCCTGGACTCGTCTGTATCTTGCACCTTGCAGAGAATAATGCAATCGCGATCTTATCCTAATACTCCTTTGCCTATGACTCTTTCGTATGCTTCTTCATACTCTGATGAAGCTACCGGGGGATCGAAATCCTACCCTTCAACACCGCTGCATCCTGATGAACTGAAGGAAGTATATTCAGAGTCAAGCGAACCAATGCTATCCAGTCTGAATCTAAACTCGTTGCAGCTGCATGGGGAGACAGTAAATTCTGACTCGTCATCTAACAACGTATGCCGAAATGTCACGGATCTGCTGGAGACTACGTTTCTCGCTGATAACGACGGTGAAACTGACAATTTGGATCCACTGGGTAATTTTGACGGATTACAAGACGTCGACTCGCTGACACCTCTATTCACCGAGGTATCGGAGGCAAATCACTGATGCGATTGAAGTATGAAGTGTTATTTGAATATTAGGTATGTTTAATATTTGCGGCATGTGTATGTATGTACACTCAAGGGAAAAATTAATGCCGCTCTCTGTATTCCTTGAAAAAATGCCAATCTTCAACAAATGCTGTAACTTGATGAAAACAAATTGAAAAAATTCATTTCAAAAAGCATTTTGAAACTTGAAATTTCATCTTTAAGATGGTTTTTCTAAATGTTTTCTACGTTCATTTCTGACCGTGTGGCGTAGGTTCCAGTGCAGATTTGCGAAACGCAGAGAAAACGAAGTTTTTCAAGGATTTCTGTGGAGCATTAGAAAAATTGCAAACAATTTTTGAGATAGCTGTTTTCTAGCCTGAAATCTCTTCAAAATGGTTTCTCTAACTTTTTTCCACGATTTTTTTTTTCACCGAGTTATTCAACTTTGAGTAAAATTATGCATACAGGCACATGCACCCCGTGTGTACACACACACACACACACACACGCATAAATTGACTCAAGGGTGAATATCTCTGTAAAGAAAAATTGCGTGAAAAAGTAAAATAAAATCAGTTTGAAGAGGAGACTTCAGGCTACAAAATGGCTACCCCGAAAATTATTTGCAATTTTTTTAACGCCCTACGGAGAACTTCGAAACCCTTGGTTTTCTCTGCGTTTCGCAACTCTGCGTTTGAACCTACGCCAAGAGGTCAGAAATTGCCATAGAAAAAATTTCAAAAAGCCATCTTGAAGATGAAAATTCAACCTTCAAAATGCTTCTTGAAATGATTTTTTTCAACATTTTTTCATCGTACAGTATTTTGAAGATGGGCATTTTCTCGCGGAGTACAGAGTGCACCATTAATTTTGTGCCAGAGTGTATTATATCAACATTTTATGATCGCAAGGATCCTAGAGTATAATGGAATTGTATGGATTGATACGACTGGCAATATTTACGAGTCAATCATTTGTACATATTAATCAGGGAGGGTGCTGTTTCATTTTTGAAACGTTCCAGAATTAAGAGTTGCATTACACACGGACAATTTGCAGGATGACGAAACACCGGAATTGTATGAGGCGCCCCTTTTACCCAGACTCAGTTGATTGTATACATATTATTATGTAGATCAGTATCGCGGCCATCTAGCCCAGAGATAGAGAATTCTTTTTAATAGAGGAATAAAGTATCTGAGAATCCTCGTAACATCAAGAAACGTAGAGGAAGTAGTTTATGTATGTACATAAATTTTATGTAGCATTAGCGCCCTCAAACTTCCATGTCTTAACAAGCACTGCCTAATAGAGTGATATAATATTATCTGTCAACAATAATGTATATTACCCAAATATACCATCGAGTTTTTATCTTTTAATGACAGTAATTATTTCAACAAGGCAACCTATCACGCAATGTACACATGAAAGTAGTCGATAATTTTAGTTGTTAATTATTTCTATGCTGCAATGTATAGTAGGAAACGTTCATAATCAACGTTCTAGACATATCTACAGATATTGTTGACAAAAACGGAACGAACGCTTATTATTGAATTTGATCATTCGTTACAATTTTTTCTGTAAATATCAATACAAAGTTAACTGTACTGTAGATTCACAATGTTGAACCTCAACAAAAATTAACAATCCCTTACATTGACAATTTGTCATTGTCACCGCATATTTTCGTTAACTATACATACAAACATAGGTATAGATAATAAATCTTTCTTTAGTTTCATACAGCCTTAGTGCATTTACCAAGTGATATTCTACAGCATTGAATGAGAGGATTTTGAAATTGTAGTTTTTGAAAAATGGATCACCTGTCCGCAGTGAGGTAGTGAGATTTTGTTGTTTGAAATTATAACGAATCAATATGAAAATCTCCGTATTTCCATTATACTCTAGATATCCTGTTAAAGTTGTCTGAAGAGATGCAAAATATTAAATTTAGAAGGAATGGTGCTGGTGTGGCTTTAGTAAAAGCTATCGCGGGAAAAAGGAGCGTGTATCTTTTAGAAAGTGAGAATATGTATGACGTTTTGGGATCAATTAAGATTGTTAAAGAATTGAAGTGTACGTATGCGTTACTTGCAAACTTTGTTGACACATCGCTGTGGTGTTTGTATTGGTCGCATTAACATTTGGATGATCCAGTTTATAGAGCAGGGTGTACCCGAGCGATACAAAGATGGTAAAAGCAAAATCTCCTACAAATAATAATTGTCAACCTCAGGCATTAATGTATCGTTACGGTCATGAAATATTACATATTAATAATAATACGAACATACAGCAAATATATTTACACCATGCTTTCTATAATTCGATGTACTTTCTTTGTTAATCTAGATGTGAGAAACACTCGATATGAAAAAATAACACAGCCTGAACCAGTATTGTAACTATTACGGTCCAAGATTTAATATATTCGAATTGAATCAATCTAAATCAGAAAATCAATCATTGGAAGCAAGCTTATGTAATAATACAATTATGTAATAATTCTTGCAACCGAGACTCGTGACTCTTAAATTCAAAGTTTTCAAATTACTAAATTGCCTTGCGAATGTAGTTTTCTTTATTATTTCATATCGACATTGTTTCCGATGTTAATAAAATGGTGGTGATCATCGGCACATTATGTACATATGCGCTAAGCACAAAATATTAAAGATAAGATTCGCAAAGGCATCGATAATCGAATTTCTCGTACATCTGGTGAAATTTAATAATTATGTTATACATGACTACGAAGTCTTGGTTTCTGGTTTTTCTTTCTTTCTGCACTTTTTTTCATTCGGTTTCTCCTTCCGTCTTTGTTTCTTTACAGGTCTAAATCTCTCTCTGCATGCCTCGAAAACACTGTAAACACACTCACTATTATTATACTATATTGCCTTGTCATTAATGCAAGGAGAATTTATAGAATGTAATTACTTCGCTGCTGAGGAGTATTCCAAACGGTGATGTTCAATTTCCGTGTAATGTAGTTTACCAGTGACTGTTGCCAGACACAATATCTCTCATTGCCAATCCACACCATAATACTTTTAATGTTATAACACAAACCCCGATGAATTTGTTCCTAGCTATTGCTTGAAACATGGAAATCTGATAGGTTTAATAACCAAATCAGATAGTCCGTTATTTTTTTTTTGTATACCGAGATAGACTAGGCAGCATTAAGTGAATCGAACCGTACTGTAAAACTAAAATCAATGTTTTTAAGGGTCGAAGAGTGAAAAAATGATTAAGCGAAGCAACACTCAATGCATAAAATGCATAGAGTGTAAAATAATTAGTGATAACGAAGCGATGTTAAAGTTTTCTGCATTTAAATAAACTCAAGATATACGGTTTATTGAAGAACTTGACGAATAACTGCAGTCAAAGATCATCGTTCGATACGCAAAAATAAGAAAAAGTTGTTCATTTATTTTTTTTTATTCCTGTTTTGTGCTATGAAAGGGGTGATGAAGTTTCGAACAAAATTTACAATCCGAAGCGATGATTTGTATACGCTTATGCTTCATCTTTTTACTATATTTCTTCCCATTTTAATTACTTCCCGCAGCAGCCGTGAACCACTGTATATTTTAATGCTCTCATGATAATATTTACGATTAATTGGATTTAGCTGAATTGAAAATATTGTAAAGAAGTGATCAATCATTATATGTGTACAAATTATTTAATAGGACTGAATTAATTATTTTTTTTTTTTATTCATTTTATTTTGATGTTTTTTTTAATTATTATTATTATTATGTATAATTATTGTAGCAAGTATTTTAGCTTCTACTTTTCTTTAAATAATAATTATAGCATGGCGCCAATTTATTTGGTGTCCCAATGCCGGTACCTTTTGTCATCTTGTCGATGATTTTCATCTATTGATAGTTAAACTGATTTATTACTATTATTATTATTATTGTTTTAATTCAACGATCTAGCTTTAGAGAACTAATTTTTAACATTTTCAACTAAATATACAATTGTAAAAAATTAAGGGCAACAAATTCTATAAAATATGATGTGATTCCTCTTACAATTAGTTAATTATAAATTTATAATAACTATTTTATTTCATTATTTGTAAATTGTATATTTTCCTTTCTAAGTTTCAAGATTTTTACTCGTCCATTGTCATGTACTATTGTTTGTAACGTTTATGAAGATTTAATATTAGAACACAGGGTACACACACCTACTCGTCAGAGAAGAAATGTATATCTCTGTTTGAATTTAGGGTTGTGCATTCGATTAGTGATAGAATAAACGATCAATCTCATCCTCACATATTGCCCGGTAAATTTGTTTCACATACCTAGCTATGTACACCTGTACCGTCAAAATTCCTTCAAACTTGATAATATTTTCAATATTTCTTACTTTTTAAGCCAATCAATCCCTGAAAATAAATAGTGAAAATAAGCCGTAACAAAATAAATTTAGATATATACATCAATATTCGTAAACTGAGTCAGTCTTTATTTATTTCACCTGCCCCAATTATCTGACGATAAGAAACTGCAGTGTTAAATTTTACTCTTATGATGTTTGAGAGTCGATCACGTGCTTGAAGTATTGCTGAAAACAATTACCTTATCTACTGATACAAATTACATCGCTGAAAAAGATTCTTCTCACTTTTTGAGCTGTTGTGGTGAAATTGGTATGAGAATAACAGAATTATCGAGTCAGAAAAACTTTTATTCAGATCAGGAAACTCAAGGTAGTAAATATAATTGCTGACCAATATCCATCTGCTTAGGCGAAACAAGTTTATTGCGAAGAGAAATAATCTGTTACCTCTAAATGATAGACAAAAAAAATTAGACCTACCGATCTGTGACCACAAGAATCATTCAATGTATGGATCAACACCGTTAATATAAATTTGTGGAATTTTCTATCTCAAATTATTCCCGCATGGTATAGCTGTTTAGTTATACATAAGATCGAATGAAGTTGAATTTATGGGAAACAAATGGTGTTACTCTCACGTTACTTCGCAATTTATCTGGATCCAAACATAATTTAATATATTTACACAATGAAATACAATTTCATGTATTTTCTTCTCTTTCTCCCTCTTTCACTCATTCACTGTATGTCTCTCACAGTTGCGCACGTGCGATTATTTATTTACGGAACCGCGTGGGGCCGGTTCGTTGGAATAAATTCATTACATGTTTAACAATAGTTGTGTTAAAAATGCAGCGGAGCGTAAATGGCTAACGAATTATCAATATCGCATTAATACAAGAGCGCTAACTGCATTTTCATACTATTGCATATTAGCCTACATAACATTCTTGGGTACTTCGGTCGTAGTTTTCTTGGCTGGTTTTTCATGATTACTTTGTCCAGTCATAATCGCTTTCACATCTTCAGCGTCTAATGTTTCGTATTTTATCAAAGCCTCAGCTAGCTGCTTGTGCTCCTTTGAATGTGCCTTTAAAATTGCTTTGGCACGCTCATATGATTCCTAAAAGAAACATGTGCCACAGGATCAACTAGATTAGATAGCCACAGTTTGAAGAAAAGTCTAAGATAAGAATTGCATAGTTTCTGCTACCTGCATTAATCTTTTGACCTCGCTGTCAATCAGTTCCTGCGAATTTGGACTAACTTCGTTAACCGTGATGAAGCTTTTGCTTCCTTCATTATGCGTCCTAAGTCCAACTTTCTCTGACATGCCCCATTCTTTCACCATAGCAACAGCTATACCAGTTGCCCTCTGTACATCACAAAATAAAATGTAAGTTTCCATTCATTTAACTTCTCTAGTTGCTTAACTCGCCTGTAAATCACTCGATGCACCGGAAGTAATTTTATCAGGACCAAATACAAGTTCCTCCGCGGCACGTCCTCCCATCATTGTGTCCATCATAGCCAGTAAATGTTGTTTTGTAGTATGGTATATGTCTTTCTCTGGTATGTAGGCGGTCTGAGAAATATTCATACAATTTTTAAACTATTCTGGTTTGATATTACGAAGAGTGTAAATTTCTCCAAGTATTTATAAGCCAGATTTTCAGATAACGGAGATATCTTATGAATACTGGATGAGATATATATTTTGTTGGGTAAACGTACGTGTCCCAAACTCTTCCCTCGAGGCATAATAGTCACTTTATGTAAGGGATGAGAATCTTTGGTGAAATAAGCTACAATAGCGTGTCCTCCTTCGTGATAAGCCGTTATTAGATTAGCTTCTTCGTCCGGTAGCCTCGACTTTCTCTCCGGTCCCATCAGCACTTTGTCTCTTGCGTTCTCCAGGTGTTTCATGCTCACGGAATCAGCTCCGTCAATAGCAGCGCGTAAGGCAGCTTGGTTGACCTGTAGGATAAATCTTCATATTAATTTATCCTTAACTCTACTCAACAATCAGTAAAAAAGCACTCTACCATGTTTTCCAAGTCAGCTCCGGTAAATCCGGTTGTCCCTCTGGCTAATATATCCACGTCAATATCCCGACTCAATACTCTACCCAGATAGAGATCTAAGATCTCTTTTCGCCCGGAGAAATCGGGAGTGGGCACAGTAACTTCTACATCAAATCGACCTGGGCGCAGCAAGGCAGTATCTAAATCATCGCGTCTGTTTGTAGCTCCAAGAACTATGACACCTTCGTTCTGGTGGAACCTAGGATTAGAATTAAACCTAGGATTAGAATCTGTGGGAATTATTTATGGTGAAACAATATTCAAGCTTTACAATAGGTCAAGAGAACCTCACCCATCCATTTCTGATAGCAATTGATTGATAGTCTGATTCGCGTATGGGTGAAGAACAGAATTTGTTCTCTTTGCTCCGACAGAATCAATTTCGTCAATGAATATAACACAGGGAGCTCTCTCTTTGGCCGCTTCTAAAATCCGACGTAATATGGTAATTAATACGAGAAGGTTGTGACTATACTCTATCATTTTAATGAATTACTAACTGAATAAATCTCTGACTCTCCTAGCCCCTTGACCAACGAGAATTTCATCAAACTCTGGTCCAGCAGCATGGAAAAAGGGAACTCCGGCTTCTCCAGCTACCGCACGTGCCAGTAAAGTTTTTCCAGTACCTGGAGGTCCGACGAGTAGAACTCCTTTCGGCAGTTTACCACCAAGCACTGAGAATTTATCTGGACTCTTCAGAAACTCGACGACATCTTTTAGCTCTTGTTTAGCTTCATCTGCCTAAGGATAATTAAGAAAAAATGTTTTAACAGAGGACGAAACGACTTTCTATAACATTCAAGTTGTTTTTGATAGTTGACTCACCCCCTTCACATCATTAAAAGTGACATCGATGTCTTCTGGGTTAACTTCTACTTGATTACCAATTGGTATTCTGAACATACCGCCGTTTGAACTTGCTGCTAGGATGATTACATCATTTGGATTAGTATAATCTAATTCACAAAGAGCTAAAACAGTGGCAGTGATAAAAAAAAAGAAAAGACTATTTATACAAATCAGCATTTCTTTTCATGTTCGAGAAGGTTTGAGAAATGAATATTCCATTCTTGAAATAGTTAGAAGAAATGAGAAGTAACGAGTGAGATTTTCTTAGCCAGGTCTATAACCACCACTGTGAATCGTGTAATAATCGTGGTTAGATGATCGCGTGTACTAACGTTTATACACACCAAAATATATCAAAACGCAAAGGAATGCACCAAATAACGCAATCCTTAGTGCTACTTTGCACCATGTCTTGGGGCGAACCGGATAGTTTTGCCCATGACCAGCCAGGTACCCTTCAGCAAATGCAACTTTAACACGTTGCTGTTCACCCGCGCTCATCTCTCCTTCGTTAAGCAAACTTCGCAACTTTTCTACCTGCGGTGGTTCCATACCACCACCAGATATCTGCACCTTGTCAATCTGGAAATGAAATAAAATTTTTGTTACATACTGATGAATAAGGAGCTGAGGATCAAAATGGAACATTCACAGTTATAACTGTTTTACAGTAAACAATAAAAAAAACATTTATTTTCTAATATCAACTTTCAAATTAATTTATTAGCATTTTAAATCATAATACACGTACTTGGAAAGTTGTAGTCTAATTTTTGTTCTTTTAATTTACAAAGTTCTTGCGTAAATTAATAATGAAATTTGGAAATGTTCGTTTTCGATCCGTATTAATGGAAATATGACCTTTTAATTCCAATTGAATGACAAGTGTGTCTTTGTGATTCTAATTGGGGAGCTCAGGACTAAAGCTAATACTTATATAAAATATCGGAAATTATTTTTTTACTGTATCCGATGTAAAATACAAAAACACATCAATATCCAGTATCCATTTTTACCAATTCGTAGTTCATTTATTATTAAAATATACATCAAGTATACGATTTCAATCAAAAGGTAACATTTTTGAATAGTTTGAAATAATAACGTTTATTATTACGATAAGAACTACGTATTTGTAACAATGGATACTCTATATCAATGTATTTTGAAATTTTACGTCAGATTAGAAAAAGAATATAATTTTCGATAATTTATATAGATGTTCCATTTTGATTCTCAGCTCCTCTATTGATGTATTTCTTTTACATACAAAGGCAATGCCAAAGACCAATCAAAGAGATTGAGGTTATACCTGATACACAGGGGGTGACAGTCCCATCCACCGACGAAGTCTTCCACTATAACTAGGGTTTCTTTCCAGCTCAGCTTTGACATTACGTTCAGTTTTGAATCCGCGAGTGATGGTCCCAAATCGTAGCGGTGTAATGGAGTATAGATTATGAAGTAGCCTAAACTGTTCAGAATTTTGTCTATAATTTAAACCCCTGCATTTATTTTCATCAAAACTGTTTCCCGATATATGAGAGATCCTCCATTTGTTGTTAGAACTTTGAAACCTAGGAGTAGTACCACGTGAAATTTGTCTCAAGATTTCCAATACTTCGCTCCTGTTTACTTGCAGAGCTATGCCCAAATTTTGTAGGTTTATTTTCTCCAGAGGAAATTCGGTGCAGTTATTTGCCGCCTGAAACAAAACTCAAAACTTTGAATAAATAAGGCGTTGATCGCCGAAATAAAACCCCAAGTAAAATCCACCATTGTGATATCTTATCGTTCTTTCTGATTAACGAACATATGTGTCTACATTAGCAAATAGTCGAACCAGTTCTAACCTCGGCGAGGCTTTTGTAGCATATAATGTCCCTTTCATGGTTGTGTTTATCTCCGCTCTTAGCACGGATAGGTAAGCCTGGTCGCCTAGGAGTGACTGCCGACGTCAGCTGGGTGAGGTGAAACAGCACCTGAATTGAGGGAGGGATTATTAGTTTGAAAACAATGTTAGGGATCAAAGAATGGATGTAGTAAAGCTTATTTTGTAAAAATTGAGTAACGAATGATGGTTCATGAGCGTTTATCACCTGATTGTGAGACTGTAGCGAAATCATGGAAGACTTTTTGATAATCTAATAAATACGAGCGACGATGTAGGTGGGTAAACGTCAAATTGGTGTAACGCAATTTTCACAATTTTTAGAACTTTAATGAGGGCAAATCGAAAGACAATTTTTAGTAGGTCTAATCCAGTGGTCTAATCACGTATCGTAGTGCCACCATTACGTTTGCCAGAGATTAGCAAAAGTTTATCGGTGAACGGAAATTGACGCTTTCATAAGGAGGCGTGATGGGCTTTCGAACACTTCCGTCGATTCGAATATTGAAAATTTAATCAGATTTACTTTTATTCGTGCAGCCTATTTATATATTTTTCCTTTTCCTAACCAGTTTTATATTAATTTTGACTCATATTTATGATAATCAGCTAACTTTGAAACAACATAGAAACAACGATCAATCACAATTCTTCTTCTTTTCCTTGAGTGGTTATATCATTGAGTAAAGATAGGTATCCTATAGATAAGTATGTATGTATGTATGTAGTATATGCATACATACAAATGGTTATATTATACCCTCCAATGGTTTTATCCTCATCGATCACGATTTTTGACAAAATTGTGACCCCGAGCGGACGTTCGTGGATGAATCTAGGATCTAGTGTTTTTAGCATATATGGTTTTGAGGGCCGGTATTCATAGACACATTAAACAAGAGAGAATATTCTCACTTTCTGGCTATCGTCTAACTATGCTGGCTCTCGTATATTCTCGACCATAAGCTAGAAATGGGCGCGAAATTCAAAGAGTGGAAAAGCAAACTCAAGACAACGCCCAAGAGTATTCGTTTCCGTCGTTGACTGAATAATATAGGTATAATGCTCACACCATTGACTAAATCAACGTTCAGACACTTCGGTCAACACTGCAGGACACTTACGTTTCGAATAAAAATTTATAAAAGAATTACCGAGTCTTTTCTCTTGTCCTTTTTAATAAAAGACCCGTACAATAAGTTGAGATATTTATCATTTATTCTAAAGCTTTCATGTTTTGGTTTACATATTATATAATTTAACAATATGTTTATATGTAATATAAAATACAGCTGGTATTTAAAAATATATATATTCAATCTCTTAATAAAATATGGAATGAAAATCATAATACATTTAAGCAACGTTATATTATACTATACATAAGGACTTTGACTCTAATCCATATTCTCATCGTTTTATATTCAGGTACAAGAAGCGGAGCTAATGAAATAATCATCTACTTCACTCGCGTAGCCGCTGCTGTTTTTAATTCCTGACAATATGTATCCTATGTATGTACTTTTAATCTACTCTGTGCGCACTTAATACTTACTAAATAATATTTAATCCCAAATTCAAAAATAAATGTCGGGTGCCAGAATACGAATACAGTTGAAGGCTCGTTTCTTATGAAACTTAAACATCTTTTGGACTTTTTGAGTCGATCTTGTAGAAATATATGTATATGTAAACTTTCTTTGCTTTGTATTGACTTGTGTCTAAATCTTATATTAATATATCTTCTGATAGTCTCAAGTAATCGGTTCACAGTGCAAACCGAATTGGTTGTAGAGAGACGATTTTGGACTCTTATACTCGATTGGAAAAACTATTTACAAACAATATTGATATATCTATGCGTATATGGGTATGTATAAAGTCAAACGTAAAGAGATAGATTTGCGAAAATATATTCAAATTCATTATGATTAGACTCTTGTTGACCGTTTGCTTTTTATTTATTTCTGTTTAAATTTTTTCTTTTTTTTTCTTGGCTTCGGTAACTATTCCATAAATAACGCATCCTAGATTAAAGATTTAGTACTTTAGAAAATTGGAAACTTGACGAGCATTTTCTGCATCATGTGAAAAGACACACACCTTCTTTTATCTTGCACGGTCCCCATGAACTTTTGATTTTCCGTTCCCGACCCTCCCGTTGACTGATTGTCATTTAAATATTTTATCATATTCAGATAACAAACATTCGATAACCAAATTTTGCTGCATTAGATCCAACGCCATATTCGCACTCTCAACCCTAGGCCACATCAACGTAGGTCCAAATACTATAGCCAAATTTGGTATGTGCATCCGGTTGAACTTCTGGTACATCGTGACTCTGTAGAAAGATAGGAAAAAAAAAAGAAAAAAAAACGATAATCCATTCAATAAACATTCAGATTCGCTGATATATTAAATAAATAATTCCAATTCCCAATGTTAATGGACACTGACCTCAGTAAATGTTGTAGCAAGAATTGCAAAGTATCATAATGTGCCTGAGAAAGCCCCCTGACAATCTCTCTAAAGACTTGAATTCTATCCGATCTCTTCTTTGCCACTAAAACAAAGAATTTGATGATCAAAGTTGTAATAAATAATTTGAGTATGCGTTAAGTTTTATTCCTAAAATAGCGATTTATACAATTTACACTTTACGAGCGATTATGTCCATGAATGCTGCCATTAAGTTAAAACATGCTTAAAAATCTCGAGTTACTTACTACTGCCTTTCAGAGCTTTTTCAAAAAATTCATAGGGGATAAGGGGCTCCTTTAATTCTCTGAAAAATAACTTTAGGGATCCAGTTAGTACATGAACATCTTCCTCCTGCTCCAAGATATCCAAATTGTTTTGATCGACTTGTAAACGGATTTTCTGAATTTGACTGAGGTTTCCACTCGCTCTGTACAAACCATCTGCCTTCATGTTCTCCGGATTTCTTTCCAAGATCTTGATGCAATCTTTCACGAATTGAGGTACCATGGGCGGTTGCTTCGGACACACATCTTTCAAATAAGAGCCGAATGCTGGCTCGTCTGAAAAGCGAGTCATCTATTAACTGTTTATTAAGAATGTCAGGTTGTATATTTTCCTTGCAGACACGATTTGCTCCCCAAGTAACTGATTCAGATTCAAATGGATTAGAATGATACGGTGATCTAAATGGGATATATTATAAGGGGACACATAGCGTAATGTAATACCTTTGTATATACCATTCTTGACGAGCGAATCCATGGTCGGTCTTCTTTGAAAGAATCGTTTTAATTTCGCTTTTATTTTCGTCTGACGTTCCGCGGAAGATGCGCTTAGATCTTCTGTCGACCCTTCGAACTTTTTAACTGTACATGCGAAATAAGAGATTGTAGGAATTGATTCAAACGTTATTGTAAAAAATCTTAAACGTGCATTTCATTAGAATAGACTAGAATGTGATTTTCGTTCGGTATCCAAGTCAATCACCATAACTGGGTTTTACACTTACAGACGCTAGCCCTATTGCCAATGGCTGCCTCCAGAACATTTCTCGAACTTAGAATATCACGTCAATCTTTATTATTAATACGCAAAAAGGACCCACTTACGCTTAATAGATCTTGACCGCCCGATTTTCGATGGTACTTTAGTCTCCTCGGGAATACTGACGGACAAAAACAGTTTACTCTTAACGTCTCGAGATCGCTCTGAGCCAGGCGATGGTGAAGTTGTTTGAGTTTCAATGCTAGAGGGCTTGAAGAATAAGGTTCAACAATATACGAACAATGACAAGGAGGTGAAGTACGTGGGCAATAAAACAAAAAACAACCAAAAAAATCTTACCAGTGTGTTAATCACGTCTTGTATTTCCTGGTACCATTCGCTAGCTACTATGGTATTATCGCTTTGTATTAAAACCTGTAGTCCAAGTATGGTACCGATGACATAAACGTTTTTTCTGCTACTTGCTTTCTCATCAGGCTGCACAGTGGCGCCATTAAGATCTACAGATATGTCCGGCTTTGCTGCTGCGGATTGCCCAGATTTCTGTAAATCATTTTTATCAAGAAAAATGAAAGAGAACGACAATAAATCGTCACACTCTGTCAAATAACGGGAAATCCCTCCAACATAGAAGTAAATTATTTTCCTCACCATGGCTGAAAAGGTTTTAGCATCTTTAAAGAACAACAAAAACAATTCCGAAAGCACAACATACGACGAATTCCAATGTTTTCTAAGTCTTTTCCCATTCTCAGTTATCTTTGCTCTTTGCAGCGTTCCTTCCTTAAGAATGCACTAGAAATTAAAGAATTTATTAAGTTACTTATTTATTCTGATATTACAAATAGTGCTTTCTAGACAGTGCTGGAGCCACTAAAAACCTACAGAAGAGAATAAATCCCTTGTTCGTAGGATCAGATATGAAATATATAAGAATATGTGAAATCTTTTAATATCCAATGATTAAATAGAAAAGGTGATATCGTCATTTTTTAATATTTAAACTTTACCATATTTCCATCAAATAGTTGAGGCCAATCGTGTGTTACAGAACCCGATCTACGTGCAGCGAGCTCTGTTTTGCTCGTCCTTTGATTTCCAACCACCAAACTGCGTGCCTTGCCAAACCGAAACTTTTCACTACCGCCACTACTCCTGAGTTCGACATCTTGATGTTTTTCCTGCATATTTCGCAAGATGGGCTCAACAATGGACACTGAAGGAAGTAACCACGATGATTCGTTACTGTTTTCTTCGAAAAAGTAAATTTTACCCTCTGCGTCGTTTGATGAGAACCACTATAGGAGGAAAAGTAAAAATATAACTGTACCATGCTGGTTGCAAAATAGTAGAGATTCAATGAATTCTCTCAATACTCTTCATAGCGTTTGAACTGAATTGTGTTGTAATAGTATACACTTTTCAAACATTGGTGTTTACTTGCCAATAGAATCGTCACGGGATAATCATCAAAGATATGAATTTAATAACATTAATTACCTCGTCTCCGCCGTTACCTGAATCGTTATCTAAGTCCACAAAATCATAAAAATCACTGGCACACTGAAATCTAATTTCCCGCAACCAATCAAAGGTAGAAAACATCGTTTTCATATAACGACATTCAAAATTTTCAAACATTTTATTCTCAAGATTAGCCGGTAACCATTTGTAATTTCGACCATCTATCTCTTTACAAATAACTTCTTTCAATCGATAATCCGGGTCTTTGTTTTTGTGACCTCGGATCATTTTTCTCAACAATTAACTCGACTTAACGCACCACTTCGTGATTATACTCTGATTTACTTGTTATCTTATCATTATTTATGCAAAGTTCCTTTTCTTTGTAACCACATCCTTCCTTGACAAGACTTTCTATATGCCAAACAGTCACGTTACAAACCACATCTTTCCTATCATACTTCAGAACATGCATTTCTAACGGAATGGATTAAGAATATCCAATAAAAAAAAAATTATTATCAGTTTTCATTTACATATAGTCGTTTAATTCTATTAGTCTAGTCAAGAAGTGAATTTCCTGCGAAAAATCGTTCTAGGTCTCCTAAAAATATAAGCGATGGCCCATTCGATTCGGAATGTTATTCTGAGAAAGACGCTCGAAAACTATAACTGATAGAGGCAATTTGAAAAAAGATTCTTGAAGAGGAGGAAATTTCCAATAAAAAAGTTGATATTTGGAAGATAATGTTAATTAAAAACAACAAAAATCGATTAAAAATGTAAAATTTTGATATTAAATGCATGTATTATTTAGACCAAAAGCAGCTGCAGCCATGGAAAAGCAATAATTAAATAGTTGGTAAGAAGGGTAACAAATAATATTAACAAAAAAATATAATATCTCGTATATTTGTTAACATATAAGTAATTAGACCACAAGAATGCATGATAAATTGTAATTTTTTGAATAATAATAAATACTTGTATTTCATAAACTATAACAGCTAGAGATTGCAATGAAAAACTATTGAATAGTTGAATTATTACTCAACAAAATTGTCTTGAAATGCAATAGTCGTAACTTCCATAGTTTAGGAGATATAAACATTATAAGATCTAGACGACATTTTTATAAACAAATGTATGTACAAATTGAACCATGATACAGATACAGACTTGATCGAAAGGTTATTTGAAAGATCAATTAATGTTCTATACAATTATCCTGAATATTGATTACTGTATCTTCACTAGTTTAAAAGTTACAGCTGTTTGTTACTTAGCAAATCTAGTGGACGGTTCAACTCCCGTACCGTGCTAAAATTGAAAATTCTTTAAAAAATACAAAAAATTTTTTTTGAACACTGTCATATATCGTTCATTTTGTAATTTTTCTTAGAGTTTAAAAAAAATTATAATCACAATCAGAGTTTGTTTATAACAAATTGTTAACTTAATAAACAATTACAATAAAATTTTTTTTTTGTTTTTTTATAATATAGAGAATTGCCAATAATGAATTTTAAAGAAAAAATAATTTCTTAATATATTGTTCAAATAATCTGAATATTTAAAAAACAATTATAAACAATTAAAAAAAATTTTTAAGAAAATATTTTTCAGTTCAAAAATCATAATATACTCTTAGGAATCGAATACAAAAAAAATGTTAGAAAAATATTAAACTACCCTATTTGTTTATAAATATTTTACAAATAAATGGCTTAAAAAATTGAAAAAACGTTATTTAATGCTATTGTCAGACAGATTGTCTCACATTTAATAGTATTAGAAAAAACGTTTTAGGTACATTGCTCTCTCTAGAGGCGGTGTACCCCTGCCGTAACACCTGTGCGGAGCCCTATTTTCAACATGCAATTAAAACTATAAATAATTAAGATAGAGTTCCAGGAGTCCGGACTTTTTTATTGGAAATTTTCTCCTCTTTATGAATTTTCTTTCAAATCGCCTCTATCGGTTATAGATTTTGAGTTATTGCCAAAAAACTGGGCCTACTTTTTTTATTGTTTTTAGTTAATAATAGTCGCAAGTTTTGTTGAAATGATTAATCTTGAAAACGTCTTTCATAGAATGACATTCCAAATCGAATGAGCCATCGCTCATATTTTTAGGAGACCTAGAACGATTTTTTGCAGGAAACTCCCTTCTCGACTAGAATATACGTTCAGGATGTTTCAAAGATCCACGAACAGCAGTTATCTTAGTAAAAGCCTATTGTCAATTCAAAAGCAAGCAATAAACTTGTCTATCAGTATTAATAAACAAATAGACTATATAACAAAGAGAGAACAGAAAAAACATTCTTACCTTTTCTCCTCGGACGTTGACAAAGCATATTTGCTTTGATTGGGGATCATATTCCTGAGTCCATCCCAGTGGAAGATTGACAAAGTTATCTCGATCGCGATCGATAGTTACAGGACTTGAGTTATTAGACAATTCAGAAAGAGCATAAGCCTCGGATTCCGATTGGCTGAAAAGTGCCTCCGAGCTAATGTTTGAGCTCAGTATCTGCTCATCGGATATGCTTCTATCAATGAGTGGCAGACTTTCCGAGCTGACAATTGCTTTGTCATTAATTTTGCTGTCCAAACTGAATGCCGAGTGTTCATTTGTGCTCACAGAACTCTTTGGAAATGCTTTGTAGTGTAGGTACTCGTCTGAACCACTGTCGGAGGTGCATAACAAATTTCTAAAACTCACAGCCGTGCTTTTATTCGCATCAAACACTTTGAGATTGGTAGTATCTTGGCTAAGATTCTCGTAGCTCTTCGAAATTGACGGGGATAAAACCTGAAGATAGGGTTTAACACCTTTGTAAGACCCAGATAATTCACCCGAAATTATTCCCTGCGTATCTCTCACCAATTCTATTGTCCGAGGAGCTGGAATTGGCTTTACCACAGACTTGCCAATGCTTAATTCTGGCTTTACATTCCCTGAAAATTTTCTGACTGCTTGTGATCTGGTGGCTGCCAACGTAGCCCTCAGCTCCATGTTCACCAGCAGTCTTATGTCCTCCAGGCTCTGGCTCCTCCGTTTTGTCTTCCGCGCAGAAGCGCCGTGGGAATCATAGTGCCTTTGAAAGTGTTTGTAGTATTCAGGCACGGCAACGCAATTGAATGTTGCAGACTTTTTGAGCCTTGATATAGTAGGTCGCGCGACATCTTGTAGGCGATCCTCCCCGAAGCACACATCTTTGGTAACAACTTGAGACTTTTCTTCTTGTTTGGACTTGAAACTGCTTTTGTAATTTAATTTAGATTTGAAATTTTTCCACATTTCTCTGTCTTGGGAAACATTTGTCAGATCGCTCTCATCGAATGAGGATTCTTTAGAAGTTGGTGAATTTTTTTCGTTTTGATCGGCGTTCTGTACTGACTGATTTTTGTTTAACGAAGATTGTTGTTTGTCGTTATCTACAACAAGAGTTCTACTGGCAGGTAAAAATTGGATCTCACTAGCCAATTTCTCGAGTGAAGGTGTCAGCTTTATCTTAGTGTCCACGCTCTTTATCTTCAACTTCAACTCGGGGCGTATCTTCACCTTGTTGTCCGCCTTGATTAAAATATTTGAATAACTTGGTTTCTCAAAATTCTCACAATTTTCAATATCCGATTTCAACAGCTGTGAATGCTCCTGATAAGCCGATAAGTAGCGCTCTTTATCAGCAGATAAAGACGCTTTCCTATCACTCCCTTCATCCCTGGTGTCAAGCCGCATTCTTGATTCATCGTTCAGTATATTCGCCTCCTCAAACTCGTCTTGCCTCTTGGGTGACTTAGGAGTGTTAACATTTGTCGGAATTGAGCAAGTTTCCTTGTTAGTCAATGAAGTGCTAGTCTTTGGTGATTTTGATTTGTTGAATGTAGATTCAGCCCCTGACGTGGTCTGTTGCTGCTGAGTTTGCTGTAGATTTTTTATGGCCTTAGAAGAAACCTCTGCGGTTTCCTCTATCTTGGATGGAGAAACCTCTTCGGATTCTCTCCTTCTGCCTATATCATCTTCATTATTCAATTCTAATCTGGAAGTTACAAAATTCTCAGGCTGAGTTGAGTGAAGATCGTGCAGTTCTTGCGTAAGCTTTTCAAGTGGATCAAAACGGTCCTTGATCGCCACGCTTCTCAGTACAAAGTTTGAGGTGTTATCATCAACTCGTTCTTTCCGTATCTGTGTCAATTCAGTCATGAGTTCTTCGACCGCCCAGGACTTTCGTCTGTCATTTAAAATCTTCATAGCATTGTCAGAATAATCAAATGTGCCAGGGCTCTGTGGAGATGGAGAAACGGACGAAGTTAGTGTTTTCATGCCCATTGAAATTGGCGAGTTTGGTCTCTTCTCAATATTTGGTTTAACTAGGCGACGATCATTGCTGCTGTTACTGTAACGTTTGATTGCACTATTTTTTTGTACAGAAAAATTTAGTTCTTCGTTAGAAACGGCTATAGAATCATACTTCATGAACGTAAAATCACAATTAGGGCCTCTCAGATCATTATTCAACCCTGCAGAATCCATAGAGTTGTCGCGTTTCATTGATGGTTTTGGATTCTGGGAAATACTATGTGAAATTTGATGTTGAGATGGTGTCTGATACTCAAAAGAATTTTGGCCAAGTTCATTACCTTTCTTAGGCGAATATACAGGGCAATTTGAAGCCAACTTAGATTTGACTTCGGCATTTTCCATCACCGTTTGCAAACCATTGCTAGACAGAGAATCAGAGGTGTATTTGCCACTGGAAAGTTTTCTTACAACGCTCCTGAACCTTTCCAAGCTCTTTTTTTCACTCTTGCCACGTCCCAGATAGTCATTTTTCTCAGCTTTTTCCTGTTCTACTTGACCCCCAACCTCCTTACCCTCAGCCTCTTCGACATTTTCCAATCTGTTATCCCTTTCTAAATTTTCAGGGCCTCCCTCCACCACCTGCGAAATGCCCATAGTGTTGGAGAGCCATTTTTCGACTTGCCTTCTTCTGGCTGATTGATCTTTCATCCCCTCATGAATGGTCGGTTCATCATCCTGTTTGCCCCCCAAATTCTCTTCTGGCAAACTGGCTCTCCCTAATTCACTAACGTATGTCACCGGCACATAAAACGACCGCTGCTCATGATTCCTAATAACTTTCCACCAATCGTTGTTTGTCTTTTGTATGAGACAAAGTTTCTCATCTTTCTTAATGACTACTTGACGCCCGTCGTTGGTCCTGTACTCAAAGTCATGATCCACTTGCAGATAGGAACATTCTTGAACGTTTGGGTCACTCATCTCAATCCAAATTTACATTTTTCCAAATTCTGTTACTATGCTGTCGAAAAAAATATCATTACGTTACTCTGATATATATTGTTCTCAATTTCAGGTAATGTGATCACATGGGGTTTTCTAAAGAATATACGAGTGTGAATGAGTGGAGAAACGGACGAAGGATCGAATGTGACTCGAGTAATTATTGACATTCGAGGGAGATAATAGGAGAATAGACAATTTACGAATTGGAGGTTATGTTATCGAAAACGAATTATCAACAAAATTACATGCAATAGAGAAATAAATAAAAATTAAAATAAAGGCGTCGTTCCTGCGTTATTTTGATCTAATTGGCTAATTATCTAACGAGCGATAAGCTGATGACGAATAGTTGTTTAAGGCAGCGCCATATGCTTGATAAGTGGATTGAATTCTAAGAAAATAATTATATGTGTGTAGCGAATCGCTCTCCCTTACCTCGGTGAACATGTTTCGGTGATTAAAGTATATGGGTGGAAAGTCAGGCTCCTTGGTGATTATCAATTCCACGACATTTGATGCACTGTTATTCCTATAATCATCATCATGCGTATTGAGATGCACGAAATTTAATCGATTTATGACATTTGCAATTTATACATGTATGTATAGTATGTATCATATACGTCCGTGGTAAGTATTTACTGTTTTTAACAACCACACGACGTAACAGGACCACGCCTCTTTTTCACCTAGGCGATAGGCATTCACTCCCGTGACGTACTTATGTATTATTGACTTCTTCGTCTTGCGCTAATCGTACGCACGCATGTATGTATAGGTGTGACTTGGGCCTCGATAATTGAGTAACGAAAGTATAACGGACCTCGGACATGATTGCAAGTTTTGAAAAGCTTAATTTTAGTATAAATTTTATTAGATTTCTCATAAATTAAATCGGTATCATATATCGTGTGTAAGTTTATTTTATCTCCGAATTAAGTCGAATAGGTAATTAACAAGTAAAAGGCTGAAACTGATCAACGCAGTCAGCCTTTTTCGTCATAGAGTTGCTTGCGTAACTGGCAAGCAAAAAAAGAAAATTGATGGACTACATCTCTCTCTCTCTCTTCCCTTGATTGGTTATTTATTTATTTTTTTTGATGGACTACATCCATCAGCCATGAAATAGTTAATTATTGTTGATGGGAGAATCGAGCGATCTAAAAGATTCCTTTTCCTGGCGCCATCTAACAATGTTCTAACAATATTGAACAGCTAAAGTAGAAAATCAGTATTTTTCAAATTTCGTCAAATTTCGTTGAGAATTTTGAGCAGTTATAAAAACTGAACTAACTGCTTTTGTTGTTGGTTTTGTATTGTAATATTAATATTTATTTTATCATAGACAATAGACAAGACAACAGATTTTCATACGAAATACAAGTCCAAAAGATTCTGAGAAAATCAAATTTTTTACCGTTTATCATGAGACTATAAGATTCTGTGGAATTGACTTAAATTGTTGTACATATTGCATAAAATGTAGGTAAACAATGTGTTAATAGTAATAAATGAATATTTATTCAGCATCTGTTGCAGTTTATTATTTCTTCTTCTTAAATTTTGTTGGCACTTCGGGTTGTGGCTTCTGCCAGTCTAAAGGCTTACGACGATACATTGGCCATGGAGGTATGGTAACGATTCCAGCTAAGACAAAACCAGCACCTAATATGTAAATTGTTTGTGAAAACTGTTGTATTGCGTATCCCCAGATAAGTCCAACTACCTAAAAAATAATTAAAAAAAGCCATGTCAATAGTTAGTCAGCAAGAACAGAACATGAATAGTAGTTTTAAAAAAATCAACTTGCTCCAAATAGCGTGACGATAACCCTGGAAAGTTTTTCAGCCCTGGCTTGACCGTCATAGTCCTTTAAGAGAAGAAAAAAATTATTATTTGATTGGATAAACAGACAATTGAATGAAATTATCTCAGCTTGAAGTGGCAATGTTTCATGAGACAGAAAGGAATCTGTATAATTATATATGTATGTATGTACAATACATACATGGTTTCAATACAGGTTCAATGCAAAAAAGAACTTATTAGTAACAATCAGAGAAGAGATCCAGCTTAATTTTCATTTTCGACTCCATTGATTAGTCGGCTAACTTTTGAACTTACAGGTTATGAGATGTTTCCACCAATTTATATTTCAATTTAATGATTGATACTACGTCGTTGCATTGACTTACCATGTGAGTCGCCATCGAGTCGAAAAAATCCATATTTGTGATTTCAGAGACTAATTCGTTTTAGCAGTTTTTGAGCCACAGATGGTGATTTACTTCTCATTTGACGTAGCACTGTTGCACGTGAATTGACGTGTAGTGTGGTCACACGAACCAGGCCGCGAATATACAGAATCAACTAGACGGTGAAATTGGCGATCATGGGTGGAACAACGCCGCCATCGGACACCAAACATTGGGTGGTTGTAAACCAGCCTTTCGGCTTATACACGTCAAACACCAAACATCTACCTATACATATATGTATAGCGAAGCAACTCGGTTGAGCGGCCAACTTTGAATTGGACAAGAATTGACGTTATGCGGGAACTTGAGAAGAATTTACGTAACTCGAACTTGAAAATAATTTGGTTAATCGTGTAAATGGGTTTGTTTGTGAAGGTGAATTATTATTGGAATAAAAGCGGAAGACCTTTGTGTGAATTAAATTTCTACCATCGTCAAATGTCAATTAAGGGTTGAAAAGTAGGGTTTGGAAGAAGAAGGCTAATTCGCGAAATGGGAATCACAATGGCGACACCCTTGGCAACTGTCGAACGTGAAATATAGGTTATTAAAGTAGTTCTTCGAAGGTATTGTTTAATTCAATAAACTATTATTATCACAATTGCAATAGTATGTTGCATATAATATTGGCCATTTAATATCAACGACTATAATTTTTCGCTAAACCAAAGCGACTTTTCATCCGCACACATTATAATGGCTGGAAATTTAACTACCGACACAGATCTCGTTCAAGAAGTTAAAACACTACTCTGGGGTTCCTCTGTTAAGGACGACGTCTTCAAACGATGGTCTCAAGGTTAGTATAATCAACGACCCGTACTTGTTTCGATATTCTTCAAACCGTAAAGTTAACCAAAAAAGGGGCCCACTTCATTCCGGAATTATTTGCTCGTCAAAAATACGAACTTTTGTAAGGACAAATAAAGACTGACATTCGTCTCTCAAAAAATTCATCCAAAGAAATAGGAATAAAAAACAAGAATTTATTTTACAGGACTTTTTTTCAGCAACGACGAACCAACCGCTCTTGTACAAGCGGAGGGAGGTCCATGCGCCGTTATAGCGCCAGTACAGGCTTTTATACTAAAACAATTACTGTTGGAAAAAGATATGGGAAGTTGGAAAAAAATTAGTGCTGAGCAGTGTAACTTACTGCTAGTTACAGCTATGACGGAGATAGTAGCACAGGCTGCGGATACCCAAAAACCTAGATACTGTATAGTGCACACAGCCACGCAAGTCGGCGCATTGACAAACTGCCAAAGTGCTGAAAATAACGTGATAGATCCCAAATCAAGCATGTCTCCTCAAGAAAGTGACAAAAGCGTGGAAGAAGGAAGTACCACAGAAAACAGGCTTGAGTTAGAACCTGATTTTTTTCATTCCCAACTAAGGTGGTTACTTTTATTTCGGGTGATTTTCGTGTGAAATGTGTTTTGTTCTAATATGCTACCTATTCCTTTATTAGGATATTAACCGTCGACAATACCGACGAGTTGAGAAATTTCTTTTCTGACAAAATCGACATGCTTAAAAATCCGTTTGGGGTTTTACTCCTACTTTATGCAGTAGTTTGTACTAAAGGACTAGCAGGCATGCAAGCGGAAATGTCTGATCCGATGGAGCCGCTCATAGACTCGACCTATGGATATGGAAGCCAAAGTTTAATCAATTTAATGCTGACTGGACGTGCTGTGGGGCATGTGTGGGATCACGACCAGGACATAGGAGGGCTTAGTCAGTTTAAAACGAAATATATACTCTGATACACGTTATTTTGCATTTTGCTAATTTTCTTAACCATTTCTGATAACAGAGCATTGAGTAAAACACCTTATTGCTACTCTTCGAAGCGAAAATTTACAAAAATGTTGGATCAATGCATTCAAAGATGTTTACTCAAAGTTTGAAGAATTTACTAAAGAGCTTGTGAACTCAAATTACATTATTCTACTGGTCGATAATTTGTTAGGGTTCATGTTGAGAATGTAGTTTTATCGTCGAATTCGTATTGATTTCTTTATTTCTACTTTCAGAACTTCGAGGTATAGACAAACAAAACCAAGTCGGTTTTCTAGCACTGTTAGAACACTTGAGATATTGTGAAGTAGGAACGTTTTTAAAAGCTCCGTCACATCCCATCTGGGTTCTTGGCTCTGAGACACATTTGACTGTCTTATTCTCCCCGGAAAGACGACTGGTGAGTCCCGAGACCCCTGCAGAACAAGCTCGAAGGGTTTTCAAAAAATTTGATCCGGAAGGAAACAACTTCATCTCAGCTAATCTGCTCCAAGATGTTCTCGCGGAGCTTGATCTTGTAGCTGACACAGAGTAGTGAGTATGATTTTAGACATTTGAGACTCTGCCTGTTGTCCAGCCTACCAAAACTTTTGATTGTAAAAAAATCTTACAGCGTCGAGATAATGAGGAAAAAACTGGACAGCGAATCTCTGGGGATAATCCTGCTTGCTGCTTTTATGGACGAATTTTTCCCCGAAGATCCCAGAACCTGTCCTGATACATTCACGTTGTTCCACTACAATGGCTTGCCCCGAAGCAATCTTCAAAACAAACTGACGTATCGGAGGGGACAGGCAGTTCTTCTAGAATGTACAGTAAAGTGTATTTTAGACAGTAATCCGATGCTCACAGTACTGCAAACGAAATGGCCGAGTATCGAGATACAGTGGGATAAGGAGCAGACGCCTAGTTTGAATTAGAAAAATAATGCTATAAAAACGTAGGGATGGAGATAAATCTCTCTAAGTATGGACTATGTATGTACCAAAATCGGCGTTGAGGGAAAGAAATGTTATAAATATAACAAGTTACGTGATTCTAAATCTATATTAATAATTACCTTAAGTAAGTAATCTAATCTAAGGTAAGATAGCAGGCGTCGAGTTTTATTTATATGTAAGATAATATGATATTGAATTAACGCAAAATAGCACATTCCTGAAGCACTCTTCACTTTTTGTGTTGGCTCGATCACCCGGATTGTATGTATATGTACATATTTCTGGTTATATTCAGGAGTTTCGTTAGTTTTCAGAAGCCTTCAATATTGTCCAATAAATTGTCCAGTTTGAGACATTGTCCAAATTCTACGGGTGTCAATTGAAAAAAGATCTATTTGATGAATTGTAAAAAAAATAATCAAAGAAATGGATAATTCATCGACACAAAAACGGTTGAAAGTAAAATTTATTTACATATCTGGAAATTATTAAACGTCACTGGAAAGGCTGGGGATAACTGGATCAGGAGTGGTAGGGAATCGTGCTTTCACGTCGTCGATTATAAATTGACTTATTATATCTAAATCTCAAAAGAATCCAAACAGCAATTGTAATTAGTGATAAAGCTAATTATGTACTCCGTAGTTATCTCTCGTAATACGCTTGCTGTGTAATTCATAATCTCTTTTATAATTTGGAAAGCGAGCATACAGGACAAACATAATAAATTCATTGCTTTGTGCAAATGCTCTGAAGACTGAGTATAATATAAGAATCAATGTTTAAAGGATATTATACTATGGTAGGTTTGTAAGGTTGTGTATACCATGAGGAGAATAAGTGTCTTTGAGAAATAATAAGATGGTAACAAGTCAGGAAAAGTAAAAGGGGAAAAAGGAATATACATACATATATGTATGCACCATACAAATATAAATACAAATAATGTTTATAAAGGAAACTGCATGGAAAAACTGCAGTCCTATTCTAGAATTTCTTAATATATTCAGTCGAAAAATATAACATTCTATCTTATAGTTATTGGTTTCGCACATTTATACAACAATCAGCACGCAACCTTTATCAACAGATGTAATAATCAAACTATAGTACACGAATAATTAATTATTTATGACGCTATTTTGAAAAATTATCAAACTTAAATCATCACAACGCGTCTCACGCTATTGTTTATTTCGGTCCAATAAAAAGTTATGCGTTTGAACAACTTCACATATTGTTTTCTGAAAACCAGCAACCCGAATCAATTTATCCCCCAACATTGAGGATGGCAATCCGTCAATATTTTAAACATTTTCGTGGGCTTTTTCGGCAATCTGATTGGCCGTGACTGCCTCGGAGAGAAACAATGGCGTCATTACGCCAATCAGATCACTGCCTTACTCTGACGTCTAGGTCTGTCAGAGAATTAATTTTCAAATGTCAGTGGCCTGTAATTTCTTCCAATCGGTCGTAACGATGTCAATGTAGAGGCTTTTTCTCGTGACATAAATGGGGATTATTATTTAAGACGGGTTCGTAACGCGGCTAATAATGATCGAGTGGTAATTTAATCTCAAGCAGAGTTTCTTTGAGGTTATGTCGTCCCGCTATGTATAATCTACTATTTGCCAGTGACGTCACTTGTTACACTGTGCAAAACATTTAGTATATACATACATCATACCTATAAGAGGTTCAGCATCATTTTTCCCTGGCGAAAGAGCGCAACAAGTTTTGAGGCAAGGAAGAACTCTGCGACAATCAATGCAGTGCCGGATGCCATTTTGACGCTATTCAGTATTCCCCTTCCTTCAATTACATACATACTTGTCACGCCATGAGTACGAGAGTCACAGCCCTAGACTAAAATTGGGTCAATGGAATATGTAGCGTGAATTCGAGGCAAGTTTTATCAAGAATTTTACCCATGCTATTCCTAACACTTCGTTGAGCTTACTTCACATAATTCTATCGTATTCCATACTCTTATCTTATCTAACCAGATGGATTTAACTTTCCAAATAATTCCGCGAACCTCTCCCCTCGGTTTCTCTTATTTCTAATCAACAATAAAAAATTCATTAAAAGTAAAATACACTTTTCCGGATATCACTTCAACTACCAAATCTCGCGTTATCTGTTCTACCATATTTTACTCCCAGTTCTGTGCAAGGGACCAATAGAAATTATCCAGAAGCAACGAAAGGCACAGATAATGCTTCCACTGTTATAAACTAACAAAGAGATGATTCCTTCTCTTTTTCTATTCTCCTTGGACTAATTTTAACATGTTCTAATCCAGCTCTGACTAGTTGATAAAATTACAGAAATTCCCGAGAAGTCATTTCCTTTGAGATGGCTGATAAGCTTGGCCTCGGCACCGAGGTGCGAGAACTCAAGCTTGGTCCCAGTTTCACCAACAAAAAGTCAACTGCTTTTCACACGCTCAAATGTAAGTTTGTTATCTACGATTGTGCATCAATTTTTCTCCGTGTAATTCATCCAGAGTAGCTGACAGAAATTTTGATAATAAAAACATTTATTAGCTCCATCTAGTGCTCCAAATCAATTCATTTTCCAACACTTTAATTCTAGACAGCATTCTCATTAACTCCTGGAGCTGGTTCCATGTTTTCATATTCTGTTTGCACAATTTCAGACGACTTTAAACCAGCTAGTGTGGACGTGTCTAAGATGGCCCAGGTTGATGTTGGTCCAAATGCCACGATGACTGTTACTGTGCCACATTCGGATGGTGCGGGAACACCTCATACCGTGTTCAAGGGTTCCCAACGACCGTATCACAAAGAGTGTGTGTTAATAATCGACCGCATTACAGGAGAAGTAACACTAGAGAAGCTGTCATCTAACATACAAGTGAAAAAAACACGGCAAGTATTATAGGAGTGTTTCATAATCGTAATTTAAAAGATATTTTTAACTGAATTTTCCTAAGAGAGATTAAAATAACCGAAAGTCGTTTGTTGTCAGGACTGAACCTAAAACTCAATCGTTTTTGAGCATTCCCGGACAGAACAGCAACAACAGACCCTTCACACCGGTTGAAAATAAAAGAAGCCCTACTCATGGGAGGGCCAATGGGAGAACCAAAGTTGCCAGCGGCAAAAAGAGAGAACCTTCCATTCAGCACCATCCCAAACAACACAGCCCTCTCCAAGCATCACCCTACCATGGAAAAAGCCCGCCAAACATATGCAATAACAGGTATTATTAAAGACTCGGAAATCTTTGACAAGAATACAAACACTGGCGCATGGAAACAACGGCTAAGGAAAATAGATTGTAGGAGTTTCTTTCAGTCAGAAACTGACTGTTATTGATGGTATTTTTTATGGTTCCAGCTCTCCTGTGCCGCAATCTAACAACCCGTCAACTTTGGCCAGTCTTCCAATGATCGGTTTGGACAGTGATGATTTTGGCCTCTCATCTATGACAACTTCGGCCCAACTTCCGCACAGCTCTGCACCACCTAGGACTGAACTGCCCGCAATACGGGAGCGAGCAATTGAGGAAAATACTCCTGCTCCTGAAACCGACGAGGGTGCTCTCAGCGATTCGAGTTCTAGTGGTTCAAGTTCGGAAAGTTCGGACAGTGATTCTGATGCTGAAAATGTACCGGTACCTATGGCGACTAATGGCAAGTATAGTTGTGGATTTTGGCACTATTTACTACAGACGATTTTTTTTTTTCTTTTATATCGTTTGTATATAAGTTAAATGATTCAATGTTTGTAACGGAATTGGACAAAGAGTTTTTCGCCGAAAATTTATTTAACTTCTTAAAATTTCAGGACATTCGAACGGTATGGCGTCCCCTTTGTTATCAATGCCTGATAATTTGCTTAAAGATGACCTGCAACTGTCTGAATCTGGATCAGACAGTGACTAAGAATGATATTTCGTCGATTACTGTCTACTATTTTGATGAATTAATTATTGTGGAAATGAATTGCTACAGTTACAGCACTAATTATGATTACGATTATTATTGCTGCAACAGTATGAATTCAACATTCAACCCCTACAACTTCAACGGAATATTCGATTAAAGAACTTGCGTTATAAATATGTACAAAGCCTTATGTAATGGATGAAATAAATGAATTATTCATTAATTGCACTAGTTTACAGGGTTTATATACCTTCGTCGAAATATGTCATTTTTCATAAATTACGGGTACCAGGTACAGGGGAAATATTTTTAAAATTATCACGTTACATTTAGAAATCTTTTATTAAATGAAGAATTTAAAAAGAATGGCCAAAGAAAACAAATATTCACAATGATTAATTTACATTTTTTTTTGTAATTTTCTGGATCAGTTTCCCTTACTCTATAATATCACATGTGAACGTGTTTTAAATTTCGCATGATTTATTAATTACGTTAATGGCTACTTTCCCTAGGGAGATAAGCCAAGGGAGGAAAAGAAATTAATTATGTCAACACCAATCATTCTTATTTTATTACATACATACAAACGTCATTTCTTTATTCCTTTTCCAAGAGTTCTATTTCCAATTAATAATGCGAAGGTGACGATGAAATTCAAATTCAATTCATTCAATTAATTCAAGCGATTCAAGTATAAATTCGAACAATTCAAGTTAATTACAAATAATTCAAGCAATTCCTATGAACCGAGCATAGTTAGATGAGAGCCAATATAGTTAGACGATATCCAGAAAGATAGACGACAACAATGAGAATATTCTCTCCTAAATAGATCGACTCATCGACACCTTCCATTGGCATGTGAATTAGGCATAATGATCTTATTCCACGTAAACATTCCAGAAAATAAAACAGAATTTCCTATCAGAGTTTAAACTAGAAAAATACATTTAAAATGTTTAAAAAATTTAAGGACAAATTAGCGGAAGAAATGAAACAGTCTCCGTCGAGGCTGCAGCAATTAGCCCAGGTTAATTACCTCGATACTCATGTTGATATTGCGATTGATTCGCATCAAAATTTTTATTCATACTTTCTCTTGGTTTTTCGTACTATTCTCCATACATTGTCGTATACACAACTTTTAATTATACTGCTACTGATAAAACGATCATCAAATTCACGTGTCTATATTCTTCCGACAGTCTGTCATTTCTCCAGCTGCCTCCAACAATCTTATCCAAGATATAACAACATCCATCGACGACCTGAATCCAACTACAGAAAAAGCTGGTAAGAGATTAAAAACATTTCATCCATCATCCACCGATTATGTTTATGTTGAACACTATTTTAGTAAAATGTGTAGGATGCATTTTACATGTATATTTAATATGTAATTCGTTTTCTACAGACACTTTGCAGAACAATTCAGCGAATAATCCATTCCAGAGTGTAGATTTACTCGCCTCAAATTCAATGGAACGTTCAAGACGATCTTCGTTCAGTAGCGTAACTAGCGAGAATTTTTTCCCATCATATGAGAGCCCTGGAAATTTGTATCATCTGCAGGTAAACCCTTGGTGAACACTGATGTCTATTCAGTAAATCTTTCCCTCATCCAACCTTGGCTACTGGTTAAATCGGCTGTTGTATTAATAATTCATTTAGTTTAAAGTCTAGACGTAATTTCTATTGATAATTCACAGTCAGATATGGAGCAATCTGCGAGTGAATTTGAAGACAGTTCATCATCGTCACAGCTGGAGCATATAACGAAGGACGAATTGTATGCTGGTTATCAAAAATTGAAAACTAAATACACAAATTATCGTGCCGTGTATCGAGAGCTGTACAAAGAGAATACCAAGATGAAATCGGTCCTGGTTGAAACTCAGGATAAAGCGCTGAGGAGAATAGCCAATCTCAAGGAACAGTGCCAGCTTGAACAAGAGGCCAAAGCACACTTAGAGGAAGCGCTGAGAAATGATATTGAAGAAAAAGATCATCTTATCAATACTCTCACAACAAAGGCACGTATGAGTACTTTAGTTGAGCATGTTCTATATAGTTTATGAGATTCACATTTTGTAGGGTGGAGTCTAGAGAATGTAATCAATTTATTATTCTCTTCAGATAAAACTGTTGCAAGTGAACAGATCAAGTGATGAAACTCTAGAACCTGATGGGCAAAATGGGAAAAACAACGTCGATCTTTTGACCGATACGACAAATGCAGCTTTGAACCTAAACGATAATTTGGCCACTGAGAATTCAGTGCTAAAAGAAAAAGTGAAAAAGTTTGAAGTGCTGCTGGCAAAATGTAACGAGTCCTTGAAACGAAGCAAGGAAAAAATCACTCAGCTAACGGAAACTCGAGATATACTGGAAAGAGATTTGAATATTTTAAGAAATAGTACTACAGAACGAACTGAGATGCTGGAAAGTGAGATATACAGAGCAAAGCATGAGATATTATCACTGAACGAACAGGTCGACGTGTTTAAGAAACGTGAAGAAGATTCGGCCCTTTCGTTAGCTGAAAACAAATTATTCATACATAGAGAACTGGAGGTGAAAGAAGAGCAGAATAAACAATTGCAACAAGACTTGAAGAAGATCACGGAGTACAAAGACATTCTTGCCGAAGCAGTAGTTAAATACGACCACGAATTCAAACAGTTTGAAGTTGTAATAACCGACCACAGTATCGAGATTGATAAAAAAATATTACAGCTCCAGGATATGTTCACGAATAAATCCGAGGCTTTAAAACTTATCCAGCAAGATGTGAAGCACAAGTTTCTTGGTACCGAAGATGAAGCGAGGACCAAACGTGACAAAGAAATTAAAGAAAAAAAGGAGAGTCTGACTTCAGTACAAGGAGCTGCAAATGAAAGCATCACTAAGAATGAGGAGATTAGTAGATCGAGAGACGAGCTCGAAATTAAAAATGCTCAGCTTTTGGGATTGACGACGGAACTAAAATCCTGTAAATCTACGATAAACGATCTCAAAGAAATGCTGAGGGAGGTGACGATGGATTGGGAACAAACCAAGAGAGAGAAAGAATGCTTAATCGCAAACATATTGGAGTATAAAAAAGTTTTAGGGTATCTTAGGCGAGAATGTAACTCTATAAAAGCTGAGATAAAGGAAAAGTATTCCAGGCAAGAAGCAATGATAGACTCAATGAATAAAAAATTTGAAACCATATTTAATTCTGCAGAAAAAAATTTCCAGTTTGAAACACCGGATAAACCTTCTATTGAATCTGAGCATGAAGCAGAAAAAGAATCACGAGATCCAGAGGAAAATGTGTCTTCTTTTAACAGTGAAGTATCGAGCGTAGAGCTCAAAACGATCATCAACGACAATAATGCGCTTCGAAAAAAATGCGAGCAGCTGATAGAGCAGAGGGAACATATGATCAGCAAGGTCAATGAGTTTGACAAGCTGAATTTAACAAATATCAAACTTATCGCCGAAATTGATGAGCTAAACTTCAAACTACGGGACATCGCAGAGTTACAGGAAACTCAAGACAAAATGCAGTCGGAAATGGAGGGATTGAAGGGGAAATTGCTGTTTAGTAATAACATTGCCAATGATAATGACCATTTTACTAATCAAGTTTCCTATTTGAAAGACAAATTGGATAACTATGATGCGCTGAGTCAGGACAATGCAGCATTGAAGCAGGAATCGCTTGAATTGAAGAACGAATTAGCCATGGCTTTGAATAATATGGAAGCATTAAAGCTGGAACAGTCCAAAAATGTCGAACTAGGTATAAAAAATTTCTTACAAAAGTGTGCAGAGTATGAAAATGTGATCGTGAGTTTGACTAGCAAATTTACCGGACAGACCCTGCAGCTGGAAAAATTGCACGAAGAGTTGTCAAAGCAAAACACGAACTTCCGTGAGTTAAACGAGAGATATGAGATTCGGAATTGTGAGTTTAAAGAGACAAACGACGCGTTTGTGAAACAAGCCGCGGAACTGAAAGAATTAGATGAAAAGTATAAGACGCAATGCTTGGAGATCGAGTGCCTCCGTAAAAAGGAAACAGAAATTCTTAATCAGCTTGACGAAACTGTTAAAGTTAGAGAAGAAATGATCAATAAATTCAACGAACTAGAAGCTTGCAAAAACAATATTATTGACAAGAAAAATACCGAATTAGAGGAGCTAAAGCTGAGACACAAGAAAATATTGAAAGATTTAGAGTCTTCCGAGAAAATAAAAAACGAATCGGTGAACTGCAAGATGAACGAAATCGACGTTTTGACGAAAGATAGAGCGGAATTAATTCAAGAAATCGGACAGTTGAGGATTCAAAATGATGAAATTCACAGTCTGAAAGATAATAATGCAACTCTGCAGCTTGCATGGGACAAATTGAAATTAAGCAATGTAGAAGTTATGCGGAACAACAAAGAATTAATGGAGGAACAAACTAATTTAGTGAGATTGAATGCGGCATTAGAACTTTCCCAAAACAGTTTGGATCAGGAAAACAACGAGCAAAGAGATAAGATATTTAATCTAGAGCAACGAATTTTGCAGCTAAATCTAGATTTAGAAAATGTCAGAGATGAGGCTCGGGCTGCGGAGGATAAAAACACCAAGTTACATGAAACACTTGATGTTCTACAAGTACAGGGAAGCGAAGAAGTTGCTGTAAAAAACGACATTCAAACGAGAAATGGAATATTAGTTGCACAAGTTACCGAGTTACAGACAAAATTGAAAGAATTGGAGGATGTACAACAAGCAAATATCAAATTAGAGAAAGAAATCGAGAATTTACATCCAAAATTACAAACACTCCACGAAATAGAAGCTAACAATTCGGAGTTACTTAAGGTCATAGAAGATTTGAAGTGCAAGTGCAACTTTTTAGAATGCTGTGAGGATAAATTGAAGGAGAATATCGCTAAGTTGGAGACTATCGAATCGGCAAATACGGAAATGCGTAATGAATTAAAAATTTTGAACAAATTGAAAGCCGAGACTATGACAGAGGTAGAAGATTTGAGATGGAAGAATAAAAACTTGGTTCTGCAAGTCGAGGATTTGCAAGCTGTGGTAAACCAAAAAGGAGCTGAACTGAATCTGTTAGAAAATTCGAACACAAAATTAGTCCATGAATTGAAAGCAATAAATTCCGAACAATCAAAGACTTTGGAAGATAAATCAAAAACGATATCCGAATTAGAGAAGATGACTAAGGACTTAGAAAATGAGATAGTCGAGCATCAGCGCGAAGTAGGTGCGTTGAAAGTAACTAACAAAGAGGTACAGGATCAAATGTCGAAAATAACTGCCAATCATTTGAACACCTTAGAAGGTAAGACAGGGAAAATTGCTGAACTAGAGAAGACAGCCAAAGATTTTGAAAACAAACTCGTAGAGTATAGGCAAGAAGTTGATGCATTGAAAATCACGAACAAAGAGCTTGAGGATCAATTGACAAAAACAAATTCCAATCTCTCAAAGGTCTTGGAAGATAAAACATCTGAAATTGCTGAACTAGAGAAGCGAGCTAAACATTTCGAGAATAAGTTTGTGGAGCAGAGGCAAGAAGTTGATGCAGGAAAGATAATGATCAGTGAGGTAAAAGAACAGATGGTGAAAATAAATTCTGACCATTCAAAAGCATTAGAGGATAAAGCGAGAATAATTACTGAACTGGAGAAAGCGACGAAAGATTTTGAGAACAAATTGATAGGTCGTCGAGAAGAAGTTAACCAACTGGAAGCTGCCAATAAAGGCTTGAGGGAACAGTTGAAGAGTATTAGCCAGAATAGAAATGCCGATGAAGCTTTGGTACAAAGTTACAACAGCCTCCAGGATGAAAATAAAGAACTGCGCACACGATTAGACGAGGCAGTTATTTTGTACGAGACTAAAGAGTCGCAAATAGAAATTGTGAATCGAGAACTGAAACATCAAACCCAGATATTGACAAACAAGTTAAAAACGAACGAAGAAGAACAGAGCATGAGGATAAAACAATTGGTTAAAGAATTCCAAGCTCAAATACATGACAAGGATGAACAGATACAGGCAGCATTGGAAAAACGTTTTGGTGAGTATAACAAACTAATTTCCAGCAATAGATTTTTCGCGATTGTTAGAAAAGGGTTCATTTCTCATTGATTATCAATTCCCTATATTTTACAGAACGTCAACAAAATTATGAATCAGACTTGATTCGCCAGTACAAGGAGCAGCTGAAAGATTTCCAGATTGAGCTCACAGCAAAATCTGAACAAATAGAGAGTCTAATTCTAGATAACAAGGAAACGATCCAAGCTTATAAGGACCAAATTGAAGAACTTACTCAAGCAATTGCCCAAGTCAAGAAGGAGCACTCTAATGAGCTACAGGAAATTGAGCAAAACTGGAAAACTGTTTTGAAGCAACGAACTGATCAGCTCGAGACTAAACACGTAGATGAAGTGAATGAATTGACAAAGGAATGGTTGAATGAAAGAAAGGTATAAATATTGACATTTACAATAAAATGTTTCGACAGTTTCACTCCGCCCACAATTAGCACAGGTTTTGAAGAGGGCACGTTACCTTTGAGAAGAGCGAAAAAATGTTTTCATTTCCGATATTAGTTTGTTTGTTTTATTTGTGTATCACATCCATTTTATCCTTTATTTACTCTGTTTCGTTTCTTTTCAGGCTGCTGATAACAGTGATACTTCTCCAGGGGTACATATCATTTATTTAACTATTATTTTCACCACTAACTATTCAATCTCGAAGTGAAAGACACCGATTATGAATTTATATCTTCACTATTACTGAAAATTATCATCATCATCAACGATACATAGTATATTGATAAAGATAAATTTCAAATGTCCTCATCCTACGATTTTAGCATATACCTCCGCAATATTTATATGGCATAAATAAAAACACGAACAAATAATAAAACAGCAGGATAATTCAACTCATTATCTGTCACAGGAGCTGGAAAGTACGTCTCGTGTTGCGATGGCTACAATCCAATCAAACACTGGATCTCTCCACTCTCTTCAACAGACTATAATGTTGCAGAAACGTGAGCTTTCAGAACTTCGCAAGCTTCTTAGGATACGAAGCGAGAGCTTGGAGGGATCGACAGAAATCGAATACCTGCGAAATATTTTGTTTGAGTACATGATGGGAAGGGAAACCCTGGTTCTTACTAGAGTGATATCGGCTGTGGTCAAATTTGATCAGGAACAGACCTCAAAAGTACTCAAAAAAGAAGAGGACAAGTTAACGTTGGTAGGTATTAACCAGAGCGCCGAATTCTCAAAGAGGTGTAAAATAAAAATTTCGGCATTCTTGCTTGTAAAACTAAAATTTAAAAGTAAAACTTCCTCCACGTTTTTGTTTCAGCTCGGCTCAATTGGTCTGTTATAACATAGGATAAACAAAATGAGTATATCGACGGCTAACGAGTAATTGTCCGTGAGAAGACGTGTGTAGTGTTATTATTTATTTAATAACTATATTTAAGAAAAAAGTAATTTCAACGAATCTACAGCTAGCTGAATTAGCGTAATCCTTTTTGCAATAACTCTGGCGAAGATCATTGCTCGCATGACGGTGTGTTGGTTATATTAACTTTAAACATTCATTTAGTTGTTAATAACAGAGAAATATTGAAGGATAATAGTATACAGTGATAATATTACCACTAATTGTAAGTAAGAAAGGTTTTAATTAAATCCAATATTGATAAATTATTAAAAATAATGTAATCATCAATATACTATGTGGCTGTAATGTGAAGCTTTGTACAAATAACTTACGTAATCAATTGTGAGATTCATATATTAATTAATACTACCTAATGTATAGTTTTGAAAGTAACAAATGTAAAGTGTAGGTATTGAAACGATCAAACTAAGATGTTATAGAAACAGATAATGTATTTTATAAAGAATTTTCTTCAACTAGAAACAATTGTATTATTTATTAAAACTTGAATAACAAAATAATGAGAGACTACAATCATAACTTAACTACCTACGCTGCCTCCTTTCAATTAAGACTTTCCATCTGCTCGTCGAAATAAAGCTTCCTATGAATAATTGGTACTCGTTTATGCCTGATTAGAAATTGATCGTTACCGGTAGCGGAATATAATTTCGCCCCTTCGGATCCCATCAAATTTCTTAGCGCGACATTGCGCTGCAAAATCTTATTGTAAAATTCTTGACCACCTTTAATGTAATCTCTCCCTAACTTGCTCATTTCTTTGTCACATTCAGTGTCGTGATAAACAGTAGTAACATCTTTCAAAAGAATCCAGTTTCCGAGGCTGAACAGACCCGTTAATACATACAAAATAATTCTGAATGACAAAGGACGAGCTAGACCATTCAGCACACTGTTACATTTGCTACCGATAATATAAGCCATCGCTGTACAAGTTATTGGATACACGCTGTTTAGTAGGGGCTCCATGGTTTGGCATCTGACAATTTCTCTACCTATAGCAAACTTCTTTGCATCATCCGAGAGCATTAAGGCAGAGAGTAAATTTTGTCCATCTGGTTGACTCCAGTTTACATGCCTGCTTTGAACCAATAATGTGGACTGGTCGATATCCTTGACTTCCTCGTGGATGAAATTTATAGGCACACCTACCACAGCTCCACAGGACATGTAAGTCGTCCCTGCGTGAAAAACGTCAAAGCCGTTTACCATGAACGGCTTCAAACGGGCCTGGATTTGCTGTGGTACCTTCAAATCGTCCAGAACATCTTTAAATTGTTTTTTTATTTTGGAAGGGACTCGGACCGGCGTCGATTTCCTAAAATTCATTTGAAATTAATAATCATCAATTCAATAAAGAGAAAGCAAACGCCGTCTTACCCTAACCTCTGAAACATTCACATACCGGTACATCTGAAAGAGTTCTCTGTATTCATCCAGTAACAATGTATGCGGTAATAGATTGACGGCAACCGCACCTACGCCGGCTGTAACCACACAGGCTAGAGAAAATCTTCTGCCACTTTGTGTGGTGAACCAAGTCAAACGGCTCGCCTTTTTCACGTTCATGTTTACAAACTGATCAAGAAGCAAATTATCAGTGAATTCAAAAATTAAAACGCGGGCATTTGAAAACGAGCAATTACCATCATACCTTTAATAATATTAAGTTGAAATACGCATGTTTATCCGTGTATCTTGCTTTATTCTTGATATTACAGTACCGAATTTACAATACAGCCGATCTGATTATGCATAAATTCTAGATTCTAATTCTAAGTGTTACTTACAGGGATATATACATACGTATGTATACCTACATACGTCCGTTCATTTAACAAAAAATTTGTCCATCTTACATTGTGCTTTGATAATTGGATTTTAACGTAATAATTGCAATTGCATTACAAGCAGTCACGAATGCATAATTAAGCAGCAGCATAGTATTTTGACGAAGTAAACATCATTTATGTCTATTTTTAATAACATTTTACTGCACTTAATTTCTTTATTTTTTTTCTTCTAACAACGCTATTTATGTTTTCATGAAAACACTAATTGTGGATGCTGTACACAGAAAATTAACCAAAGGAGAGAAATACGTAACAGGGCAAATTATACTAGTTTTAAATCACAGACAGTGTTTCCTAGACACGGAAGATTGTCACCGAACAAATGTTGTGAAAAATCAGTACATACAAGTTTTTTGACGATTCATATTGTACAATATTACCTGTTTAAGTAAATAATTATTAGGAGTAAATTAAAGATAAATTGTAAATGAGCATACACACATGCATAGATAGATACCATAGATACCATACTTACATACATACATATGTGAATACATACATACTCTAATGATACAAATCTATACATATTTTCAAGATCCATCGTTACCCCTTGTAGTCAACTGCTCAATAAACATTTTATGAATCAACTTGAAATTTTCGTTTAACCCGAGTTCCAGAAATAATTGAAATATTAGGTATACAGGTGATTTTATCTAATTTAAAACGACTTTAACATTTCAGAAACAAGAAAAGTTTACAAGTTATAAGATTCAATATACACTTTTAACTCTTTACATGTTATTCATTCTGCTACTAGGGCTTGTATAGTTGAAATTCTCTAAAGCTACCAATAAATTGTATGCAAACTCAAGGGAATTTTTTTTTAAGATAGAACTTAATTGTACACTCCTATCCACATAACACTGTTGCACGTTTATTCAGCATAACGAACGGTGGCTACAGCTTCGTCAGAATTCAGCTTCATCTCGAATCTATCTACAGTTATCGCGAAAAGTTAATATAGCAAACAACAATGAAGAATACTAAAAGAATTTCCTGAGTCGCATCAATTCTTTAGACACTAAAAACATCATCATGAATATTTATATCTTATTCAGCCTTCTCATTTTCAACGTCAAAACCGACTGTTATATTCGTATTATCATTAAGACTGCTTGCAAGTGTAAGTAAAGGTTCCGGCGATTTATTCAGCCTAGAGCCAGTTATGGGAATTGGCTCTACATTTATCTTCAACTTTTCTTGGTCATCGATATTGTCTTTAATGGCAGATTCTCTTGCTGTCAAAGAAGAGCTTGGGTCATCGAGATCAGGTTCGGCATTTGAAGGAGAAAGATCCCGGAGTTTTAAAAAATTACATTCAGGACTCGGATCAACATCGCTGTCTTGACCAGGCAACGGTCTCAATCCTCTTCTTCCACTGTCGCCATCTATCACTTTCGGTGCTGTACACTTTGTCACATTTCTAGAACTACTTGTGCTCGCGGAAACGTTCTCCTTCATTCTCACATCCTCGTCCGATATTTCCATACTTTCGACTCGGAATCTAAAGCAGAAGAATCGATAAGTCGAGTAGTTTCAAGACCGTTTCCAATACTACGTTGAAAAACTGAAAACAGATACTTTGTCCATATACACTTAAAGGCAAAATTAACAGCGCACTCAATACTCCACGAAAAAATGTCCATTTTCAAAATGTTGTAACTCGATGAAAAGAAGTCGAAAAAAATCATTTCAAAATGCATTTTAAAGCGTCAAATTTCATTTTCAAGATGGTTTTTTTGAAAACTTTGAAAAACTTAGTTTTCTCTGCGTTTGGCAACTTCGCGCTCGGATCTACGTCACGACATCAGAAATGACCGTAGAAAAAGATAAGAAATTAGCTATCTTGAAGATGAAATTTGAAGATGAAATTTGAAGCTTCAAAATGCATCTTGAAATGATTTTTTTCGACTGTTTTTCATTGAGTTACAGTATTTTGAAAATGGACATTTTTCGCGAACTACCGAGTGCGCCGTTAATTTTGCCCTTGAGTGTATATCTGGTATCGATGTGAATTATCTATAATTAATGTCATTAATCTGTTTGAATTGTATAACGACCAATATGTGAAATAATTGAATTATACCATGAAGCCACAAAGCCACTATCCAATTTCAAAACAGGTCAAGAAAAATAAAAATGTTACGTCATTAAAACATATTGATACGTAAATCGCAACATCATTCGTATGCTTGCTCACCTTCCAATTTTTTTATAGCTACAACTCGATTGAATCGGATTTAGATTCTCTTGTGGTTCGAATATAAATTTGATATCCTGTTTTTTCTGTTCCTCGCTCTGCCTTAGCGTCAAAGTATGGTCCTCATCCTCGTCGATATTATCGATAAGGGTTGAGTCGTCGACACGTGCAGGCTTTTTGATCACCTTGCACTTATCTTCTTTACAAATCCTGAGAATCTGGCCATCCTCATTACTGTAGTAATCTGTGAACGATATACTGCCCCGGCTTTCTCTGCATCCCTGATCTATTCCCATACGGATGTTGTTCAGGTCAAGATTAAAGTCTGGTGTCTTGGGGAATTCGTGCCCCACGTTAAACATGTGCATTCTGTGAATAGAAAGGAATTAATTAGATAATATTAACATGTCAAGCGTGTAATGATTCTAAAAGCCGCAATACACTAAATTAAGAGCTTCCAGAAATTTTTCTTCAACATTTGTCAAGACGGTTTACCCGTCATTGCTTCCAAGGCTAGTAGACATGCTGCACTCTCCCGCTGAAGTTGGGGCAGGTGATGACGGCTCAGAGGAGAGAAAAGACGGTGCTCCACTACTCCACCCTGCGCCTGTAAAAGGCAAAGCAACAAAGTTCGGAAATGTGACGGCAAGGGATTTGGAATGTTGCTAATATTCAGATCTAAACGATAAGATAACTTTGAAGAAACTCACTGTTGGGGCTGGTTGGTGAAAGTTGATTTCTAGAATCAGATTCGTTTGGTAATTTGTATTCAATTGGAGTTGATGTTATGCACCTGACAAAAATTGAACATTATATGTGTGTGTATATGTGTATATGTGTATATATATATATATATATATATATATATATATATATATATATATATATATATATATATATATATATATATATATATATATATATATATATATATATATATATATATATATATATATATATATATATATATATATATATATATATATATATATATATATATATATATATATGCACAATTCTCACAAGCTGTTTCCCTCTATGAAATGTATGAAAATTGAATGTATTAGTCATGTAGCAAGGAACAGCGTTACTTTTGTTAGAGACTTGACATTGTTTTATAAATCAATGGGTATGATTATTTTTCTGCATCGCTCCGCGCATTAACTTCGATATTACCTCATAGCTTCATTATCGGACGAATGATATTCGCGACTTATGCCACCTATGCTAAGATTTTGAAGAAACGATCCGTGAACCGATCCGCCAGGGGATGGAAACTTTGGTGGAGACGAGGCCGGAGTACGAAAGAAAGACAGGCTGGTCATCATCTCTAAAAATGAGTCCAATTGTCTCAAGGACAACGCGTTGTGCAGCGTTTCTAATGGCCTGATCGGTGGAACTCCTCCAAACCCGTCTATAGCTGCGATGAAAAAGAATATTTCAATTTGGAAATCAGAATATCATCATACAACCCAAAATTATAATTCATCTGTAATCTGTACTCAAGGGAAAAATTAACGGCACACTCGGTTAATAACACTCCGCGAAAAAAATGCTCATCTTCAAAATGCTGTAACTCGATGAGGAAAAGTCGAGAAAAATCAATTCAAAAAGTATGTTGACAATTGAAAAAATTGCACATTTTCGAGATACCCATTTTGTAATGTGTGTGTACACACACGCACACAGAGGGTGCATGATGCCTATATGCATAACTTAACTCAAAGTTGAATAACTCCGTGAAAAAAGTCACGTATAAAAGTGAGAAACAAAAAAAACATTTTCAAGAGGAGATTTCAGGCTACAAAATGGCTATCTTGAAAAGTCGCTTCGATTTTTTTTACACTCCACAGAGAACTTTGAAAAACTTGACTTTTCTGCGTTTCACAACTGTGTGCTCAAACCTTCGCCACGAGGTCAGAAATGACTGTAGAAAAAATTTGAAAAAACCCATCTCAAAAATGAAATTTCAACCTTCTAAACGCTATTTGAAATGATTATTTTCGACAATTACTCATCCAGTTACAGCATTTTGAAAATGGGCATTTTTTCGCAGAGTACCGCGTGCGCCGTCAACTTTGCCCTTGAGTGAAATTTCGTTTAATTACATCTTTTGCTATTCAGATTTATCAATGGTAGTATTTACCGGCCACAGCGGAGGCATGCTGAGGTACCATATCCTTGAGATCTGGAGCGCTGGATGATCCGCTGATAACGGCTGTACTGAATAGACTGTTTGTGGATCCAGTGAGTTTCTTGCTGACATTGTATCCGAGCATCTTGAAGTAGGTCATCTGTCCAGAGACGCTGTGGCGATAGCGCCTTGCTGTGCAGGTAGGGTAAGGTTGAATGACGATAGGTAGTGTGCTGGGAAGAAAGTCTGAGGAGAGAATAAAGGTATACCGAAGCTTGGCAGTGGACTTGTGGGACCATCTGATAAATGGTTGATTGCAATGGGATAAATGTATTAAATGTATTAAATGTATTAAATGTACTACAGACGTGGATTGTCCTGAGTAATTCGGTAAAGCATACTCTTTAGAATTCCAATTCCAATACTATATCATTCGCAGTTATCCTCATAAGAGGAGAAACCTTTTTTTGAGACACGTCATACAGGCAATATAAATTGCACAGGAAGATTTGCAAACGTAAAGTATTGAACTTCAGAACTAATTATCTCTGCCTGGATCTCGTGTACAGTGAGGACGTATTTGAAATGAAAATAAAGAAAGCTACATGATGATATCGGTTGATATGAAATTCCTTGCGGATGATGAACAATCGGTTATTTACACAATAATAGTTGCTTAATGATTAATCACAATGTGTACATCCAATGTACAGTTAAAATGGCCGAGAATGGTTCTGTAACGATTTTATGAAGAGTTGTTTTACTGCTGAGAATGTTTTAAGGGGCTGACTAATATCAGTAAACTCACCACAGACTTTAACGTTAGACAAAGATGCCTCGGTGTATGATCTGCCATACTTCTTAGATTGGATTGATAATTGTGGCTTAGAAATGGTGTGCGGAGTACTTGTCTCGTGCAGGGGGGGACAGACTGTGCCAGGAGAGGCAAGAGGGATACGGTGAAAAGTTACCAAAGGGCTCGGGGATGAATTGGAATTGAAAACCATTGTTACAGGCATTTCAGGTGAGCTGATAGAGTGTGCCAGAGTAAATGGGCGACCCAAAGACTTTTGAACCTTTGTTAAGTTAATGTAATCACAACGAGCTGCGGCATTTTCTCCAGCTCCGTGCTTCAACGAAGGGAAACACTCGGCTGGTTGTAAGTTATATGTTATAAAGCAGTAACAACACGACAAAGACAATTAGTTGAAATAAATCGTGTGACAGAATAGAGGAAAAGGCAAGGGAAGGGTGAAAAGAGAAACAAAATATTCTATTAAAAACCCGCCACCAAAGATCCAGTGGCAAAGATTATTCTTTCGCTTCTAGAGTCAGCTTGAACTTACATTGAACGAATTTGGAAATTTATTAATCAAAGAAGGTGTTGTTCCAAATCAGAGAAAAATTCATCGCAACTGCTTTTTCTCATAGGACTGAATGTATAGAATGGTCTCATTGTATTTGCAAGAATTACAAATACAATGCTGATGCTGATCAACAGTCGCAAATTTTTTGAATGATTAATTCACAATACAATTATTCTGCTGTGATTGTTGAATTAACTTATGAAGCCAAAAGCGTTTTGCCTAGTTTTCCATTGTTTTTTTTCTCATACATATAGTATTTAAATAAATCAAGGAATATGTGTGGTGTGGTAGCTAAACGAAACACGCAGAAATTGGTCCTGACCTTGTTTTAACAATCTGGCAAAATGAATTAGAGCTCAAAGCTGCTGGCATTCAGAAAGAGAAAGAAAGAATAAAATAATAATTTATTAATAATAAGAGAAAAATAACATACTAAAGAAAGGGGCTTGATCAAAAGCAAATTATAAGATGATTTAAGGATAGAGCACAGTTGTGTATTAGGGTGGTCCGTATTTTGGGTATTTTCAAAATTTGATCCGCCCGCCCTCCCAGAATCTTTGTGAATATATATTGAAAAATGCCTGTGAAGTTTGAGTCCTTAATATTAATATTAACACGTGTCCCAAAGTGACCAAAGTTTCAAATGCAAAAATACGTGTATTTTTGTGCATCAATTGTATGAAAATTGTTATCTCACGTGATAGTTTATCAAAAATTCTGAAACTTGACTTAGTTGTTGCTTACAACAAGAGGTACAAAAAGGTATTTTCATTATATTTTTTTTTTCAAAAATAAATTTCCGACTTATCGTGGAATAGAGGAAAAAAAAGTAATGTAAAGATCATAATTCTCGAAAAAAAGATTTATTCTCGAAAAAAAAATATGATGAAAATACCTTTGTGTACCTCTGGTTGAAGGCAACAACTAAGCCGAGTTACAGAATTTTTGATAAACTACCACGTGAGATAACAATTTTTATACAATCGATACACAAAAATCGATGTATTTTTGCATTTGAAACTTTGGTTGCTTTGGGGCACGTGTTAATATTAATATTAAGGAGTTAAGTTATGAACCAATGTCGTTACGATCTACTAAGTAACGGATTGAACAAGCAATTGGTAGACCTCTGTATCCATCAACTTTGTGACACGATTACATAAAGTGAACCACATACCTTCCTTATTGACCGCATCCAAGCTCTGATACTGCACTTTCTCAGCAGCTATGAAAGAAACGCATTTGTTATATTACGGTGCAATGCTTAAACATCACTCAATTGGAGATGAGATTGCGTAATTATAATTTATATCGATCAAAATAATGAATTCCCGGTACTAGTTACTGCGGTCATAGTTAGCAATCGCGCTCACGTTACGCGAATCTCCGGGATTCTCTATATGCCTGACATCTGACTGCTGCAAAGTCTTATAGCTATACAACTTATTTTCTAAAACCATATATTCCATTATCACAATATTTGATGCACAATATTCCTTCAGTCCATCTGCAATGACTCAGTTAAGGACGGATGTTTTTGACAATTCATTGCGCTCGGCACGAGGAGAAGACGAGAGCCACTGAAAGGTCAATAGAAGCGAAATGAACGAGTTCTTTACTCACTCTTAATGGGTTTATCCTGCCTTTGATGGTCATAGCTTCTGGCTCTCGGTTCATTTATACCTGCGGCCTCCAGCTCGCGACGTTGACGTTGACTCGCTGCCAGTTGGCTTCCTAGCCTGGCCGCTTCATGACCAGCTACTGTTCTTGCACTGTAACAGTGTGAGAGATTATTTTGTAAAATACATTTGCTTAGTCGGAAGTTTGGGTCAAAAAATTAAACAACCAGCTCTCAATCTTGCCTGATTGGAATTGGTGCTGAACTCTGCAAGAATCCGCTGTCAAAAGGTTCGTCAATTATGGGATCTATGTCCATCATGTCTATAGCTCTGCTGGCCTTTGGACTATCGCTGTCTACCGGTAGGTTGGCCTCATCAGTTTCCATTGGCGACATGTCCTGCAACGTGATAATTGTTGAGCGATCAACAATAGATAGGGCAAGACTTTTCCTAGAATTTTGCTCCGGTATTTTTCGTTTAATAAATACCGATCGTGATGCAGGGCTGGTGGTGTTATCCTCTAGAATACTCAATTCCGCGTCTTCCTCCTCGATTCGTGTGCTACACTGCGAGCTGCCCTCCGCCCCTGACCCTGATTCGCCCTGTTAAGTGATTATCGGACTTTACGAATGAAATTAGAGCGTGATAGTTTGCGTGCGACATTTATCATGGCAAAACACTGCAAGGTCGAACAAATCGAGGTGAAATCTTTTGAACAAATCGAAGAGAATTTGAAACCCACGAGATTATGGCTACTCTCGTTGCGAGAGTGAGGCCTGAATCCTGGTCCGGGTGGAAGATTTTTCTGAACACAGCAGTTCACACCAGGACTGAAGTGAAGCTCGACGTGAAAACGCTCTTCGCTGCTAGGATCCTTGGTCGGATCTTCATACAACATGACCACAATCTGAGACATGTAATTCAGTTCTGATACCATGCTGACGTACTCCATCGCTCGTCGCCACTGTTCATCCTTTACCACCTAGAATTGAGATGGACAGATGAGTAAAAAATTGTTTTAAAATGTTGTATTGGTAATTACAAATCGTCAGATCTTTAATAATTACGTCAAGTAATCCCCCATATCTCAATACAGTAAGAAGCGAATGTACGTGACTTTCGCTCGTGAAATACAATCTCGTTCGCACATGTCTGCCTGGGCTAGAAACTCCGTGCGAGTATCTGAAATAGATAATGCAATTGTATGAATTAAACACTTAGTGCTACGGACTGTTGAAGATTGGGCGCAAAGTTGATAAGAGCAAAGTTCTATTTGGAAGAAAATAAAAAATCTAGTGATTTAAATTCGTAGTATGCAAAAGAAAAATGATAATCCAATAGAAATCTTATGTATGCCTGGGATTTAGTCTGTTAACAGTTTCCTCGCCAGTCTCTTCAATGTTTCTCTGAAGATCTGCTCGAATCTTTTTCAAGAGAGGTGTGCAAATGCCTTGGCCTATAGTGAGTTTCTCTTGGACTGTCAGCCCGTATTCCTAAGTGAAAGAATATATCAATAAATACAATTGTTTGCATTTGAAGAAGATCTTCCTCGCTCCCATAAGCTGTGAATAAAAATATTACAACGAATGAGTAATGAATTACCTGCGGTATCACAATGTCCGCGAGATATTTAGAATATATGTAGAGCTCCTCCGCGTGATCAAACTGCAGCGTGTGATTGTTGTGTTGAAGATCGTATTTGATACAGTCATAGATATCAGGGATTTTCGATATGTCGAACCGCTTATTTTTCGTGCAAAAATCTTTCTCAATTTTACCCCAGCGTCGGCCCATTAGCTCCCACGTTTCTCCGTGGTACAAGATCGCGTCTAGGGGTAAGAAGGAATATGAGATGTTAAGATATGGCCTCAAACTTTGAATTTCAATCGACAACCTCTCTGGGAGTCTCATAAAATTAAATATTTTATCAATTGATAGACACTATATCGAGTTTGAGATGTCCACTAATTATCAACCCTACCTTTGGTCTTGGGATCGTCTTTCTTGATTCTGACAATGTCCATTAGTTTTTGTATGAGGATGTGGACGTGTTGACAGCACCTGACGGGATTTTTAACGAAGTTCATTGCCGCGTTAATGCTCAAGGCGTTACCTGGGTTAATCTGTTCTCGATCTTCGCGAGTGAATTCTCTATCCTGTTGCAGTAGCTCGTGGAGCCGGGTTTTCACCCTAGAAACAGTTTATAACAAAGGATTCTCAATGTCTATAGAAGTTGGAAAATTATTAGAAATCAAGTTTCAAAACTGAAGTCTATAAAACTATCCTCACTCACATGTTCTGATATTTACTACTGTCGCAGTCGTTGTCCAAAAGACCATTGGTGTTGGCACTCTTGACCATTTGGACTAAAATGGGAGTTAATTCACCCTCCAGAGCAAGTAGACCTTTAGCAAAAGCAGCAGCAGTCATCTGAACCCTGCCTTCGTCGCTTGCGTAAATTTTCAAGTCGTGACGAAAGGTGGAATGTAGTCGAAGCAGGCCCAGGCCTTGTGCACCAGCATATTCTCCTGTACAGTATGAATTCAATTGTTAATTGAAAGTGAAGTACAAAAGTTGTCGAGAAATTCATTCGAGAGCAACGTGTGAAACGGAAAGTATCATTAAAGAGGTGCAAAAAATAATAGCAGCAAGAGATACGAACCACTAAGGTGTCTACCTTGACCTCCCGGATACATGCATCTAAATATGCGGCCAAGTTCTTCGGCCTGGATTCGTCCAGCTGGCGTCAACTCTCCACCCCATTTTAGGATCAGGACCAACGAAGGCTCGCCGAATCTGTCTAAATTTGACGAAATATTCATGATTCAGGGCTGAATTGCAGTGCTGTAAACCATGAACAATGCTAATACTCAATGTTATTAGAGAGATCAGGTATCTCGAAATTGAAAACAGGTCGTTTAATCTAGTCGAGAAGTGAGTTTCCTGGAAAAACTCGTTCCAGGTCTCCTAAAAATGTGAGCGATGGCTCATTCGATTCGGAATGTCATTCTGAAAATGACGTTTTCAGAATTAATCGTATCAACAAAAATTGCGATTGTTATTTTCTTGGCAAAAAGTGGAATACTGATAGAGGCCATTTGAAAAAAAAATCTTAAAGAGACGGAAATTTCCAATAAAAAAGTCCTGAGTCCCGATTCCCGGAACTCTATCTCAATTATTTAGTTTTAATATATTGTTGAAGATAGAGTTCCGCGCGGGCGTTACGGCGGGGTTACACCGCCTCTATTTTTAACATTAAATTAAAACTATAAATAATTAAGATAGAGTTCCGGGACTCGGGACTTTTTTATTGGAAATTTCCTTCTCTTTAAGATTGTTTTTCTTTTTCCAAAAAACTGAGCCTACTCTTTGTTTGTTTTTAATAATAATCCCAATTTTTGGTGAAACGATTAATCTTGAAAACGACTTTCTCAGAATGACATTCTGAATCAAATGAGCCATCGCTCATATTTTTAGGAGACCTGAAACGATTTTTCGCAAGAAACTCACTTCTTGACTAGACTAGTTAGGATGGAAAGCGTCGGTACTGCAGAATGCATCGTCAGGAAGCAAACACTACTCTAGTATACTTGAGCATTAATTAAATTCAAATAAATAATTGTATAATCAAACATGCATACTATTGGTTTTACCGTCATCTGAGGAGCTGCCCCTAGGTCTGCCCTTGGGTTGGTATTTCATCTGGACCTTACGATTAATTCCTGAAAAGTGTCCGTACCTGAATGAAAATATATAGTTAAATTTAAAGCGCCGTGTTTCCTGTCTAAAAACAAATACGTAGGTCAACAATTGACTATCAAAGATCAGATCTTGTCCCTCGCCTGCTCACATTTCTAGAACACTTTTTAGCTGTTCCAGTTTTCCCTGCTTCTCCTCCAACTCTGGACCAGCTGCACGGTGCTGAATCTCCGTCAACAAACTACGTGCAGTGTCCAAAATTTCCTGCAGCTGTTTCGGCCGTTTAAGTTTAACATGGCCGTGCTTGTACCCGTCGTATTTAGCAAAAATCTCAAAGAACCTGTTGGAAAATAATTGCACAGAAATTTATAAGCAGATTTTGAATTGCGACGAATTTATCAATATGACCACATTTCAACAAGCTGTAAGGTGTGAAAATTATAACGTGATAAACAAATCGAGGAATACAAAAAAAAAGCGTTAGACCTACTTGGGGTGGCGAACTTCAACCTTCATTTTTTGCTTCGGAGTTCTATCGCCGTGTCTAATAACGGCAACAACACATCTCAGTTCCATCCTGAAAAGAAGAGCGTTTGTCGATTCATGTTCTATTTATTTATATATCCTAACCGAAACAAGAAATTGCAAAGAGTTTTTAAGACTTGCATTTTGCCAAACGTGGTGGGAACGATGGGTGGATCGTCTAATTGAAAGGGAACGCTCCAGGGAATATGGAGAGTAGGAGCTAATTCCCTGAGAATCATGTTGCCCAGAATTTTTGCACAGTCGTCGTAATATTTATTAGAATTTTTAACAAAACTAAATCCATTGACGTCGCAAACAAATGACTGACCATTTGCTCTGAAACAGGCATAACTTTACAATTTATTGATTTGTTACAGTCTCGCTGAAAAGAAAGAACGTTGGAACAGTAATGACCCGTTTTATAATAATTTCGAAAAGTTTAACGCAGAATGGCGTATTTACCTGAGTAAATCGAACCCGCAAACAGTTTGTTTAAAAGCAAGACAGACTTTTCTGCTTATAAGCTTTTCAGCGTTACTCAAAATTACGGGATATCGTATTTCCTTCCCTTCAGAGTCTCTTTCTACTTTGCCATCCAGAGCTGGACTTTTTCTCGCCTCTGCGTGTGCATAGTCAGGCCCGACTGTGTATACTTTAACATCAGTACCGTCAGTTGGCATGAAATCTTCATAGATGTATGATCCGGTTTTCCGGACTCGAGATTCCGGCGAGTAAACGCTACTGCGGCTCCCAATCTGTACAGCAATATATAATCGGATCTATTAGGAAAGTTCTAGATCAAAGGTTCGAGTGCTAACTGCAAGATCTACAATAATCAGATCTATTTGGAATCAACGAGCAGGATATTCACTCGTCAAATAATTATACATGCTTAGCCTTTTTTTGTGTTCAAGTAATGTTTTCAAATGACAAATACTCTCGAGCCGGTATTCACAGTGAGTTCCTAGGAATTAGCTTGTCCAAGACCATCTTAAGATAGCGTTACATGGGTCCTGATTGGCTGAGACCATGCTTAAGTCGTGATGCCCGAGTCGACTTCAGACTATCTAACTGTCTATGAATACCGCCCTCGATCTTGGGTTCTGACTCACCTTTCTAAATAATCTCTGGCTTCCGCCACCCGCGGATGTAGGATAATATATGTAAATATTATGGTCTTCGGCAGATACCGGCTTCTCTACAAACGGCTTATTGAATGTTATTCCATTCACCTCTACGTGATCCTCGGATTCGACCAATTCATGGTCTGAAATTAAATTTGTCAATTGGTTTTATTGCGGAAATACTTCTCGGAATAAAAGTAGCCGAGCTTACGTTTTGGATCTGCAGAATCTCTGTCCAATACCGCGTATCGGGGAATCTCGATGCCTTCTCCATTCAATATTGCATAAACCCTCCTCCGGTCCTGGAAACCAAAATTACAGCACTATTTTTAATGGAGCATACCATGTATCCCCAGGCTCGGCGCAGAAGTATTGCATTACATTTGATAAGCTAATACAAATGTAGTACAAACTTACTGAACTTACCTGAATGTCATATTGCATACGTAGATTGTTAATAATAAATGGATTGCGGAGGCTCGCGTACTGTATGGCCTTATCCAAAGGGAATCCTTTGCTGTGAAAACTTATCAGGCAATCAACTATCGGCCAGTCTTCAACTGGTTCCTGTAAATGGCACAAAGCATATGGTACTTTGTCGAAAATCTGCATTAAGAGAAAAATTGTACCGTCATTTGGATGATCCAGATTTTTTGTTATTTGCTCTACCTTTAGTATAACTTCTTCAGGAAAAACAATAATTTTTAAATATTCGAATTCCTCCAAACGAGTTAAGATTTCTTTCATTGGTTTACTTTGGGACTTCTTTGCCATTGCGCAGACGCCAACTAAGACCTGCTTTCCTTCGCCATCTAGAGAAGTTGTGCTTCCCATACCTCCGTCTTCGCTCAAGCATCCTTTTGGCAGTTCACCCTGTAGAACTTAAATGATATTAGCAAGATGATTGATGCATGAGCAAGCAAAGGGAATACAAGAGAAGTGATCCTACCCAATTATGTCATCATTTTACCTTTGATGAGAATTGAAATCAATATGATAGGGAATTGCAGGATTTTGGAATGGTTTTGTCTAGATAAACGCAATTGCTCACCCAGTAGGATCTTATGCAGGATAGGAAACAGGATTCTTGGTCACTTTTTTTCTTGGGATGATTAGCCGCTCGCGTTTTTGAATTGTTAGACATTAGATCTTGGATACGTCATTCTCATTCGGGATCTAACTGATCAAACGATATTAGACGAACAATATGGAAAAAATATTCGTCTCACTTACTTTACTTACAAGACAATAGTCACAGTGACAGCATTCGTCTAAATCATCCGTACCCTCAAATGGAAACATCAAAAACGGATCCATCATAAGTGTGTATAAACCGATGATAATTACTCAACGTTGGAACACAAAACTGGTTTTATCAAAGTCGATATTTAATATACTGCTATTAGTTTGGGGTTAAAAATAATATTGCCCGAGTTAGCAGATCAGCAGAAATACGACTAGAGAACAATTTAATCCGCATGTGCTTCGGCGATGTTTCCTGAAACTTAGCCCGGCTGATACAAAAGTAATATGCAATAAACGAAGTGAAATTGATAAAATAATAGACTCACAGTTTCACGACGTTAATTGAAGGCTAAACAAAAAACCAATGTAAGTTACCACTCAAAAGCTACAAAAAATAAATTTTTACAAACTAATTAAGACTGTATGTTTCTGGTTTCTGGATCTCCTGATAAGCACTTGTACAGTTTCAGTTATACAAAAAAATCTCAACTAATCTGATATTTTTCATTCACGCTTTTTTTTAAATACATAATACATAAGTTGTTTACTTTCGACACCATGTATCTGAAGAACGATACTGCTTTTACTACGCTCTAATTTTAAGATCAGACAATCGTAAGCCTTAAGATTAGGATATGGAAAAAGTTAAGCCTCATGTATACAGATTACAAACACAAATATTAGCCTCAAGGTTGCAGAAGTATAATTTGATAATGATAATTTCACTATGCCTTGCTTAAAACTAGACCGGCGCTCGAGTCTTCTATTATAGAATAAAATCAGTCTCAAGACAGAAAATTACACCACAATTGGGGAATTGCATGATTCAAGAATGAACTAATAATATTTGCACTAGACCACCTATGCATGTATGTATAAGGATAACAGAAAGAGGAAGAAGTAGAAGTAGAGTAGAAGTAGTAGTGGTAATAGAAAAACAAGAACAAGACGACGAATTGAATTATTACAATGTCAACTCACTCGTACCGACGAATGGTAGATCGAAGATGCGGATTGACCAATAAGAGAGGGTTGCCCTGGACTAATATCCCCTACGTAGAAGACTGGTCTCGTCGAATTCTTGAGATCCTGTACGTACAACACGAAATAAGTAAGGTAACATTTAGTCATTTTATCAATTCCACAGCTTTGCATAGCTGGTAAAGTGTCTAAAATTATTTTTAAAATAATCCACGTATCCAGACGGGCGTATAATGAATAAAAAAAATAGGATTTTACTATTTGTATAGGTCGTCGAATTAATTCAGATCCAAGAAACCAGAACCTTATGTTACTAAGAAGTAATGATAAACGTGTGATTATTTATACGCGTTGAGATTATTGCAAAAAATTCCTACTAAACAAAGCAGAGGCCTCCTGCTCTTGAGGTCAATATTGTCATAAATATTCATACTACAAAGACGTCAGAGCTTAAAATGCACAAGATATGATATTGAGAGATGAATTTACAAAAACAATTTACGGTAATTATTTGACAAAACAATAATAAGCAGCCAAAATGTATTAATGACTACAATAAAAAGTGGACTAAAAAATGGTTAGGAAAGAAGCTATTTCATTGCACGCGGCTCGGTTGTTACCAAGAGATTATTAGTTGGATACAGAGAAGTCTTGAACTTTGCGTGTTACGAAATGACCTTGTCACGCTGTTATCTATACTACCCAAAGTCGTATCACTCTCCTATGAAAGCCACCTCTGAATAGTCACCAATTATTTCGATTTTATAGTTTGCACACGATGTCAAGTTGGTCAATGCAGTAGTCGAAAATTTGTCAATATTAATAAAGCGATTAGTAGAACTACATAATCCCAATGTCAACTTACCTGGTAGCCGTATTCTAATTCCGTATAAGACATGTTATAAGAGCAATTTTTTTGCTTCACTGTTTTTATCTCTTTCAATCTACAAGTTAGTCAGTTTTTGATTTTTCTTCTTGTATCACGTAAACAATAATTCATATGTTGCAGTTCAAAGACTCAGCCTGTGTCTTCACTGTAATTTATAAAAGTGAAATAATTATTAGCAGATGAAACACAGAATAACGTTCTCGGTACATCCAATTTTTATGCAAGAACTGTAGAATTAAAAATTTGATACAGCAGGACAAATAGCCATAATATCTATCAGTTACTTTGATTCATTTTGAAAGATATTGGCTCGTTGGCCAGCTTGTTTTTAAATGAAAACGAGATTCAGAATTACATTGTACATAATCTTGATCATTCAATCGTTAGGAAAAGAAATGAATTGATAAGCAATCTTTTCGTTTACAGGACTCTTAGTGCTGCAGTACTCTCACGAGCCCCTCGTTACATTTGATTATATTTATATCGTAACCTCAGGCTGCCAAAGAGTGACTTTTTATGTATACCTATGTATATCTGTGGGAAATTTCACTAAACGAGGGGTCAGAGACCATGATATTCGGAATTTGTCTAAAATATTTTTTTTCTTGTCAGTCAGTCAGGGCAGCCCATCAAAGATTCTCATAAAATGACGTTTAGGGCAAATTTTCGAGCAGAAAGAATGGGAATTTGTGAAAAAACTCACGGAACAAAAATTGCTACTTGTTCGATTCCTTCTGCTGGAAAATTTGTCCTAAATGTCATTTTATGAGAAACTTTGATAGACTGCCTTGACTGAATGAAGATAAAGATTGAAAGATCCTCATAGTGATGTGTTCGATATACAGAAATAGGCAACAAAAAAAATATTTTAGACAAATTCCAAATATCATGGTCTCAGACCTCTCGTTGTTTTGCAAAATTCTCCCTATATATAAATATCTCATGCCTTCGTCGAAACAAATAATAATCCTAAGGATTAAGGGATAAACATATGAGGGATAAACATGTTCGTCGTGTGGTGGGATCCAAAGGAGGACCTGTACTGAGAGTGCGTTCCGATATTGGCTGCGAGCTCTGGAAATCTTGAGGGAACGAGATGAGGCTAGGGAATGAGCCTGTAGTGCAATGCAAACTTGCTGACAGTACTGCCAGCTAATATCAGAACGCACCCTCAAGTGAAATAATCATATGACAACTGATTAGAAAATATGAGATGGCAAAGATTGGAACAAATGACTGAGCAACTATTTCTTTCTGAAAAGAAGGGTAAAGTAATATAGAAAGAATTCTACCACTTCTTAAATACCGCGGGGAAAAGTCATTTCTTATGGTCTATTCGGTACGTCACAGTATAATGGAGTTGACCTGACAACTGCTCAGCTCATAATAATCATGTCATGTTATGTTGCGTTTAGCCTGACAACTGATATCGTCTGCTTGTAGGTATGTCGCCGTAGACACACTCCGGCTTATTTCTTTTACTAATCAACGATCCGGCCGTGTTTGTCTAGCAACTACACATCGGTTGTACATAATTATTATATTTACATATCTGATTATCTTCATTATTTCCAATTATAAGTATAGGTTTGTATGTGCGTACTTCTATCCTCGTCTTCGACAAACGAAAGTTATACTATAAAAAACGTGCGAAGGGGAATAGATGGCGAATCTTGCATAAAAATTCTATGAAAAAAACCCACCGACCAAGGGGGTGACACAGACTGCTAGAATCGGTTCGCATTCTGTCCGCATTTTCTAGTTCCTTTATTGCTCTGTATATGGCGCTAGTAATCTTGTGCTTGCAGTGTGATCAGTGATCAAGTATAGAGTTGGTATAGAGATCAGTGAGTGTGATCCAATCAGCGCTCGAGCAACTCGAGCAGAGAATAACTAGCGCCATATACAGAGCGACAGAGGAACTAAAAAATGCGGACAAAATGCGTTTCATTTTTAAGTATGTATGTATACAGGAGAATAGCATGTGTCTCCCTCCTGCCCACCGACATAACCCACTGAACTTAATACCTTACTGGCGTTCTCTAGCGACAGATCTTAAAAGCTTCTTTTCTTTTTGTTTTTTTTTTTTTTGTGGCATATTACCGTGGGTATTTGGCAGACCTTGCTCGGGGTTGTCGGCTCACGTTGCGCTTGCAGATATTGCAAGTAGCAAGTTGCTCGAAGTGGAGATTTTGAGTCATTCCGGTTCTTGCGAGGATTACAATTTCTGAACGTGTGCACCAGGAAATAAATTGCAGAAGTGATACCGAGATAAAATGGTTATCACTAATGCAACTTTCCTCCCCGAGGACGACCAACTAACCGTCCAAGAGGTTAACGTTGGTACCCCAGCTCTCCGCGCTGCAGCTTTTCATATGGGCAAATATTGCGAAAATCAAAATAATGTACATCATTTTAGATTCTAATTAGCACGCTACACGTTACCTTGCGATGCTCGAAAATTTCCCCATCCAAAGACAACCCAACAATCTCTCAGAAGACTAGCATGACTTTAACCCAATGTCACTAGATTATTATGTAATGTTTTCGAGCACTGAAACAGGAAAATTATATGGATAAAAAGAAATAAACAAAATGCTAATATTAAATAAACCACTCTTTTACGCAGGAATTTATGCTATGTCGACAAGAATTAGATGATCCTCGACTCTGTTTAAACGAAGGAAAGGCGGTGACAGCATGCGCCCTCGAATTTTTTCGCAAAATAAAGAAAACGTGCTACGATGAATTCTCTCAGTACTCAAACTGCCTGGATAAGACCGGTGGAGACATGGCGTTTAATCGGTAAATTGTTGAACCTCTCTCTTGGTTTTGAGGATATGATATTGATTTGATTCGAATGGAAAATAAATTCATTCTAGCTGCCGAATGACGCAGGCTGTCTATGATAAATGTGTCTTGGACAATTTGAATTTGGAGCGTCCAGGATTTGGATATTTCTGCGAAGTTAAAGTCCATGATTCTCCTAGGCCCAAACCACCGCCAGAACCTAAAGTAGTTTATTCTGATACTCCACCCCGCTTACCAGAGGATTTGGAACGTCCGCCAGCACGATTCGGTATTAGACTTCCATTCTTGGAGTAAGCGCACCGAACCTCAGGTGTAACTGATTTGCTATATTATTTATAGAACATAGTGTACGAATTGTTTTGTACTATATTATACTGTAGTGCTCAATTGTTGTACAGACAAAATGTGAATACAATCTATACTGTACTGTAATCAAACTACGACTATGTTTTTTACATAAACTTAATTCCATGGACATATACAACCGTACATGCAGCAGATAGAAATTCTCTGAGATGGAGTACAGAGAAAGATCGCGTGATTTTTTTCAATTTGATTTGACGGGGTCGGTAGATCCATTGCACCTGTGGCAAAAATTAGAGAATTACTCCCAGAGCAAGCACTTATTGAAAATTCGCTAGTAACAAGTAATTGGTGATAGGTAAGCAGATTTTATTGGAATTCATAAACCACTACATGAGGTAAGAGAAACAGAGCTGCCAGAAGTTTGATGTCTGATTATACAGGGCTGTCGAACCACGGAAACAATTGAAAACTGGTCAAATCTCTAGTAAATAGACCACTTACTATCATTGATAATAAATATTGAGACGGTTTAAAAAAAATTGGCTAATAATAACATCACAATCTGCGATAAAACATTGATATAAAAACATTGCGCTGCACAATAATATGTCCAATCATTATCACTGATTTTATAAAAGGTATTTTTAATATTCAAACCGCCAACTTATCGCTTGCGTACCTATTATATTCGATTAATCTGACAATTGAGAGTTGTTGGTGTTACTATTTGCTAAACGAGCGCCAGATTTGTCTTGTTCATAATCTCTCTCGAATCTATCGTCGTGACCCCAGCTTTTACTGGAATTATTTTGTTTTGACGACCAGACTTGTTCATCAGTAAGTTTGTCCTTTTTACCTTTAGCCTTTTTATCACCCGCATTCTCTTTTCTGTTCTCTCTCATGCCTAATCCTCTGATTGCTCTTGGTAGAGATGTATGAGAGGCCTGAGATGCATTGACAGAGGGGGAATTTATTGGCCCAGACAAATTCTGCTCGCAAGCCTTCTGTGAAACTTCGTATTTCACACTTTTGTCCACTTTGGATGGTTTCGCAGCAATCCCACTTTCATTGCTTACGGCATTCAATTGCTCTTTCTGATCAGCATTATACTTGATGTTTCTCGCAGTATCTGCAAGTTATATCAGATGGCTATATAAATTAACTAAGTTACCAGTTCTGATTCATTTATACCCGGTTTGCTCTGTAGCTTGTTTGATTCAAAACAAATACAACAGGTAGATTCTTTAAAAAAAAATAGTCGTAAAATGTACTCCTAATTTCTACAACGATTTCGTCCATACTCTTCGATAGGTTTTTAATTGCCCTCCTGCTCAAGTCAACAGAATCCTGTCATCAGATATATAGCTTTACGTCTGTCAGTCGGTGAATAAATGTTTTTTGGTAAAGGAACAATGGCGAAAAACTCAAGTACAAAATGAAAGGCAGTCTTTATCATCAAATTGAAACGTTTTTTCTTATTCTCTTCTTCAGTTAAATAACGGTAATAATAGACCAAACGATTCTAACTTCAACAAACTTCATATCATATCACATGAAAGTTTCATTACCATTTACTTTGTCCGTTGGTTTAACGATATTTTTAACAATCTGGTAACGCTGTAGCTGCATCATTGCTTCCTCACCAAGCTGTGCCAGGTAAAATGCTTGCAAATCTCCTGACAATGGTTCGTATATTTGGCTCCCCAAATCAACAGACAGCAGCAACAAGGCTCGCGACTGAGAACTGAGATTACGATTGACCAAAACTGTTCTGACGTGTATCAAAAATCGCTCCAGCTCGGGTTGGTTTGACGCGTGGATCTTTTTTCCATTCAACGAAAGCTGTACACAGTCAAAGTATTCTCAATGCACTAAGTAAAATATTGTACAAAGTATTCATAAACTGTGAAATTCCCACGCCAACACTGCAAGCTTCTCAATGTCTGTAAAATTATGCAAATTATGTTATCCATTCACCTGAGTTGCAACAAGCTCGATGTCTTCTTCCGACGCTGACTGAAGCAGAGCTTTCATATAATCGAGTAAAGGCATACCGATTAACGGTAACGGTTTTCCATTCGCCAATCGGACTTGATAATAGACTTCGCCAAGAAAAGACATGGCATTCAAGTAATGCATTGTGCATTTTTCCTTTAATTCATCTTTTTCTGAAACAAAATTAGGACCAACAAATGGATATTAATTCTCACATATCTCCTCCACTTCTTCCGTTTTTTCTTATATTTGTTCCGACATCCACCTCTCCATTTAGGCTGGTTCACATCTTAAAAACCTGGAAAATTCAATTTACCGCGAATTAAAATATGATCGAGGGCTCATTCGTCTCAGGATAATGTCCAGACAAATGTGCGGTTTCATACCCGCCCATGAACAATCGCAAAACTCAAAAGTTATAAACAAATCAAGATTCGGAAAAGAAGGGGTCTAGTTTTTTGCTGATAACTCAGAAACTATAAGTGATGGCATAAATTTGAAAAAAGATTCTGAAAGAGGAAGCCATTTCTAATGAAAGGTCTGGACTCCTGGAAGTTTATCTTAATAATTTATGCCTGTAATTTAATGTTGAAAGCAGAGCTCTGCGCAGCGAACGTGGTGGTGTTACGCTGCCACAATACCGACCGTGATACATAAAAAGAAAATTATACTATCAAATATTAATTGGGAAATTTTTAAAAATGACGGTATTATCCAGACACTTGAAAAAATCCAATTCCGTCCAGATAAAAATTTTTCATTGATTTTTCAACAATCAAACATATTGTTAATCAAGCCATTTTTGGGGAGTTGTCGTCTTTATTCGAAGTCTTGTAATCGTTTCTGGATAAGTGTTAAAACTATTCCGCTTCATGGAGACCTTTTGACAACCCTACTTAATAAGATAACATTGCATTATTTTTAATCGTTATAAGCTAGTAGTTATACGATATCTAAGCTGCCAAAAAATTTAAAAATTAAAAGGAGTGGTTGAGAACAAATATTTTTTTTATTTACCTTGTAGAGAATTGTAAATGATTAATTTAAAAAGAATGATTATTTTCTTAATTTATCGTTTACACAACCCAAATATGAAAAAAACGATTATAAACAATGAAAATATTTTTTTTTCTAATCATAATATTCTCTAACGAATCAAATGCCAATTTTTGTTAAAAATATGTAACTACTCCATTTATTCACAAATTTGTTTTTCAAACAAATGGCTCCAAGAATTAAGAACAAATGTTTTTTCAACTAACAAGTGATTGTTAAATTGCTCAATTAATATTTGATAGTATAAAATTTTCTAAGTTACAGGTACAAATTATTAAGATTTCCAGGGGTCAAGACCTTTTATTGAAAATTGCTTCCTCTTTAAGAAGATCTTTTCAAATTTACGCTATCACTTATAGTTTTTGAGCTATTAGCAAAAAAACATCCCTTTTTTTTTCCGAATCTTAATTTGTTTATAACTTTTGCAATTGCTTATGGGCGCGTATGAAACCTTGGCACATTTTTCTAGACGTCATCTCGAATCGAATGAGCCCTAGATCATATTTTAATTTGCTGTAACTTGAATTTTCTTCTTTTCTAAGATGTGAACCAGCCTAATTACTTACTCTCATAGTCCATTTGTAATGTCGACAGTAGAATATTTCTCAATTTTGTACCATCACCATCGTGCTGATCGCTTATTTTGTTATAACTAAAAAGCATGGCTAGCTTGATGCCAAATTGTCTATCTTCCAAGGCCTGTGTATGCAGCGTATCGAAAACAGCCCTGTAAGATTATTAAAACATTCCAGTTTTTTTATAACCGACAAAATAAAGCGATAACTTTCTACTTTGACTATACCGTGCGTTGTAGACACATGCTTTGAAATCAACCAAACAATTCTCACTCACCTGAGGCCTTTCTCGCGGGCAGCTACATGGAATAAAGCTTCAATTTCATCGACCTTAGACATGAGAATAGGGCTATAGATATCGAGGTTATCAATTTCATCAATCAAATTCAGGTGGTCAGGATTCTTCTGGGATATCACTGGCCCCGGCCTTCGTAGTACAGAGTCGCGATTTTTGGCCATTGCCCATCCTCTGCCTCGTCCCACCGACGTCATATTTATTCTAAAATCAATTGAATTAAAGAATCTAATATAATCTGAAACTGCACTGGTGATTGTATGAAGAATAGTTTCGAGATCTTTAGAGATAAATTATTTTGAACTGTTCGTTACAATTTCCACAATTTAGCTAGAAATCTATACTTAAAACTCGCCCGACCAGCGTTCGAAGATCCAAACATACCTATTTTCACTAATTTCTATACTATTGTACACTGCCGTAACTCCTGCTTTGCCATTTTAATTCATTTCATATGCTATATCAGTTCTTACTCGTTTTTACTGTGAATAAATAAATAAATGGATAAATATAAAAATACATGGCGACGGATCGGGTCTTTTTATTTACAAGATAATCAAATGCACACGGGACGAGCGAAAATTGTGCGACAATTTCATAGGGGTTAGTTGGGACAGGTTATGTTATGTTTTGTTATACATGTTTCGCTTCGCTTTCAGAAAAGTTCGCGAATCGGTAGATTTAGTCCAAGCGAACATGATTGCAGCATACATACCTTTAGTAGATATTTATCGACAATTAAATCTAGGCTTTGATTTTAGAAATACACCTTATATTTGATCGGCTTATGGAATTATTTAAACTACACGGGTCCAAAAATAGCCATTTGTTGTGCGTACAAATGTTGCACGCAGGGGGGTGACACATGCTATTCTCCCTGTACTTAAAAATGGAACGCATTTTGTTCGCATTTTTTAGTTCCTCTATCGCTCTGTATATGGCGCTAGTTATTCTCTGCTCGAGTGGCTCGAGCGCTGATTGAATCACACTCATTGATCTCTATACCAACTCTATATTAGATCAGTGATCACACTGCAAGCACAAGATTACTAGCGCCATACACAGAGCAATAAAGGAACTAGAAAATGCGGACAGAATGCGAACCGATTCTAGCAGTCTGTCACCCCCCTGGTTGCACGGTTCAATGGTTAGCTATCTTGTTCCGTCGTTAGCGATGTCGCCCTTCTTACAAATAAGTCACTCGATCGTGGACAAATCTAGAGACTAGCAACTGGACTTATCCTTTCGAACGACCAGACACAGAAACTGAATCTGTATCAAACAAAATTTGATGGATCAAATTCGTCGACCAAGAGACGTTCCCGATTTTACGTAAGATACGAGTATCAATCTACGTAATTCGTAACCTTATTATATTTTGAGCGATAATGTTGAGAATGCGAAATAAAATAATCACAGTCCAATCGGCGCGTACGTTGTTCAAAGATTTATTCAAACGGAAATCGAGGGTACGGCTGAAAAATGTATGCAGACTGCTTTTTCACTCTCCCGATTTACAATGTTAATTCACAACTCAACAGGTGTTCCTGGACAAAAAAACTGCAATTAATTCATTCGGCAAGTACGACGTGATAGAGCCATGGCCGGTGTCATTGGCAGACAGGAGAAACGTTCCGTCATGTATCCCAAAACCGTCTTACGCTGAATCCTCAGTGCCACAGAATGAGTTGACAGAAATTGAAATAAAGGACAAAAATCAAATAGAATGTATGAGACATAGCTGCATTCTGGCCAAAAGAGTACTCACCGAAGCTAGACGGTACTTAAAGGTGAGGAACACAGCAATTCCCTACAGCGTCTTGTTCTTAGTACTGGTTAAAATTTAATGTCTAGATGTCATTCTAGCATTACCTTTTTTGTAGGAAGAAAGAAATCTTTGAATCAATTTCTTAAATTTTTTTAGGTTGGTGATTCGACCGAACAGCTTGATGAAAAACTACACCAATTAATTATTAACAATGGAGCTTATCCCAGCCCTCTAAATTACCGAGGTTTTCCAAAATCTATTTGTACGAGTATAAATAATGTTGCGTGTCACGGAATTCCTGACACTAGGCCTTTGCAGAATGGAGATATAATGAATGTCGATATAACGGTGAGAGCTCACCTGAAAGTGAATTTCCTAATATGAACCAATTTCTTTGCAAATCCTTTTTTCAATCCCTCGTTTTGATACTCGTGTTTGCAGGTATTTCTAAATGGATACCATGGTGATTGTTCAACAATGTTTGAGATTGGAGAAGTTGACGATGAAGGTCGGCGTCTGATTAATGCCACAGAAATCTGCCTTAATAATGCTATTTCGATATGTAAACCAAATGAAAACTTCTCCTCAATCGGTAATAAGAAGTCTTTCACAGTAGAAAAAGCCTAATTATCACTTGCAATTGTTGGTTCAATTTCGTTGGCATGATTTTATAACTTATCATTCAATTGTAGAGCTAAAACACCTTTCAATTTGATCACGTTATGACTTTTTCAAGTGAAAAATATCCACTCAATGTAATTTTATCATATGCTAGGTAATCTAATTGAAGAAACTGCTCGAAAACATGGGTATGGAATTATTCCCGCGTTTGCAGGTCACGGTATTGGAAAGTACTTTCACGGGCCACCAGACATCTATCATTTTGGTAAGTTCAGTTAGGAAAGTACTATGATGAAAATAGATATTTTGTGATATTTGAGCCAATCATAGGTTTACCCAGAAAAACTTTCAGGCCTTCAAATTTTTGTTTCCCACGTTTTGATGTAAACTTTTACTCAACGACTTGTTATCCTACCTCTTTATTTCCATAAGCAAACAACTACGCAGGAAAGATGCAGGCTGGCATGACGTTCACAATCGAACCTGTACTAACACAAGGTGGGCCAGATACAGAGATCTTGGAAGATGGCTGGACGGCAGTGACAACAGACAACGCGCGGACAGCCCAAATCGAGCATACCATTCTCATCACCGATACCGGCTCTGAAATACTAACTCGATGAATGTACACGCATAAAATTGTACATGCCTGGTAATCAATTGAATAACGAACTCGTAAAATAAAGAGACAAATAAGTCAGGATGAAAATCCAAGATTAATTAAATCAAAGTTTTATATTTTACTTATTATTATAAAAAGAACATCAATCAGCACAGAGTCGTGTTAATAATTTTATTCATTCTTAAATTGTGTTAGCCAAATTTGAATACGAAATTATTATCACGTATCTCTGTTAGTAGTTTTGTTTATATCATTTATCCTATCATACGAGCAAGTTCCCAGTTACTCTCCAGCGTTAGCGGACCCTTGATTTCTATTCCTTCTTTAGTGATAATTCCAATTTGGTACTGCAAAAGAAAATAGAAATGATGAAGAATGGGGGAAGAAATACAGCATGCCAATATTCTTATTAGAATAGAACTTTGAAACTTCTCGGTATACTTGTGCATATCAACTTAATAGTCTTATTACTGACCTTTGGAAAAGACCTGGCGTCTCTGTAGAATAGAACTTGCATAGCTTTGGTGAGTACATCTATAGCTTCTTCTTTGTTCAAGTCAGGGTTCGAATCTAGCGCCTTTCTGAGCATAGGTGTAGCCATGTACGCACCGTAACCAGTTGCAATAACAGGATCAATATATGCTGTACCAAGCTTGTCCACTGTCCCCATGAATCTGTTGAATTATCAAGTATTGTACTCATTATTGAATGAACAACAGTAATTTATGCTGCCCAAACAAATAGCGCAGAACAATAAATAAACTTTTACGGATTGAAATGCGAAATTTTCCTTACGGCTCCCCATCTTCTAGTCCCGCGATGATGAAGTTATTCCAGAATGGATCGAACTTTGAACGCCTGTTGTACATGACTCGCGTCAGCCAGCAGTGTAACGATTTAGGCTTCAGGGCAAACCCGTCATCTAGGCACTCTTCTTCGAGGCTGTAGAAGATTTTCAATGTAAATTAGCATCTACAGGGTGGTCCATTTTAATCTTCCCAGGTCAATATCTCGAGAACTAAGCAAGATAGTGAAACATGTTTGAGACAAAAGTTGTATGGTTTCGGAGGGGACATTTGGTAATACTATGGGTTTTGAATTTTTATAGGGTTTTATGGGGTTTTCATGAAGTAACTTTTGTTTTTTTAAATGGGAACCTCTATTTTTTTAGTGCAGATTGATAGGCTACACAAAAAAAATACATTACTTTTGTAGGAAACTTTTTTTTACAATATTTTAATTTCTCATTGTGAAATAATGAAGTTAATTATAACATTGCAAAGATAGTAATGTAACATTCTTAAAGTGATTAATGAATTTTAAAAATGATTTGCCATGATTAACGAATAAATATAAAAATCTTTTTACTCTTAATATTTTTCTATTTGGACGTCATATTTTTAATGGAAAAGTTTTTTTATTGGGGAAAAACAAAAAATCAAAAAAATATTTCAATCAAAAAAAGAGATAAGAAATTGAACTTTTGGAAATAAGGTTCCTACAAAAGTAATGTAATTTTTAGTGTAGATCATGGATTTGCACTAAAAAATAGGGGTTCCCATTTAAAAAACTTAAATTTCCTCATAAAAACCCCATAAGAGCCTATAAAAATTCCAAACGTATAGCATTATCAAATATCCCCCTTGGAATCATACAACTTTTGTCTGAAACATTTTTCACTATTTTGCTTAGTTCTTGGGATATAGTTTTTCTATTTAAACAGAGTAGAATGTATTATACATATTCAAGCTGCTCACATCTTCTGTTCGATGATATTCTTGAGGTATTGAAAATCAGCAAAGTCTCCGCCTGCCCCAAGGAGAATATTGTCGTTTACTTTCATTATACGTTGACAATTCCTGAACCGAGCCAGAGACCCATAAGAACCTAGCACGTCAGCTGCAATCACAGCCCCATCTTTGAATTGTATACCAACGACAGAAGTGGCAGTTGTTAATGGCGCCCTGAAATGCAAAATTAAATAACAATTATAGGAACGTTTATACCTGTCTATGATAGGTTTGACGTCAACAGATGTAAATCAACAGTCCATTCGATTGTAATGTCAAGCAATATTTTTAAAAAGGAAACTATTTGACGTCCAATCAGTTTTATTGCTGTTTTTCCCATGAATAATTGTGTGGTATAATTAAGGGCGATAGGGGACGAATTACATTATTTTTCGAGTTGTTTTAAAATGTGAAAATGTCGGTCAGGGTGATATTTAACAATTAGCAGATGCAGGTTATGGGTCCGCGCGTCGCGGGTAATAAAACTCTGGGACGAAAAGTTGGATAAAGACTTACTGAGATCTTTGCGAGCCATACAGATCTGGGACCGGGTTGTTGGTTGTTGTATTATGCGAAGTGCCATGGAAATGTACGCCTTGCGATGCTGAAAACTGCGGATAACGATTGCACTCGCCTATAAACGCCATTGTCTTGACCAATTCTGCGGGATACGAATAAACTGCACTTTCATCGCTCGAATTCGGCCGTGGATTTAATCGCGAGTGATGGGAAAGTCGTCGGTCGCGGGGCGCCTGCCAGTCTACGGCAATAATACCAAACCTCCACATACCTAGTTAGCCCCTCATCTGCTCGGAATTAATTGATTGTCTTTGCAATCGTTTGTCGGTCGTGGACTGACGTTTGACGGTAATCCGTTGAGTAGAAATTTTAATCAGGCGTCTTCCATTCTGGATTGGTTTTCGATGGTCTATGGGAACAAACAAAACGGTGGGAATTTTTTGACGCGTCGTGATCCGCCATTTTGTCGTGCATTTCGGAACGCATTTCCCGAATTAATATATTAATATTCCATCGTGATCGAGCAAATAGTGTAATTATTATTTTCATCGCTTGTAGTCGTAGTCAAGATGAATTTTTCGACACGATAGTGTAGTACAACGAATTAGAAAATTTCATCAGTTAGATCAATCAATTTCCATATAGTTCATCCAAATCTCAAATCTCTAAAAACCTAATCGTTTCGAGCACGCCGTCGTGGGTAAATGTGTTCACGTCTCGTGATCCAGTCCCCGGAAAAAGTGTTGCCAGTGATAAACGTTTGATAAAATAGACAATGGGGACCCAAAAGGAGAAAGAAAACTCGACACAGTCGGCCGCGGGGAAACATGGAAAATCTTACGGGAAAATAGTGCTGACACTACAGAATTGCCTTTTGCCTGAAGAAAAGCTAAACTCAACTCCGTCCTACTCGGACGGACTTGATACGGAGACTGAAATCGACCTGCGTATTCTAGGATGCGAACTGATACAGACTGCTGGAATTCTATTAAAACTGCCCCAGGTGCGTATCGTCGAATCATAATAAACGCGAAAAAAGAGCAAACAGAAAAAATTCGAAAAAAAAAAACAACGAGAATTATCCGAAAAACTAAGAATCAAAAATCATAGCCGAAGGGACATCGGTTGTTTTTGATAGATCAGTAAGTGCGAGCATTTCTTTTAGCCGCCTCAATTCTCTTCAGTGTAGGCTTAATAATTAGTTGAGATCTCTCAAGGTCTATGGCACAATAGTCACGGTAACAATCTTATGTTGTTTTACAGGCGTCATTCGTTGACGAAAGGATCATTGTCTGCGGAATGATCCACGGACGACGTCAAATCCATCAATGAAGCAACCGATCTTGGATACAGACTTGGTTCAAAAAGCATCAAGCCGGCGATACCTAATTGAGCATCGGTTGAACCCTTGATAAAAAGATTCTCTCGACACTTCTGTAGTGTACTATATATATTGCCCCAGTAGAAGCCTGCGCTCCTAAAGAATCCCATTGTTCCCTGGACCCTTTACGTTGAAATTGCAATATACCAGGCATAGATTCATCCCACAATCAATTTTCGGTTATAAGATTCGGAATAGCCTCCTACTGTAAAAAAAAAAATAAAAAATAGTTTTCACAAAGGGATCTCTTTTAAATATGATCGGTACACGTGTCTAGGTTTGATTGTAATCATTGAAAGGGTATGCCATATCTGATGTATCGCAGAATAGTAATTGCGCTGATATTAAACAGCACGAATCATGGTCTATGAATCATAAAACTGCAGAATAATTTTCTTCGCCCTCCCGGATGGGCAACAGTGAAGGTTGAGTTGTTTGTACAAAATTTTTGATAGTACGTTCCTCGTCCCTATAATCGGGAATTCATTGATACGCGCAGGCTTCTATGCTCACCAATTAACTCTCCAGGCAGTGATCCTCTAACGAATGACGTCCAAGTTTGGAAACCATATTTATTGCCTGGCACAGTTTTTTTAATCATGTTTCTCACATTTTCTTTCAGGTCGCCATGGCCACGGGGCAAGTGATTTTTCAGCGGTTCTATTACAGTAAATCCCTGGTGAGACACAACATGGAGACTACAGCCATGGGCTGTGTCTGCCTTGCTAGCAAGATAGAAGAAGCTCCGAGGCGTATCAGGGACGTCATTAACGTTTTTAACCACATTAAACAAGTTTCAGGCCAGAAGTAAGTCCCTTAAAATGAAATGCAAAAACCAAACGAACAGAATGGTGTCAGAGTTTTGAACACTTTCCAAAGTTACATTTATATCTATTTTCAAACAATTTTACATGTAAAATTCAATTTATATCTTTAACTTTATTTGAAAATAAAACAAAAAAATGGGGTATTCCATGCCAATTCGACCAACCTATGACCCTGACTCCCTCAGATTTTTTAATCAATTTTTTATATGATTTGCCGATCTTCAAAATGCAACGTCAATTTCTTTCAGATTTTTCCTATTGCTGATTATTTTTTTAGGAATTTCCAAAGCTAAAAGAAAAACGCCATGTCTTGAGAATCTGAACAAAATCAATAAGATTCTAAAAAATAAGATCATTTTTTCCCAATATAATTTTACAGTGGTGTTCTCGAAGGGAGACCTGGGGCAGGACTAAGACACGGGAAAAAGTCCAAGTCGGATACTGCCTTTGTTGTTTTTAGGCGCCAGTTTTTATACTAAATAGATATTAGGCCTATTGATTTTTTTCAGATTTTTAAAACGTGGAGTTTTTCTTTTAGCTTTGGAAATTCCTAAAGAAATAACCAGCAATCTGGAAAATCTGAAAAAAATTGACGTTGCATTTTGAAGATCAGTGAATCTTATACAAAATAGTTTACAAAATCTGAGGGAGTCAAGGTCATGGGTTGGTTGAATACCCCATATATAATTAATCTAAAAAATTGTGACCTCCATAGACCGATGAAGTGTGTCCTGTGGAGAGCATCAATAAAAACGGTAATCAGAAATGTAGCCAAACGGTGTATCTGAAAAAAAAACATAAAAAACGACACATCAGATTATTGGTAATGCAACCTGATAAGGCCCAACAGAACCGATTTCCAATCTCAGCTTCCGTTTTCTGTAAACATACAAAAGCATCTTTGAAAATTACGATTTAACGTAATTTCTGACGTAAAAATTTGATAAATCATGCAAATTTCAATTTATCGAAAATCAGTTCTGCGGGAACGTAGAGGGTTTCATTACCAATAGACTGAAACTTTTTTTTTTTTTCACATACTTAGTTTGGCTACGTTCCTGATTACCGCTTTTGTTGATGATCTTTGCAGGCATTTCATCGGTCTGTCACAATTAGTTAGTTGAATTATTATTTATTTTTCCAAATAAAGTTAAAGATGTGTACATTCCAACCCCGTTTGCCAATCTGATTTTCTTTTATTATTCCGGACGCAATGGTATTTTAAAGGCAGTGTACGGCTTATGCTGTTCTGAACTTGGGCACCCCCTTAATCAAGTTACAAGTCGGCATACTTAATCCAACTTTTTCTTGCAGGACGATTCAGCCCGTGATACTAGACCAGAGTTACGTAACGCTGAAGAACCAGGTGATCAAGGCAGAGAGGCGCGTGCTGAAGGAATTAGGTTTTTGCGTTCACGTAAAGCATCCGCACAAGATAATAGTGATGTACCTCCAAGTTTTGGGGTACGAGAAGAACCGAGTATTGATGCAGCAGTGTTGGAACTACATGAATGATTCCTTACGCTCCGATGTCTTCCTGAGACACCAACCAGAAACTGTGGCTTGTGCGTGCGTCTATCTAGGTGCTCGTCAGCTGCAGCTACCGCTGCCATCGACGCCTGCCTGGTTCAGACTATTCAAAGTCAGTGAATCTTCCATCAGAGACGTGTGCCGTCGCGTCTTACGCCTCTATGCTCGACCAAGCGTTAGCGCCGAACAACTCGAAAAACGCGTTGATGAGCTGCGCAGACGATATGAAGATGCCAGGGCCAAAGCAAGGGGTGGAGAAACCGATGGTCACACTCCTAGTCCTCCACTACCTAAACATCACAATGCTTGGGGCGGATTCATAAGTCGCAGTGGAACTCATGCTGCCCCAGAAAGAGCGAAATCGCCTAGGTACGAATAGGAGAACTTTGAAATTCAGTTTTGCTTTTTGTTTTCAGTTTCCGTTTTGCTAACAGCTGACTATTTCTCAGGCGTTCCAGATCGACCAGCCTTTCCCCATCCCGAACCGACGGTGCGAAGCATGGTAAGCGAAAGAAGCATTCAAGTCGGAGCAGATCGCGGAGTCACAGCCACAGTAGATCACGAAAACCTAAGAAGACTCAGCGTCGACGATCTGGGAGTCACAAGTCGTCGCGGAGCCACTACAGATCGCGAAGCCGATCGAGGGACAGAGATCCGGACAAAACTGGAAAGCACCGAACTAAGCACAGACGGCACTGATCGAATATTAATAAAGATTCTACTCTACGTATCCAATGTTCAATAATCGAGCAAATTAGTGTCGTAGGTTCATCATGTAAGCATTAAACCACGGTTCTATTGATAAATGAGAAATGTATTTTATTAAGTAACAATCAAATAAAAGTTATATTTCAAATGGCGAGACGCTGATACCCATCTATACGGGCATAATTTTAAAAAAACCAGCTGGAGGAGCACTTTTTTTATCCGTAACTAATACCGGAGCGAAATCTAGTTTTACCAGCTGAGGTAGAGTGGCTAAGATAAACTGTCTATACGAAGGGATAGACTCTATGGGGTTACCATGTAGCGTCAAGTTTCTAAGCTTGCACAGCTTTCTCAGTTTCGTTACGCTGTTCAAATCCGATATCGCGTTTCCGTGTACATAGAAGATCTTCAGATTCGGAAACTTTATTATCTCGTCATCAATTTCGTTTATGTTATTGAACGATAGATCTAGCCAGGCTAGGCTACTAGGTTCTTCCAGTAACTTGTTTACCAGGTTTTCAAGCCCTCTCATCGACATCAACAAGTTATTGCACAGCCATAGCGAACTCGTAAGAAAACGCTGATTCGAACTGTGCGCAGGAAACTTCCCCACACGAACAGACCGAGTACGATGTGAACAAAGATCTGTGAAAAATCTATAACTACATTACCAAATTCACGTATGCGTATCACACCTACTGAGTCCCTGTGCAACTTGTTCTTCATAGTCGAGCCAAATATGCATGCATAGTACCGTCCATGGTTGTCGCTTTCTTGAAGGAGAGATCAATGGGAGGTCCGGCGTGCATTTCCTCTCGTTCTCCGCGACGGTAAGCGGACAGACCACATCCTGTAAGTTTTGCAGTAGCCATTTGAAGAAGATTCAATTCAGCCCATCAAATCTCTCGACAATTAGAAGCGGATGATCCAGAAACGATTTTGAATGTATGTGAGTAACCGCTGTCTGTGATTCAGCTAATAACTTTGTCAGAGCTGAGCATAGCTGAGTACATAGCAACGATGAATTCGCTTTTTAATTGTGAAAGCAACTTTTACCACAGATCTTGTATGTTTCTTTAAACCCAAAGAACAAACGGTCATTGCTTGCTGACTTCAAGTACGAAAAATCTAAACAGCAAGTCTAGTACGCCATGAGAGTGCAATCACCTCGCAATATTACATATTGAAATATACTTTATTTTAATTGACATAAGTATACTACAGTTTGAGAATACATACATGCGATATTTTTTTTATTTCTTTTTTGCAATTCTTGCGTGCCCTTTTTATTCAGATCAAAGGCAAACTTGCTGTTCTGGTTTAATTCTTATGTTGATACTGTAATATTAATTTAGCAAGCTGCCCACGATTTCCTAGGTTCAGGCTCCGAGCTTTCAAACAATCTATGTAAGCAGTGTCGCTGTGCGTTCCTCTGCAGTTTATCTCTTTATGCCGAATTTTCAGCGAGGGCTCCAGTGCGCGAAAGGGGTGCAAATCTCCGAACGAAACAAACAATTCAAAAATAGAATTTACCAGATTCTGTTGAGATAGTTTCAGAACTGTTACAATATCTCGATCCGCTCGTACGATCGGGATTTTACTCTCCGTCATTTTCCGTGCTGAAAAAAATCAATATTTGGGTTACAATTTGTATTAAGCTATTTATTTATTTAATTAACAGGTCAACGACTTTTCTAAGCTAGTATCACATACTTGCGGTGTAGTCTTTGGCGTAGAATGAAACGTGGTTGAAATTGTACTCGTCGTATCTTCCAAAGTTCCTATTTATATCTAATTCGCTCTCCTTGGCTATTGATCTAGAGTATACGACGTCTGGGTGGTATTCCGAGAAGGGTATTGCACTGAATACTTGCCACTGGCAAATAGTATTCATGCGTACCTGTACAGAGTTTTTCAAACAGTTATTAACGATCAATATTCAATTTATATTCTTATATTTGAAAAAAAATGACTAGTACAAATGTTAGCGCAGTTGACTTTACTCTGTTTAGATAATCGGCTTTTAACTCCATATCGGTTTCAACTAACAGGATCAAGCTTTCTGGGGGAAATTTCTTCACCGCCAGGTCTGCTACAGCAATCTTTAACATTGGCTCAAGTTCGATTGAGCTTGCAGCCATTGGAAGACGAATAGAGAGCCAGGCGACTTTTGACTGATCCTTTTTGAACTTGTCGGTCAGCAGAAGAGCGTACTGTTTCACGTCGTAGAACACATCTTCTTTCCCTTTGGATGGCGCGTTCAAGTCATACAGAAGTATCTGTAATATACATACATTATAATAGAGAGAATTTGTCATTTTCATCCCCTCGAGTTCCATGTTAACTGGAGAGCCTCGGAACCTAGATTTAATTGGGATCAATTATTCGTACACGTACCACCATTAAAAATGTTTTATCTTTTTTCTCCATACACGTTAGGGCGTAATGCGACATGAACTTGATAGTATCATTCTTTTGGAACATGTTCGCAGTCAGAATGAAGTTGACTCTAGCATTCTCCGTGACATACGGCACTGGTAAGATCTCCACCCTGCCCAGTGGCTTGCAGATCTCGATTCTCTTAACTAATTCCGCTTTTGTTTGAATATCGATAAAAATCAGGTCCAAGACATAATCCATGCCCCTCGAAGCATCATACTTCTTGTATCCATTCAGCAGTTTTCTGTACTTCAATTTCCATTTGTAATTCCCCTCGGTTCTATTCACTGCAGCTCCAATCACATATCCCACATCAACTTTGAAGCTCCCCTCAAACTCCTGCATGTTTTTCAAACCCCTATCCAGGGATGTGTGAGTTTCATTGAACCAAGTCCATCTGACGATGTCAAATCGTCCTACAGGTTTGTTCCCAGGCTGATTTCCAACCGGCCACGTCACCCCGTGATCTTTCTCTGGGCCCAATTTGGCAGATTCCAATATTTCCTTGCGCAGAATAGATATTTGGTCCTTAACTGCTGCCAGTTCGAGCTGAAATCGGATGTCTAATTAATTTTAAATCAATTTACAGCAAGTCTTTGTTTGAATTTCAAAGATTAATTGCTGGTTGAGATCCTCACCCTGGCAATGTACGCGTTGATTTTGTAAATAGTCGAGTGGTCGAAAATAGGGTAAACACTGACAGGCGCATGAGAATAATTCTGAGCTATTGAGTGGTAAAAATCCGTTTCCAATGCAAAAGTTTCGTTTGCTAGCATAGACCCAATTGTTTGGCCTTGTATTGTGTTGCTACAAGGTAATGATGTTGAACGGACTACGCATCTCCCAAAATTAATATCATCAGACTCCGAATAAGTGTTTCTAACACACCAGTCTAAGTTCACTTTCATCTTCTGGACCACAGAGTTGCTCAGCAAGATGCCGGAGTCTGAAAAACCGATAGTATTTATTTGAAATTATAACACAGCTCAACAAAAATTATTTTTTTTTTTCGTTGCCCCTGCTATCTCTTTGGATTTTTGTCACTAAGAATACATAATTCACAAATAAAGTCATGAGTGTACCATATTGGTTCTAGTTTTCATGTTATTGGGAGTGTGTCTTTCCAAAGAATTTTACAGAAGAAAGTCTTGTGAGGAGTATTTCTCTGAAACGTAATATATTTTTTACCTATTTCCACTTTTATGTAAATGAACTAGATACTAAGGTAAAATAATTAAGTGTGTCTTTCAATAAACTTTTCATATTCAGAATTGAAATCAAATTTTTTTCATAAATACTGCTTCTTACAGTGTAATATAAAAATGGCAGTTATTTAAAAAACTAGAGCTATTCTTGCAAAATCATGCATAGTTCGTTAATTGTCAGCACACCTACCCAAAGAGCAGTATGTATCAATCTCGCCGGCCATACCCAAGTGAACATTCTGACTGATACTAATCTTGTTGACAAGTTTAGAAAGTTTCCTAACATCGACATACGTCATGTCTTTTATTAAAAAATAGTAATCGTAGTCCTCGAGGTAGTTGTCTGTAATATACTTTAGTACATGGAAAGGTTTTAGGATGCTTCTGGTGTCGGTGAACCCAACTATTCCGGGGAGCGAAATATTGGGCTTAGTTCCTTCGGGAATGGATATGAAGTATCTAACTTTGTCAACCAGGTGTGCTATGGTTTTGTTCTGAGCTACGCCTCGGCTATGAAGATACTCCTGGCTCGTCAACACCCCGACGAATAATTTCTCCCTCATACCAAGCTCCGTTGAATAGTATCTGGGGCGCATGAATACTTGCGGTGTTTTTTTGGCACGCAGCGGCTTTCCTTCTAGGTTTATCTTTGGTTCGTATAAGTCCCTGAATTTTGGAAAGGCAGAGGGAAGCGGGAGATCATCGGCTGCGTTGATACAATCGTTTATAATTGTAGGAGTGAAAAATGAGCTTATACATAGCCCGAAGCAAATGCCCATTATCAGGTACACGTTGCTTCGACAATACGAAAGCGAAACCTTGGTTATTGTATGCATTTTTGTTTCTTTTAATTTGATTATCTCCCGGTCTGTTGTAATCGCTCACAAGATTTCCTAGTGGAACGTATGAAACGGTTATGATGCTGGTGGTGTCTTGAATTAGAGAGAAACGATTTCGAATCGCTACATTTCGATCGATTCACATCAAACGGGTGTCGCCACTGATCTCTACCTGTTGTTCTTACTAGCAAACGATACTATTGTTATTTGACAGCGTAGTATCACGCTATGGCCAATATACTCTGGCTATGGCGAGGCGGTAGGAAAAAAGACGGAAAACTTTTGATAAATCACTTCCGTGGGTTAAATTGGAGGTTAAGATAGAAATGGGCGGGGAATTTAAACGAATCGATGGCTATTTCTCGACGGGCCGGTGATGGGAAATGAAGGCGACTTTTTAATTATAGTGGTTTTCTTTCTTTGTTTTTCGTTCCATTTTGTTGTGTGGGTAATTATTCGGCATATGATTATAATATTGACTAGCGTGAAAAAGACCACGGTGACACTTGTATGTAGTATACCTATACATATGTAACGTATGCATGTATGTACTTTGGCGATGGCAACCATTTAAAAAACCAACTATAAAAAAAAGCTCAAGAACCGAGGTGATACGAGCCGGATGTTTTCAGCAAGGTCAATCGCATGATTGTTTATCCGCCATTTTGTATTACTGTTCGGGGACCAGTTTTCTGTGAAATTTCTCTTTCGTAGTGGAGTGAATTTTGGCAAATAAAACACTTTAAATAATTTGGGACTCAAGTTTTACACCTGGGGTTAATAGCTGTGTAAATCAGGTTATTGTTAGCCAACTATAACACGCCCATAATACCACCGTTATTATCCCCGTAGGAAAAACGACGTAATGACGATCTGTGACAAGTTGGCTTTTTTCAATACGCGTAACCAAACTTTCTTCACATTTTGAAACTCGGATGGCGATTGACAAATAAATCTCACTTTTCTCGTAAGGTCGGTATGACAATTTCAACTTGTAACAACCAATGATTAATTTTCCTCCCCCAACTTGTTACTACCCGAACCAGATTACATTTATTTACTTTCTAATTTTACGTACGCACGTACTATATCTAGGTTCTACACATATGCGCATGTAACCTGGCTTCTCGACCCTCGTACGATTCGTCACATATATCTTTCTTCTGTATTTATTGTTATTTCGCAACAACTCGTGCTATCTGCATTCATATCTGTCAGTATTTACTGCAGCGGCTATTAAGATGTTGTCATCTAGCTTATTACATAATTCAACGAGACACCTAGCGCTTGAGAATCGTACACCAACTCGCAGTATTTTATTTTATTTATTTCACAACAGTCAATCTTCGAAAAATAGAGTAATTTTTCATAAAAACGAACTGTCGCATCCTGTGAGTACATCGGATTATATTAATGTGATAATTATTTTTATTTCACGAAGGATGTCGGGACAGAGTGGAGGATACAGATTGCATTTATCGACGCTGAATGACCAGTTGACATGTAAACTATGCGGAGGATACTTTATAGATGCTACTACAATCATCGAGTGTCTTCATTCGTGTATGACAATTTTTACTATTATTTCATTGTCCCTTTGTAGTTGCATTTGAAAAATATTGGCGGGAAATAACATAGAATGTGCACTTTGGAATAAAGATTTCATGTCCCGTCCATCATTGGCCCTGAAATTTTCTTGATGCTAGAATTTTCTCAAGTTTCAGTAATTTGCACGGTGATAAGCGGTTTGCCCAAACTTTGTACAATTTGGAGAAAAGCGACACGAGCGACAGCAGATTGAAATTCCATTCAATTGGATTACAGCTTGATAATTCAGTCTTTAGCTTTCGTTTAAAATATATTGGAGTCAGACCACCAAGTTACTTTCAATTTGTAGAATGTTTACTGACTTCCAAATTCCTTCACCCACTTGAACAGTCATGCAAAAGAAATAAGAAACACCCGAATCTTCACCACTTTGTTCTCGCAACGTGTGTCGCAATGGTTCTCAATGTTTTTTTTGTTCATTTTTCAATTTTCACAGTCTGCCGTAGCTGCATCATCAAGTATTTGGAAAATAATAAGTACTGTCCGATATGCGAGGTCCAGGTACATAAGAGCAAGCCCTTGCTAAACATCAGGCCGGATCACACCCTTCAAGATATTGTTTACAAACTAGTTCCTGGCTGCTATCAAAGTCAGTTCGATGATTTATTACTCAACCTTGACAGCTTTATAGAGAAACTATGTGATTTGTACGAAAATAAAAAATTGTGCTTCAGATGAGATGCGATGTCGTCGTGAATTCTACAGCAAATATCCAGAAGCAAGATCACAGGCCAGCTCCCCAGAATCTAGAGGTGAACCAATCGAGTCTCATATATACTCTTTGGATGAATCGCTCAGCTTATCGCTAGAGTATTACATCCCGAGCTCCAAGGATCAAGCTGAGAGTGAAAAGGAATCACCAGCAAAGTCGTTGCCCCGGAGGTATCTGAGATGTCCAGCTGCGGTGACTGTCTTTCATCTTCAAAAGTTGATACGAGCTAAATATGGACTTAGCGACGCTCATAGGGTAGATGTTATGTACAAAGAGGAACCCCTGTGCGGCAACTACACTCTTATGGATATTATGTACATCTATCACTGGAGAAGAGTAAGTAGAATTTTAATTTGATTATGACGATGATAATGATAGCATTCACTGTAGTCCAAGCTTAAACATCGATTGACTTTCAATTGTAATAAAAAAATTATGCGCAGCAGAAGTGAAACTTTAATTCGATTTGGATATAATTACAATTTTTTTTTTCTCTCTCATTGGCAAGGAACGCCCTATGTATTGACGAACAACAATTTTATACATTGCATTTCATCCCAATTCGATCTGGGTATATTTACAATTTTTGTTTTCGTCATTGGTAAGGACAGCTGAAAATTTTTTTGTCATTGGCAAGGAATGTCCTATAAATATATGAAAATATATTTTCCTGTCGCATTTTCGTGACATTTTCGTTACATCTGGCTTTCATTTTAGGCCTACCGCGCGATATAAAGTTTCACTTCAAAAATTTCAGAAGTCTGTTTTCAAGGTTTGAGCAAGCACATCGAATCAAAAATGGGTTCAGCGCTATTATTTACCTTCGCATTTTATGAATACTTTTTGATCGTACTATTACGTCCCCGCTGTTGCAGAAAGTACCACTCCATCTTAGCTACAGGATATTCGAGTCTTCGCCGAAGCGTATGAAGCTGTCCGAAGATAATCACGTATATGAACAAATTCTTTCCAATACCAGGGCAGATACGCATGAATTAAAAAGTGAGCAGGCTGAAAAGCGCGAATGGAAAGAGGTGCAACTGAAAATTTCGGAAACTGGGGTCATGAGCGTCACGGACATATCAACTTTCGAAAAAAAAAATGTTAGCAACGGGGACGGTAATGTGGGGGAGCTTGTTACTGTCGACAAGAGTATCAACAGTGTTGAGAGGGTTGAAAAAGTTGAGAAGGAAGGTAAAAGCGAAACTGTTAAGGAGACGAAAAAAGATGCCCTCGAAAAATCTATCAGCCAAATTGCACAAAATTTAACGACGACCAATACGGATTCTCCAATAGTTGCTAGAAACATTTCACCTATGCAAGAAACAAGAAGAGCTCCTGGCAAAACGGATGAGAATCCAAACGTGGGTAGTATGGAATCACAAAAAGCTGGTCCTGTCTGTACGGGGAGTCAGGATTCATCAAAGGCTGTGACACGTTCTGATACCGAGGGCGAAAGTCTTGGAAGTGGCGGCCAGAAATCCCGCGGCCAAACGAAACTGAAAAATAATTTGGCGCCGGAATCGACCCATGCAAAAAATGGGCAGGAATGCCCAAGTACAAAGAAACTGGACAATAGGTTGGTGAATACAAACAATAATTTCATAACTACCGAGGGGAAGGCTAATAGTCATAAGGAGAATTCTAAAAATAGTGAGCAAGAGGTTAAAAACGCTTTGAGTAGCGTGGAGCCCAAGGAAAATTTGCAAAGTTCAATGATTCCCTTTCTGCCGAAGGTAGGACAGGTGAACAATACTTATTCCAAGAAGATTTTCAAGGAAAAGAAGGCCGTACTCATCAGCACCAGGAAGTTGGACTCAAAGACTGGATCACCAGATCAGTCGAAGAGCGACGTTAAACCATTGGTACACTTCGCAAATACGAAATCTCAGGTAACCGCGACTGTTTCCTTGACAAAGCTGGCGGCGTCCGCCACTTTGTCGCCCCAGTCAACGACAATGTCGACTCAAACTGTAACCACGTTTGCCAGTGCCCCGCAAGGTAGCTGTTTGTTCGTTTCAGCACCTCAGATAACTACCTGCGTTTTATCAAACTCTACCGTAGTCTCAAGCATTAAAAACTCTCTGTGTTCGAACAAATCTGTCCCCCAGTCTCCGCAAAACATTGACTGCCAAGCTGTAAAAGCAGTCGACCAGAGATCAGGTCCCACTACGACGGTCAAGTCAGATGCTGCCGGCCAGAAATTGTCTTTGGTTAAGAATAATAACAATAATCCATCATCTTCGAGTCAGAGCTTGGCCTCGATTGGTTTGAACGTTTCCACGGCAATGCCTAGTGGGATAGAGCCAAATTCTAACCATTCTTATGCCGTTCAGAATTTGGTGAGCACTTCTCAGGCGAAAAACATGGATTTTAAAAGCGAGATTAATAGTCCAAGCGAAAAACAAGGGTCCCATGCTTCTGATGCGCAGGTTGGTGCACAAAGCCAAAATGTTTATTCTGTGGCAATGCCGACGATTAACAGTCCACGATTTTCCGTGCCGCAAACTCCAAACGCCCCAAAACGGATAGACTCTCAGTCCGGAATTGAGATAACCAGCATATACACGGTACCGCCTTGCCCCGATGCTATTCCCATATCTCTGATGAAACCCACAGTGCGAAAACACGAAATTATAGCAAAAGGAACAAACTTGAACGAGATCTGTGCAAAGATTGGCGAAAGTTCCAAGGAGAAAATCAAGGCGGCGACACGCTCGAAGCCAGAAATACCAAATCTACTCAAGATAACAAAAAAAACTACAACTGATTCTAACAAATGTATTGTCCCTGTGCACGCTTCTGGTAACAATACGAATCCAGCAGAGGATAAGTCAAACGTTTGTGTCAACAAAGAAACTCCTAAAGCCAGCTCGATAGTAGCCACTTCTCAATCTGTCTCGACTTCTATGCCTGCCCAGAAGGTCTGCCCCGCGAAGAAACAATCGCAACCTGTCGGCTACAAAACACTCAGAGACCCGCCAAAATCGTGGAATCCAACTTTGTCAAAAAATAATTATGTTGCTGCTAGAAATCAGGCTAAGGAAATGCAGAACCAAACTCAGGGCACTTCGGTGTTAGGTGGCAGCGGTGCCAAACCAATACATTCGAAGCCGGCAAAGATCTTCAAAATGCGGAATGTGCCCAGATATTTAGGCAACCCTGCATCCGGGGTAAAGCCGATGTACGGAGTGTCCAACGAGAGCAAAGACAAAGATTCGGGGATGCAAAACACTCAGAAGAGCGGCTCTCTCAGTATGATGACTATAGATCCCAAAACCTTGTCTCCTATTGTTTCCACGGCAAGCTCACCAATCATATCTCCGCCTCCTCCGTACTCACCCACCCCAAGAAGCTACCAGAACTCGCAATTTCCGAGGGAGATCTGTCCCCATCCCGGTTCTTCAATTTCACCCAGGAATTCTCCTATCAATATGCTCTCGACCAATCCCTTCATACCATCTCCCACCTTGAACACAAACCCTAGATTGATATACACTCCTTTTCCACCGCCCTTTCCTGACACAAGCCGCTTCCCAAATCCCCTGATTCGATCCCCAATTGGAATTCCTTCTCCCAGTGCCTTTCATAGCAGCCTGCCAGCTTCCATCAACAAATATCAACGTACCAGCTATCACGTTTCGGCGGCTGGCTACACAACTCCAACGCCGCCGCCTCCGACAATCCAAAAAATCTTACCCAGTATGCACTCGTCCCCTAAGTCCCCAAAATCGTCGACCGCAATTAATACCAGTCCCATGTTTACATTGGGAAAAGCAGAACCCCAGCTTTCGACCAGGGTGGAGAACATTGCATTGCACTTGGCCAAAAATGCGGCAAAGCAAGAGCTGAATATCGTCAATTTTTCAAAATCGGGAAATCCGGCAGGCACTACTTTTCAAAATTTGTTGACTACTACTACAGTTACTCTCTCGACCTCTGGGTATTCCTCGACCGAGACCTTGCAGAATATGGCGACGCAGATGACAGCTAGGTCTAAACCTCAGTTGGAAATAAAAATACCTGAAACGGATACTTTCAAAATCAAGTCCAAGGAACCGGAAACTGTTGATCTCGAAAGCGAGGACAAATCTTTGACTTTGAAATCAAAAACTTCGGATGGGAGCACAGAGTCGAAGGCAGAGCAAGATATTGAGAAAAAAGAAAAGGCAATAGCTAAGGTAAATGGCGAAGTAGCCATGCAAAATGATACAGCACCGTTGTCGGTGGAATGTGATAAAGAAACATCGAGAAATATCGACACAACTTCAGTACCTACCCAGAGAGAACCGAGTTTGAAGGAGACCTCTGAGAAAGCAGATAAATCTATTGAAATAAATACCGATAAGATATCCAATGAAGCTAAAGGCGAGGAAGCGGTTCGCAAAACAGCTGACCAGATCCAAGGAAAAAAGTCAGATGTACAAAGAAATAAGCCAGAGTCGTAATTGAAAGCTTACAACGAAAAATTGTAAAACGGCAGTTACGAATTTAATGATTTTGTCCCCATCGTACTAAGTGGCACCCTGTATATTACTGTAAATAGTCGATGAAAATATTGTTATTCACTATTATGTGTTGAGCACAGATCTTACGAGAATAAGTTGGTTTTATTGAAGGTGGTGTTAGATTAAAAAAAGTACTGTTATAATATTATTTTACTCGGAGCTCCGATCCCCCCCTCCACCAACTTGGGCCTGTTTACTTGCAGTTTCATAACTCCTCTCCCTTTAATATTTTTTGGCAAGTTCATTGAATCCACCTTGCCGCTAATTCAATGGGATATTTGATACTTGTATTTTTCTATTACCCTTGTGTATGGTCAGTTGTAATTTTACCCAGCTCTTCTATATCTGTCAACCCCAACCAAGCCTTTGATAGTAATGTGAAATATTTAATAAGAATTTTATCACGCTAGCCCGTACACATATACACATATACGAAGCTTTTCACGTCAACCGGGCCGCGTTTTCAGTTGAATTTTTTTTATCGTACGCTAATTTTTTGGTGTCTTCGGCGGTCCCAAAATACATGTTTGGAGCAGTTGTCAAAGTCGAGAGTAAAAATTTCATAAAGTTGGGTATTATCTTAGAAGTGATTAATTTTCGCCGATTTGTATTTTCGAATAATTCTGTCGCACTAGAATGGCAAAAATCAAAATTATTTGACACACGTTTTCGAAAAGATTTTTTCCGTACTTTCACGTAAAAATATCCATTTCATTCGGAATAGACCCCATGGCCGCGAAAATACGTTTTAAAAATTTCAGTTACATTTTTTTCGAATTTGGGCCAGGTTTAAGAATTTTCACAAATTTTTAAAATTCAGTTTCATTCTTTATCTTTATCCCTTTTATAAGGAAATTATGGGATGGCGATGGGTTCTACATGGAAATCTCCGTTTTATCTCGATATATGTTATAAAGAAGTCCCCTGATTTTTATTCTACTATCTGCGATCCAGAAAAAAAATTTTTTGAGCAAAATATTCATCTCGCACAATACCTACTGCTGAGAAACTCTTTTTCAACATTCTGTGAATAAACTATTGTAATACCGTGCTGGACTTTCATTAAGTTATTATATATTTAATTATGTTATAGTTTTTCCGCGCAAGATTTTTTTCCGACTTTCAAATCGTTTTTATTTACGATTTGGAAATTTTCGGGTTTCTGTTATTTTCAAAAAGTTACATCAAATACTAACGGTTGAAAATTTGTATGTATGGGCAAACGAAACTTTGAAAAGTACGACAATTTTATTCAGCTCTGAAGAGAATTCCGAACGTCTTCAAACTTTTTTTAATTCTAGATTTGTATCAGCTAAAACCATTCCGGAAACATTAGGTTACCACTCATTCGTTCCTCTGAGCGATGATCAACTCTCATTGAAATGATTGAGTTGGGATACATCAGAAAAATGCTTTCCGAAAAAAAATTAAAAATAACCGAAACCCGGAAATTTCCAAATCTTAAATAAATACAATTTGAAAATCGGAAAAAAATTTGCGCGGAAGAACTATAACATAATAAAAAATAATAACTTAATGAAACCCCCGCACGGCATTACAATATTCTATACACGCAGAATGTTGAAAAAGAATTTCTTTAAGCAACATTGTGCGAGATGAATGATAATTTGCTCAAAAGAATTTTGTTCCGGATCCCAGATAACAGAATAAAACTCAGGAGACTTCTTTATAACATACGTTGAGATAAGAAGGAGATTTTAGCGTAGAACCCATCGTCATCCCGTAATTTCCTTATAAGAGGGATGAAGATAAAGGACCAAACTGATTTTTAAGAATTTTTCAAAATTTTTAAACCCGTCGCACGTAGAAAAAAATGCAATTGAAACTTCAAAGCGTATTTCCGCGGTTATGGGCTCTGTTCCGAATGAAATGGATATTTTCACGCGAAAATACGGAAAAAATCCTTTCGAAAACATGTGTCAAATAATTTGATTTTTTCCCATTCTAGTGCGACAGAATTATTCGAAAATACTAATCGGCGAAAATCAATCATTTCCTAGATAATACCTGGCTTTATGGAATTTTTACTCTCGACTTTTACAAGTGCTCCAAACATGTTTTTGGGACCCCCAAAGACACCAAAAAATTAGCGTATGATTAAAAAAATCCAACTAAAAAAGTGACCCGGTTGACATGGAAAGCCTCATACATATAAATAAATAAATAAATAAATAAATAAGCAAGCAAATATCTATACTGTATACATACTATAAAAATTTGTATGTATTTTTGATGTTCGGAGTTGATTAGTCGTGCAAATCAAGATCATATTATACATGTACATTATTTAATTTAAAGAATTATTATGGCTTGCCCGCTAATCGGCGAAACATTTTGTTTTTTTTAATCATTATTAACAAGGTTATTATTATTATTAATATTATTATTATTATTATACGATTGTAATTTTAATATATAATTTATAAATTGTAGAAGTGACAACAAAAACGGTTACGGACTAAATTTTAACTCGTTGCATATAATTAATTATTAAATTAATATAATGTTATTTAAAGAATGCATTTTTATGTTGTTGATTAACAAATTTTCAGCTCCGATAGAACACACGCTTGAATATTTTTTAAACGCACTTATTATTCTGTAGTCCTTACTGTAAACGAAAAATATTATTTCAATTCCTTAATTCGTTTAATTCAAAGGAGAACAAGTACTTACGTCGGTAAATAAAAGACAAAATGATAATTGAGCAACTTGTTGTCCAACTGTTGGGGCAATTTCTTGGTTCTTAGGTACAGATAGGTAGATAATCCGGTTTCAAAAATAGGAATGTGGTGATTGCAGAAAGTATATAAAGCGGACTAGGTTAATGAAGAAGAATAGATAGCAGATTTGTCAGAAATAGGATTAGGGGTAAAGAAACATAAACACTTGCTTCATATATACGAAATTTTTTTGAACATTCTCGCGGCTGAAGGGTACTTTCATACTTTTATTGGCATAATATATTTGTTGGCTACTTACCTTCAAGTTAACCGAACAAGAAGAAGACGAAGATTGTCACATTTGTTTTGGGTGCAAAATCAACCCGCACTAGCTGCGAAAGCGATTTCTAAATGTTTTAAAAACTGTCTTTCTGAATCGCAAAGTTTTATTCCAATTCTGATATATTACTCCCATAACATCAACAGTCAAAGACTAGGAATGTGCAATTATAAAATGTTAGAATTCGTTAAATAAATATTTGGCTATCTTTATAGATGCTTCCATCCTTCCCGATAATCGTAGGAACAAATCAATGGCTTTCCCTAATCTTATCTAGCAGTACCATTTTTCTTGCGGAGAACTGTTGTTGCATTAAAGTACCGCCGTTGTAATAGGTTGCACGGAACATATATTATTCAGAAATAGAATCGCGCTAGCCAGTGGCAAAGATGCATAATCACACTTTAGTCATTCCGTGCAATCGGTAAAGTCACTCTGTCGATTTCTCTACCTCTGCGAACAATGATATTTAAAACTATGTCGTGCTCCAAAAATTGATTGCAAAGGAAAATGATCCTATGCTCACAAGTATCTATATATACGTATATGTAAGTCTTCAAACTGTGTATATGTATACAAGTGCCTAGACACAATAGATGAAGAGGAACTTCAGATGATCGGTTGGAATATAATTTATCCAATTTGAACTCACTTCACTGTAACTTTGTTCGCGAAGCCGATGTTTTTTGATCAGATGATTTTCATTTTCAATCTAAGTGTGAATCCGTGGTTAAATCCATTCCTTGATACCCTCAATCATTTTTTGTGGCAACGATATCCTCAAAATTTAATATTTTTTTTAGCAAGTAGAGATTAAATAGGATTACATTTATGTTAGTAAAGCATTGAATACAAAAATAGAACAAGTATTCGAATCGCTTCACATTACCTTGGAATACATAATAAAAATTTGGTAAATTGTACAGAAATCCATGTGGTCCAACCGATATTTAATCACACAGTTTTTCATTGTCTATCCCCTTCTATCGAATGTGCGAGATTCTGTAGAATGTAAATCGAATGCAAATGTTTGTCCGCCTTGCATCGATTCAGTTCGCCTAACAATATTACACACAGATGATATTGAGATGTCCGTAGATTCAGTACAATGATACCTCCGACCGTACTTGAATGAAGTATAGAACACAAGATATATGAAATATAATAATCTTCGTTGTAAACCAAGTATTATTATATTTAGTTATATATAGTAATATATTGTAATTAGTTTTTAACAATCGACGGGACTTCATTCGGACGTAAATTTATATCCATGAATACCGTATCTTTTGCTGCACATCTGATTTTTCGCCCTCCGAGAGATGTTTTACAAATATTCAAGCTATACTTAGTTGGTATAAGGAAGTGTACGAGGCCTTACCGTATTTTATCTCATATTAGCATATGTACGATATAACAGAATATAAAGTATCCAAGATTACGTCTGTAAGCAAATATACTGTAAACAATTAAAGAAATAACACTGTGATTGTTACTCGTTTATGCACAGAAATTATATGTTATAGTTTACTATAATAATTCAATAATATTAGATTTAATATGAGCAAACGAAGGTAGAACTTCGATTGCCGCCGTCAACTACAATAAATTAGTAGGTAGGTAATAGAGATTTGGAAAGTTTGTAATAATTCTGTAGGGACGGAAACGTGGTACACAGGGAGAGATAATTGAATAAAACTAATCTGTTTTTTTCTTGCAATGTACACTTTTAGCGACGATATTTAGATGAGAAATATATATTTGATCCACTATCACACTAGACTTTATTCCTACCAAACAATGTAATCACCTTTCATGCAATTAACCCTTCCTTCATGAATCTGCAGCAATTACTCGTCTATTCGTCCGCTCAATATTATCAACAACCAGTAAAAGGCTCGTGCTATTACTCGATGCGATTGAATATCGTCGACATTGTATAGTTTGAGTTTGACAAAGAAGATGACTTACAATAATCATGGATGGGGGCAATTCCACCTCTAATCGGCCGGATTTGCGTGTTTTTTGACGTCGTATTTCTTAAATCTTATGAAATGTTTTTTATATGTAATAAATGCAAAAAAGTCGATACAATTTATGGGCTTTTGCCGAAATATTTTTTTTACGAAAGTTATAAATTAATGCATTTTGTTACAAAATCTTCGCGCGGTCTGCTTTAGAATTTAATATCTCCAGTTCTGTTAATCGTCAAGAGACGGTCGATGACTTATTTTGAAGGTAAAGGAATACACTTGAAAAAATTTCAGAAAGTTTCAGAAAAAATGCAAATCGTAGCCGTTATAAACAATTGAAATGATTATCGATTTTTCCTGGAAAAACGGCAATTTTTTTAAATTTTGAAAAAATTTGACAGTATTCCTCATTAAATTCTACAGAGTGTAGAATTATTGTACGATGGCTTTATTTATTGTTTTTCTCTATTGTAATGTAATTATTCATAAGGCGTCAGGCGAGGCGTGCGCGTCGCCTTATGAAAAATTACTTAAAAAAAAAAAAAGAAAGCCATCGTACAAAAATTCTACACTCTGTAGAATTTAGAGAGGATAAAAATTTCAATTGTTTATAACGGCTACGATTTGCATTTTTTCTCAAAGTTGAAATTTTTTTCAAAGAGTGTATTCCTTTACCTTCAAAATAAGTCATAGACCATCTCTTTACAATTAATAGAACCGGAGATATTAATTTCTAAAGCCGACTGAGCGCGGATTTTGCGATAAAATGCATTAGTTTATAACTTTCGCAGAAAAAAACAAAATTATTTCGGCTAAATGCCGAAAAACGTGTCAACTGTTTTTGCATTTGCTACACATAAAAAAAGTTTCAAACTATTTAAAAATACGACGTCAATTCTTGGCAGATTTGAAGTGGAATTGCCCATGGGCCAAAGAATAAAATTACATTGTATCTTGTATGAGACCTTTAGGTTTATCAATAATATTCTTCTTTACACTTTACACGGACAAAAATGTCTTCTCCAACTCTTAACTGGAATGACTTTTAGGTGTACAAAAATTTGTATTCATTTGTATACATATAGCTTGAATGCAGTGGTGTCTATTTAGGTGTTTCATAAATTTGTTCTATATTGATCACCTATTTTATATATTATAAATATGTACTATAATGTAATATCATATTCTTTATTCAATTCTAAAAGCAGTCGTGCGACTGTATAAATGAATCGATAACTGATGATCATCATTATTATCAATGTTATTATTAATATTATTATTCCTCAGGATCAAGCGATAATCATTGCATGACGTCAAGCGTGGTATGGACAAGTTCCTCAAGTTCAGAGCAATAAGCTCCAACAAAATTTTTAATTCAAGTAACACATGACAAAGGACACCAACATTTAGAATTTATCCTCAATTTTCAATCTCTTGTTGACATGTAATAACATTGAATACCATTGACGAGCAGAAAGAAACCCGTGATTCATTGACCGAGCGTAAATAGTTAACAATTCCGACAGTTCATTATAAAAATTAATTATTTCAAATGCGAATTCATATTTTATCTGTTTCTGCATCTCTGTTGCATCCTCAGGAAGTTAGCAATAACGAGAGTATCACTCTACAATGACTGACTTATTACTGTCATTACTTTGAGCTCCAAATCCAATGGAACGGTCTTTTCTATTACAGGCCTTGAAAAAACATCCTAGACTACTTAACTGCTATAAAGTTTTTTTCTAGTTACGATGTTTAAATCAAAGGTTCAATAGATTTTCATGGGACACCGATGATGGATTTCTGCGATAATCGTAAAAGTTTAGTTAATTTTAATAATATAACGTACAGTGACTTTGAAATTCTTTGGAAATTTACTTTTTCATTCAAATTAATCGATACTGACTTAGCATGATAATTAATTACGTAACAAGACTCTTAGATCTTCTCAAACGACCAAGACGTATGGTAAACATTTTTCAAGACATATGTATGTATACATAGATTTTTGTTCTTAGAAAATACGCACGTACACGTTCTTTAATCGTTCAAAATGTATTCACTACCTATCTAGAAACATTTTTCGTTTAGTCAATCTCTGCTCATCCTACGAGATAAGTAAAGCGTATTCACAAACCACTGATTCTTGATTTTAAATTATCAGATCATAGCAGATACAATATACAAACGAGCATGTCGTGATACATATGTAATATAATGATTAAAATTAATTATACCATTTACAGGCATTCTGTATGTTTGTATCTACATTCGAATACTAAAGGTGAACAATCTCAATTGCTTCATATAAAATTTTAGTACGATTACCCAGCTAAATAGCTTTTTGCTCACGTTTTCATACGTCTCTAAAAAAAATTCTTCACATAAAAATATGGATCTACCAGTACGTTTCTTTTCTGTTTATTTATTAATTTTTTTTGACTTTGTTTGAAGTATCCGATCTTGATCTAAGCTTTCAGCTTTGATATGTCGGCATAGTTTTGGCGCTTGTTAATTTACGAATTGTAAAAAAATTTTTTTTTTTCGAAAGTCATTGCTTCACTGAAGTACAAAATGTAATCTTCCATTTTGGTTGATTTTGCACTCGAAATTAATATATATCGCGAGTGAATTTTTTACGGTTACATACGAAATTTGAAACATTTGATATGTGCTGTTCAAAATTGATTTTATATTGGCTTACGCTGTTAGTGCAACTTTTTTTTAATAGAAATACTTCGATAACCCTTGACCTTGGACAGGTGAAAACATACGGGCATTTGCGAAGGATCAAAAACAAAAAAGGCTGTTATCCACGACTGGTTTACCAACTTATAATTTTTAATTCGAGATGAATAGAGTGGGAAAATTCATCGGATTTTAAGCAAAAGCTAGGAAATATTTGTAAATTATATCGCTTCATTACACCAATAATCTATGTGAATATAAAAATTAATTTATTCTCAATGGATACCTAAATACAATAAATGCAATGAGATGTACTTCAATCGAATGCCTTGCACAAGTTCAACGCCATTGCTGTCAAACAACATGGCATTTTTATCATAATCTAACCAGTTCACGTACCGTAATATTCGCATCATTTTTATTTCAATGTAAATGACAACAGTATCAATAGCTAAACAGCTTTTTCTATTATCGGATCTATTCTTCAGTGTTGCTTCTCTCTTGGGGTCACTTTTCCTTTGTGCTGATCGTTTGTGTTATTCGACGTAGAAGCATTCATCAGTGAATCGGATACATCTTCACTGCTGCTGCTGCGAATGTCTCCCTCCATCTGAAAAGTCAATTAATCTTCTTGAAAATCTATAGACCAATAAAATGAGAATGAACGAAAGGATTCAGTCCAAACAAAATACAATACGTTATTGGAAAGGTTTTTTGATCAATACAGTCGAGTTAATTTGAAATATATGTCGCCTGACGTTTTGGCAGTGGTGTTCTGCCCTCATTAGAGGCTTAGGATAATTGGTGTTGTATTTGACCACTCTATGTGTGCGGTAGGCATTTCTGGTAGGGGGATAGCAGCTTGTCTGATGAGGGCAGAACACCACTGCTGAAACGTCAGGCGAAATACATTTCAATTTGACTCTACTGGATTGATTAAAAAACCTTCCAAATAACTACAAGTTCGAGAGTCAAATTCATCATATGCAAAATACTATAAGATTTAAAAATTAAACATAAATTGCTACAAACCTGTCCGGCGTAGAATGCATTGTATGCTATCTTCAAAATCAACCATGTCCATATAGCGTGGAGCACGAGCAGCAAACTTAGCAACGCATTAAATATGTAATACGCGGGAAACATCGGCACAATCTTGGGCGCCTCTATGGTTGTGCTGTGACAAAAGTTTAAGTTTTTATAATCCACTAAGTCAGGGATCAAATTTTCAGTCGCAGAGAATGTTTAGATACCTCCGTAGATATTCGTCAATCTGTTGCGACAGTTTTTGACTCGATTTTTAAACGCCTTTTTGCGCCACTGTTTTGCAAAAAATATTTTCCATCAACTGGACTAAGTCATTTACCTGTAAATAATCCAAAACGGATAGACCCCCATTCTCGTTACGATCCAGAGCACGGTGAAAATTACAAATATGAAGTCGCATAATTTTTGATAGTTGGCATACTTGGCCATTTTTGCCGCCTGTAACAAAAATGTGGAAAATTCAGTTGGATAATATCAAAACTCGGAAAGGTGGTGCGATTGTTATTAACCTCGTTTATAGCTCATTACCTCCAAGAAAATATCAGCGCAGTCGTGTACCAATAAAACCAGAGAACCAATTCTGGTCAAGTTTCCTACCCATGAGAAGCACATCAGAACGATAGTAGCGATATGATGGACGAACATTTGCCAGAAATCTTTTCGTTTGACATCAAAGAACTGGGAGAAACTTAGCGACCAATAAAACGCCATGGAAATCATGTAGTACCACCATATATCGTCACTTACTGGATGGAATGGGTACTCATAGTAGCAATTATTTATTTTCCAAAGCCAGGGTTTGTCCCAAAGAATGGTCAGCCCGAAAATAAATGAGTACGTATAATACAGGCATCGCCAGCTAGAAAACAGAAGTTGGCAGATGTCTAAAACAATTTCTTACAACTTTCTGATGAAAATTTATATAGGGCCATGGAAAGGTTGTCGACCTGTTTTCGCAGAATTTCGTCAACGTTGACGGTTTGTCTTGAGATCTACGGAGTCGTAACCATCGTTCGACTTGTCGCTCAGACCAATCTAGTTGCTTAGCCAGCGCCAGTACCTTGAAATAAAAAGGTCTGCAATAAGAATAGTCATGTAAAACAATGGTTAGACGGTTGTCACAAAATAATCACCTGCTTGTGCTTTATTTTCTTGCCGGTATAGGCTTTTTCTAAAATTATATTTGGCGGGGCTTTCTTTGGTCTTGTATTTTTTATACCTATGGATTTTCCAATCGGGGCGAACCAGCATCTGAAAAATTAGAAAATAAAATAGCTTTGAATGATGAAGGATGAGCAGCTGGCTGATGAAATTTCATGTTTCATGAAACTACATTAAACATTTCCCGAGATCAAATGAGTCAGCAGTGTGACGGCCAAAGGAAATTGTCAGTAATTAACTATATAATAATTTTAAACATACACCTGAGGGCATGTTCCTGTTGCCGTTCACAAGACTCTTATCTAACAGATCAGCCGTTAGCTCTCACCCCGAGGAAACTATTTCATCTATCGCCAAATATAAGTTTTTCCACTCTTTAGGTGAGACATATGACTGTTTAGCTTACATCATTTCCAAGTGTTTGAATAATTTTACATCGACTAAGATATTCTTGTTCAATTAATTAATGTAGGCTTCTTGGAATTCGATTTTTGAGAAATATGTAATTTGTAAATAGAGTAGCAAGCCCAGCTGGACATTGACTATGAGGATAATCAGTGAACCAGGAATTCTGCGTAGCAGAAATCTTATTATACAAGTTTTCAGTGTTATTCACATTTTAAGAGCAATGAAGTCTATCAGAATGTTTTTTTCCAAATTGAAAAATTAGACTGATACAAAGAAAACATAGGGGTCAACCGAACGAACGGTATTGAGACAAGTACTTGTATGATATAACGGATTTTTTCAGCTCATTATGCTGCTTCTTATGCTGTGCCATAGACATTGCATACATCGGCTGCATACTAATTACTTAACACCAGGCTCATAACTGTTTCCTGTTTTTTGCAAGTTGGTACACATTTTGTAGGTAACATATATACTTACATATATGCAACGGACCAGTGTAAATCAATGATAACGCATTGCTGTGGTATATTTGATTTTAGTTCATTTGGTGAACAACAGAAATCGATGCTTTTCAAAAGTGATAAGAGAAAAAAACGTGAGATTGATACTAAATAACATGTCTAAATGGCGGGTTTTAATTTGCCCCGATCTTTGAAACGAAGTAGCTATTATTAAGTACCAATGGCACGTTCTTTATCTGTATTTCCAATCTCCCCACGGTGCCATAAGACTTGTTATGTTTCAGTGCTCAAACGAGCGTGATATATGGCTAATGCATTATGGAAGATTAAATTCACATTTGAATAATGTTATATACGGCCATTTGGCGTTTTTCTTTCCATTCCATAACAGAGGATTGTATTGCATAGTACCTACTACAAAGCACAAAAGAAGATTGAAGGCGGCAACAATATGATATTACTCGTAAACATCATAACAACAAAGCAGTTTGGCAATAACGGAAGAGTTGAACTCTGAACCCTGTCAAATAGTCAGATTCGCGTGTCTCATAGGATGAAATGAGCCTATGCAGGGTGGAGGAGACCAAACCGACTTAAATTATTCTCCATACTGCTTTACGGGAATCATTTGAATTAAGTATAAAAAAAAAACTATTAATAAATAAGAGAAAGAACCAAGTAAGGATTGGTTGCAATTATTTTCCGCAAGTTGTAGAAATCCGGCTTCACGTGAAATTCGAAAAAATAAATTTCAACTTAAATTTGGAGCAAATAATTTTACGAACACGCGCAGCCTGTGTTCTGTCAAACAAACATTTTGACTCTTTTTTGACCAACAGCGATGGGATTTTAATTGATTCCTCGTTAGTCGTAAGTGAAATTCGTCTATCTTGGGCGCGTCGCACGTGGCGCGACGTGTATGTGTATGCATGCATGTATGTACATACGTCCGTATGTGCGTGTCGTACTACGTATGATAACATCCGATACTTACGAATATGCAAGTGGGATATTTGCAGTGACCGCGGGTAGCGTCGATGCTGATAATAATAAATCTTTCGATTGATTGGTTGATTCATATAACGGGGCAAATACATTACTTTCGACAAAAATGCGAACCCTACCGTTCGAGGACGTATCGTAACCCCAGAAGAATCATAGACATTGGTATGGGGAAAAACAAATGTCTGTAGTCTATGTATTTGTTTTCGGCGGTCGGTGTGAGGTCGGCCCACGTCGTGTTCGGTGGTAACCAAATGTCAGGCGACCAAAAGCTCGCTGAAATGTTACGTAGAATCTCCATAGCGTCTTTTACGGAAGAAAAATTCTCACACCAACGAAACTGTCCCGGCGATTCACGTCAAACTGGCGCCAATTAATAGGGCACTTTTACCCACCCAACAACATTAAACAATTTACAGTGAGTGTGTGTGCGTGTTCATAATCAGGTGCGATACGGCCCTCGGTCCAACGACACTCTACTTAACTCTGCTGGCTTTACGACGCCCAAGAATACTTCGCTGGACAACTATTCAAGACTATCTCAAGTAGCGCACGTATTCATACATACTATGTATGAACGTATGTACTAACCGTCCCACCACGCGGAATGCGGATTGACAGCCATAAATCAAGCTGTATCCTTAGATACGGCACAAGGTATAAAGTTTCGGCTCACGGAATACATATCTACATATACATAGGTAGTCGTAAAGCTAGAAAGGTCAAGCCGCATCTGAAATCGCGACGAATTACTCTACAGGACGGTTTACAATGTCCGTAACCGTAACCGTAACCGCTTCAGTAGAAAGTTGAAGGATAGGGAATCTGTGCTATGGTTTACAACGCCAATTGCCGACGCTTCCGTAGAATCCGTTTCAGTAGAGTCTAGTCAAATTTTAACTTCGTACTGAAGCGTTTTACGGACAGCCAATCAGATTGAACGGTACGGAATAATGAACGGTATTTGCTGTAGATACAACCAATAGCAAGGTTGTACCGTACGGGGATTGTAGACGAGCCTAGAATTGTTAGGGAAACTGGAACGTTTACTGAAGCGATTACGGTTACGGTTGGATCCTTCTTCCAACGTGCTCTAATCATACTATGCGGGCGGTCTCTGTTTCCAGAGACGAACTTTTTGAATTCGAATTGATAAATGAAAAATGTTTCCTATTGACGCTAGAAAGTACTTTCCAATTAATGATATTAACGGTACAATAGAGAAAAATTACAATAACAGACAACGGCAACGTGGTTCGGAAACAATGTGACGATATTTATTATTGTCGAATGCGAGATAAACAATATTTATTATTTAACGTCCTGCTCATTAATATGTGTATGTGTAATTTAGATAATCGCGATTAGAGCGCTAGAGGTAACAATTATGTTACATTCACACGTATCTTACTTTATTGGAATTACTTTTTCATAATGCTACTACTTAAATTGTATGTAACACTGTGACATTGACTAAATGACACGACATTATTGTCATGCAGTATTGCGATATACAGGATGAGCTTTTTATATCTTGAGACATCGAAATATTGCAAAAACTAATCACGATACGAGAAAAAACTTTGGATGAAACCTGTCGGTTATCAAAGGGGGAGAAACACAGTGCAGCATCATTTCCAGTAGATGAAAGTGCCAAGGCCAGGGAAGGTCAACTTTGTTTTTTTTAAATGGAAACCTATATTTTTTATTACGTGATTTTTTTTCCCTTGAAATATTAAACGACTTTCGTATGGAACATTTTTTTGTGAGACACCAATTTTTTATGACGTTCAGCTGAATAACCAGTGATTTTTGAACTTTTGAGAACATTTCACCTCAGAATTATCCAGTTTGGAGAAAAATTGGAAGAAACAAAAAGTGTGTAATTTTATGCAAGAATTTTGGAAAATAATTGCAGAATTTTTTCTTATAACTTTTTATTGTAATTTCTTCAATTGCGTGAAAAAATCAAAAATTGTTAAAAAAAAAGCTCTGAAAGAATATTCTTCAAGATTCTTTGCATTGAAGGAACGCAATTTCGTCTGTTGCGATTTTTCTCCAAATTTGATAGTTTGGAGGTAAAAAGTTCTTGAAAATTAAAAAATCTTTACTTATTTAGCTGAATATTATAAAAAATTAGTTTCCCACAAAAAAATGTTTCGTACGAAAGTTGTTTGATTTGTGAAGTGGAAGTAAATTATGTAATAAAAAATACAGGTTTCTATTAGAAAAAAAAAACAGAGTTTACCTCCCACCGACCTTGGCGTTTTCATCTACTGAAAATGTTGCTGCACCATGTTCGTTCCTCCTCGATATCCTACAAGTTTTATCCGAAGTATTTTTCGTATCATGATTAGCTTTTAAGACATTTGGATGTCTCAAGATAAAAAACTCACCCTGTATATATATGGGGTAGAAATACTTTTCAGTTTCATGGTTTCGGTTTGGAGCCAAACATTTATTTTGCGAAAAGTTGAAAAGATCTGAAGCTTCAGAAAAAAAATGATCATTTCATTCAGACTTCATTAAAGCCATTAAAATCATGATTATTTGAATAAACTTGTGTGTACTTTCGAAGGGTCAATTAGAAATCCGCAATCGGATTTTTTCCTTGAAAGTTAATACGTTTCTATGTAACATGTCCAATTTTTAGAGTGGAGTGTGAGTCTCCATGGGAATTTGAGTCAGATTAAAAATGAATTACAATAATTAATTAAAAATAAATATTTACAAGATGTTATCACTGTTAGTTTCTTTATTTTTATACATTTAGATACAGTTTTGATATCAGCGTAGCTGAGTTAAATTTTTCAAGTTTTGTATCTAAATCTGAAAAAAAAAAAAAAAAAAAAATAGAAAATAATAGTGATAAAATCTTGAAAATATTTAATATTAATTACTTCAATTCAGTTTACTAGTTTTACTAGCTTTTAAGACATAGTTTATTAAGGACTTTAGTATGTAATGCTAGCCTACGGACAGACTTTCAATGTCTCTGTAGTGGCATGTAGATAAATTAATGTAAATTTACATGCTTATATTATAAAACTGGGAAAAATAATAATAATTATAATATTCAATCCGACGCCTGTTCCCATGAGGACCTCACTCTAAAAATTCCAGGTATATCTTTCAACATTTACTTTTTGCACTAAAAAGTTTGGGATCAATTGGAAGCCATGGAACTGTAAAGTATTTCGGGAATTGGTGGTTTATGTGTATGTTACTCTAATTTTCCATGGTCGTATACTATAGCGGCGATTAAGTATAGCTGGAAAATTGTTTACACGCGTATAGATTTAACTGGTTTATTGTGAATATTAGAGAAGAGAATCAAAACAAATGTTCAACAAAATTTCAATCTATGTACGAACAGGGTGATGTCAGTTTCTCCGTACCACTAGTATGTATGTATGTACATCGATATCAGATTCAACAACGGAGTGTAAAAATATACTTTCATGAAATATAATGTAATTTCCGATGATATGAATATCGCAGGTTCTGCTTCTAACAATTATTAGGATACCCTCAGCTTCCGTTCCAACTCCTATGATAACCAATTTACACTGGGGAGTGGTCCTTGTACGGCGAACTTTCAAATTCTTCACATCGCAACCCCCAAAAGGTTTCAGTTTGATACAAAAACAAAGAGTATAAAAGGGAAGCTTATTCAGGTCACATTGACCCACGCCGCATTGCATTTGAAGATCAACATTAGTTTTAAATAAGGTAAAACAAGCTTTCCAATCTCATCCATGGAACTTGACAGAAAATGATCCTAAAAATCTCAGCTTTACAGCATCTTTAGTGTTATCATTCGCGTGTCGAAGTCAAGTTTGACCTTAAAAAAATGTCCTGGAACTGAGTAACACGTTAATAGTAGTGGATAAATTGTAAAAAAATAAAAGTGTAAGTCAGTTTGGGTTATTTTTTTAAGGACTGATTACGGTTGCCTATTATGCAAAAGATAACGTTGAAGATCCTGCGAAGCGCTGATTTTCAAGATTTTTTCTTGTCAAGTTACATGGATAAGATTGAAAAGCTTGTCTTTCGCCATTTGAATTTTTAAGGGAAGACCCTACTAAAATCTTGACAAAAAGCAGTTTTTTATTTTTCAATTGGCCAAAAAAGGTCCAATCTAAAAAGTCATACTACCAATTCTAGATTATGGTAAAATATGTTTTCAACCAAAATCTCAGTCTTCTGCGATGAAAGTGTATGCGCAGGAAACCTTTCGCAGTGGTGCACAGGATAGATTCTGTGAAAGGTTGCGCATACACTTTCATTGCAGAAGACTGAGTATGATGACTGAGTATGATATGTTTGAAAACATATTTTACTATAATCTAGAATTGGTAGTATGACTTTTTAGATTGGACCTTTTTTGGCCAATTGGAAAATGAAAAAGTGCTTTTTGTCAAGATTTTAGTAGGGTCTTCCCTCAAGTGCAATGCGACACGGGTGAACGTGATCTGAATAGTCTATCCTTTCACAATTTATTTTTGTATAAAATGAAAGACTTTCGAGGGATGCAACTCGATGAATTCGAAATTGAGTCATATAAGTATCACCCACATTTACACGCTAATCAATCTTTTTTCATAATGTCCCTTGTCGCACGAGAACATATTAACAGTGAATAGTAATACAATATTGTATGCGCTCCTTTATTTTCTCCTCAGATCGCTGCACAGGCTCCATGTCCTTATCTTCCATAAGGTATTTGATTCACTAAGTTGAAATTTGTATTCTGCGAACCGTCAATGTACTTGGCGACAAACTGGAACAATGACAATAACATTAACGTATGACTCGGCAGAAATTAGTCGTGGGAATCGCTCGGGATGTGAAAATTCAGAGGTCCGGGAGCCCGCCTGTTCTTTATAAAAATAGTTGTACGTACCGCGTAATTGGCAAGACTCTTTGCACCCATATTGATAGCCATGTGTATGACTAAGTACAAACAAAATATGACGTAGAGAATGGAGAACACGGCTATTGCCAGGAGTATCGCCCAATGTTTTGTGATTCTTTCTTGCACAGTGTTAATGACAAAGTAAATGTTTATCGTTATCACTACGACGGCTAGAGCGGATGCGACGATTTTGTTCCCCCTGCAAAAAAAAAGAGAAAGTAGGTAGTTGCGTGATTTTTTTAAGGTTTCCTGATTTCACAAACACAATTAGTGCTTTACTTACAATCCATTTTTGAACTGTCCCATTATCTGATCACTGCTAGTAAATGCTATCGTTGGAAGTATCGCGAAGGGCAATTGCAAACTCATTACAGCGTTCAAGTACTCGTTCATTGTACTCAGATCGTTGATCTCAGCTACAAACGCTATCGCCAGCGTGGGAATTATTGCTATTGTACGTGTGAATAACACCCGTTTCCACCTCGCCCATTGAAGGTTCAAGAATCCTTCCATCGCAAATTGACCTGCATACGTGCCAGTCATCGTTGAGGATTGACCAGAAGCCAGGATACCTATAGCCCAAATGTACATGGCGAGAGCACCGAATTGACAACCAAGGAATATTCCTCCTCTGTAGAGATCCGCATCGACCGCGCTAGTGTTGTTCTAAAAGCGAATTCAATCAACAATAATATTAATTAGTTGACGTAATTCTTCATGAACCAAAAGACATGTATGTATAAAAAAACTGATGGACATTGCATACCCACATAACTGAGGGCATTTGCTGATCGTAGATAAGCGTGATAACAAATCGAAAAACGTATCGAATATAGCTGAACGGAATTCAGAAGGTATATAGAAAATGCAGTCTATAGAAAATTACTAACAAAGCGGCGAATCTCCGTGATTTCGTTGAATATTTTCTGTCATTACCACAGCGTTTCCTAGGATCTTTAGCAGAGGGACAGGATTTAGAAATCTAAGGGATGAAAGGGACACTTTTTAACGAAACGTGAAGAAGTGAATAGTTGAGAAATGCGACCTGTAGAAATTATGTCTTCTGCAAAACCGTATACGATATTTAAACTTAACAATTGTTGTAGTCACCTCAAAGGTTTCCATCCCCAATGTATAGTTGTGTTGCTCGCATATGGAATGCTGAAATAGAATTGAAAAGTTTATTCAACTTACATACCATAACGGCTGTTGTGATATTACGTAATTTCATACTCGAGGACAAAATTAACGGCACACTCGGTACTCCGCGAAAAAATACACCTGTCGCGGCAAGTTTTTCTCATATCGATAATAATTGAGGAGATACGTACCACTTCAGCATTTGTTTTGTCAAACAACCCGTGTGCGAAAACTGCGACGACAAAGACATTGATTAGAAAGGAGATGAACAGTGCAATACTGGCTTCGATAAAATAATACATATTGGCATCTCTGATCTGGGCCGGTTGCTTCCTATCGATATTCCTAGACTGAGAACCAAGAAAATGGCAGTGATTAATTATAGAGATTTCAATCTGACAGCATAGCAGAATGGATTGACTGCTTGTAATTAATTTACCTTAACAAGAGCGCTGTGTAGGTAAAGATTATGCGGCATTATTACTGCCCCAACAATGCCGATAGCTTGCGTTATCGCTTGGGGACCACAATCTTTGCACCAAGGCGTGAACATCCCAGCAAGTACCGCAACCTGTGGCGGGGAGGATACGACGTACTGAAAGTGAACCAAAAAGTCTATGTTGTTGAATGAAGTAGTTCTATATTCGATATCAGATTTTTTACGCAAACTACTTGTGATAAATAGCATAGCTTTTGATAATAACGATGTATTATGATAGAACTAATATTGTCCCAAATTTCAAATAGCTCCACCCGTACATGCCGATGCAGATAAAGAAGCTGGGTATGGTACAGAGATCTCCAGGTATATCTGAGTCTATCGGCATGAAACTGGTAGTATTAACGACTACTGTACCTCGTAGCCAAAAGTAACGGCCATTATGGTAATCAGAAATCCAAAAAGGAACTCCAGCTTACGCAGCCCGTATTTATCTAAAAATAAGAACGTGAATGTGTCCACTATGGTTATCAGAACACCTCCGTACAGCGGTATCCTGAAACAATTACAACCATTGGCTATTTCAAGAATTCATTAACAAGAGAGTCGTACAGTTTGATTCACCCTAGTCTATGTATTCTACCAGCCAATCTAGTCAAACGTAATAATTTCACGAGGTGACGACTAGGTAGGAGAACCAGCCCATGATGAATCAATAAAATTTTAGTGCGTGAGAAGCAGCTTACTTTCTATTAGACAGCAGGTACAGCGCAATTGCTGTACCTATGACTTCTTGCATGTCGCTACCAATGATAGCAATTTCCACCATGATCCACAGTATCAGTCGCGGGGTTTTTTTATACTGCCTATAACACATTTCCGCCAAGTGAGTTCCCGTCACCACGCCAAGCCTTGCACTTAGTCTCTGCATAAGGAGTCCAAGTACCGTGGCGCTTAGCAGGACCCATAACAACTGTAATCAGCAACAAACTTGATCAATTATTGAACTCAATTCAACTACATGTATTCAATTCCGAAATTACGTGGTCAGACTTATGATCCGGACACTTGTTTCATATAAGAAATAATGTACCCTGTAATTCGCTGCAACTCCAGCTTGTAAATCTGACTCAATATTTCCAGGGTCGAGATAGGCAATGGACATTAAAAAACCAGGACCGGTAAATGCCCATAATTTTCTAAAGCTGAAGCTTTCCTGGAATGGGAAGAGGAAATTGAATTATGATATATCGATATAATTATATTTCATTGTAAACAGGCAGTTAGACGAAAGTTTGTTTGATTTCCTGGTTGAACAGGATTAGCGATTCAAAGGCGTATGCGAAACATGGATAACATGAAACGTGTATAATGCCGACCAGTTTTTTAGGGGCGCAATTTGTGGTTGCTCGTGCCCAGACACACGTACGTCCGTAGTAGAAAGAAAGACTAAAACACTCATCAATGACAAGAACTTGTAACACATGAAGACAATCAACAGAGAACAGAAGCAAATATCTTACAGCAGATGAAGATAATTTCTCAATCCTGGTATCCGACGCCAGGTTTATTAAAAACAGTTGAGTGATGGATGGAAAATCCCATAGAAACTTGTTTATCTGTTTAAGAGGACATTCTTACTGATCTTAGAGTATGGCAATCGTGCAATATTGTATTTCAAGTGTTACGTGCCTGATAACACTATTGAATATTGACTTTAGCACTTAGATAAACTTACGTGATGATCTTCATATACAGATTGCGACTATTTTCCAAGTAAGATAGCAACTTGGAGAACTACTTGGAAATTTTAAGGGCCCTCGAACTTGTCGATAGAAAAGTTAGACAAAATTATTGCGTAATTTTTTTAAAAATCAAATGAAATTCTGGCTCATCTTAGAATGATGATTACAGTTGTAACAATATTTTTGTGGACAGAATTTGAAGTATTCCAAAAGTTGCAGAACTTGAACAAAGAACCAAGTTACAGAATTATGAAATTCGATGAACGGTATACTATAGAATAACAAATGGCTTCTTAAATCAAGAAGTTAAAACCTGCGGCTGACAAATATTGACAAACAATATCCAAATTACCTCAGTCACATCTGGGATTATTATTCTCTCTTCATCATTGTAGGTGTCCACATTAATTCTCGACAGTAACGTGCTTTCTGTAGCCTTTGTGCCATTCGGCGGCGTAGTTTCTCTCATGTTTTCCATTGTATCTCCTACGGCTTCCGGAGACTCCATACTTGACAGTTCTACCGTTGGATTAATCATCTGTACCGTCTTATCTGTATGTGTTTGACGTGATGAATAGATAAATGAATAAGACAAAGGAGACGTGATCGCGTGCGTAGGATAAAAATGCCATTCAATCAAATCTCAAGTAACTACCATACTAAAGAAAGAATGATGTGTGAACACATTGGCAGATAAAAAGGAAAGACATAATTTGTAGAAAACGTATAATAGGTATGGAACTTTGAAAATCAGTTTAACTTGATACACGTAATTTAGAGACGTATGTATTACATTTGTTGGCATCTGCACACATGCATGTAAGGCTAAGGTGCTCTGAATATGCACAAGAAACTCGGAGGTTAAGATACGAAGACAAGAAATTGTATAAACTGGTAGAATAAAAAGAGGTGGAAATGATCATTGAGCGGATATAATTTGAGTATAAGAATACGGTTGAATTTTAACTCACAGTTAGAGAGTAGAATAAGCTGTATCAGCTTAACCTGTTCACCTCGACACAATCACTCGACGGGAGACGGACGAATAATAAACCCGACATTGGAACGGCTGATAATTTTAACAGATCACCCACTCTGACATACATACAGCCGTATATCAGATAATCATAAGTATTTTTCTCGCCTATACTAACAGAAACACATATGCCAACCTAATTTAAGACCTACCACGTGACGTCCCGCCGCGCAATATTCGCCCCTTTGTGTTTGCATTTAATCATAGCTCGCATAAATAATGTAGATTGTGGACTACGAAACGGTATGTTACATATGATGTGTGTATGTATGATCTATGCATAATGTATGTATGATCTATGTATACATACACAATCCCCCGTGGTAGATTCTGAATTTGCGTTGTCGTGAGTTTCATATGGTCAAATCACGCTGGTGGCGCCATCGGGCGTAAGACTACACAACTATAAAGAGCGCAAAATGATCCGCGGGTTGCTTAAGATGAGTCGGATCGGTTAATTTGAATGAATTCAAATTTTATCTATTTATTCTATTAGGGATCGTTAGAAAATCACGTGGCCCATTTTGGGGGCTGGGTGGGCGGGAAGGATGGGGGGGGGGGGGGGGGGGGGGCGGCGGGGAGGGGGTGGGGGGACGAAAGGTTACATAAGGCCAAATGAGGGGAGGGTAAGTGGCTTTTATGATCCTTTGAATATATTAATTGAACAGATATTGTTATTTATTTATTTTTAGTTATTTCAACCAGGTTATATACATAGTAACAATACAAGAAAAAAATTTCGAGAAACATAGATATTATTCGTATTGTATTTAAAATTTTGAATATAAAAGAGCGAAAATGCTTAATATATGTTCACTGGACAATTAATACGCATACGCGTGGTAAATTTCAATCAAAATGAAAATTTTTAATAGGCCTAATAATCAATATCTATATTTACAATTTCAAATTGCATTATAAACCACGTGCCTATATGTATGAGGGGGGAGTGAATTTGTAAAAAGTGCTATGGTGCGGCTTCATGGGGGAAAGGGTAGTGCAAAATGAACTGAAAACTGGCCATTTAGTTTGTAAACGTTCGCTTATATCTAGTCGTTTTCACTTTTTGAACATAGCACGATCATTTTTAATTATTATACTCAATTAGGATTGGTATACTCAATTTTTTTTTCCTTTTCAAAAAACCAATAAAAGCTTCTATTGCCTCTGACTGTATCCATGGTGATATGTAATGCATATCACCTACTTGGCAATAAGATCTGATTTCAATACTTTTATGTATGGAGACAACATTTTTGCAGGTAGTGTAAGAGTTTATGTACTTGGCGAATGTTTTTGCACCCAGGGTGCTTTTGGGGGTTTCACCTGACTACAAGGAGTAGGTACATTTACCTAGAATCGGTATGTAGATTGAAGAAGAGTAAAAAAAATATTCAAGAGGACACACGGGATATTCATCTCGCAAAAAAAAAAAACGATTTTGCATCCTTGATCATATTCGCGGGATCAGACTCCGACGACTTTATCTCCCAAACCATTGGTCCTGGAAAAAAATAATCCAGTGATCTTTTCACTCTTTTAACGTCCTCTACAACTCTGAATTTTTTCAGAATTTTATCTCGCAAAAAATTGCGATTTCCGAACTTGCATAATATTCGCGGGATCAGATTCCGACGACTTTATCTCCCAAACCATTGGTCCTGGAAAAAAATGACCCAGTGATCTTTTCACTCTTTTAACGTCCTCTACAACTCTGAATTTTTTCAGAATTTTATCTCGCAAAAAATTGCGATTTCCGAACTTGCATAATATTCGCGGGATCAGATTCGGACGACTTTATCTCCCGAACCATTGGTCCTGGAAAAAAATGACCCAATGAATTTTCATCTCTTTCAACGTCCTCTACAACCCTGAATTTTTTCAGAATTTTATTTCGCGAAAAATTGAGATTTGGAATCCCCGATAATATTCGGGGAATCAGATTCGGACGACTTTATCTCCCGAACCATTGGTCCTGGAAAAAAATGACCTAATGAATTTTCATCTCTTTTAACGTCCTCTACAACCCTGAATTTTTTCAGAATTTTATCTCGCGAAAAATTGCTGTTTTGATTTCACCATAATATTCGGGGAATCAGATTCGGACGACTTTATCCCCCGAACCATTGGTCCTGGAAAAAAATGATCCAATGAATTTTCATCTCTTTTAACGTCCTCTACAACCCTGAATTTTTTCAGAATTTTAGCTCGCGAAAAATTGCGATTTTGAATCCTCGATAATATTCGGGGAATCAAATTCGGACGACTGTATCTCCCGAATCATTGGTCCTGGAAAAAAATGACCCAATGAATTTTCATCTCTTTTAACGTCCTCTACAACCCTGAATTTTTTCAGAATTTTATCTCGCGAAAAATTCCGATTTCCGAACTTCCGTAATATTCGCGGGATCAGATTCCGACGACTTTATCTCCCGAACCATTGGTCCTGGAAAAAAATGACCCAATGAATTTTCATCCCTTTTAACGTCCTCTACAACCCTGAATTTTTTCAGAATTTTATCTCGCGAAAAATTGCGATTTCCGATTTTCCGTAATATTCGCCGGATCAGATTCGGACGACTTTATCTCCCGAACCATTGGTCCAGGAAATAAGTGGAACCAGGAAATAATATCCTGCGAAGCAACAAATTTTCTATCCGTTAATTTTCATTCGTTTTCTCGAAAACCAATTGAGATAGAGATCTGCAACTTTCAGGATCTTGGTATCTCATCAAGACCTACATATCCTCAAAGCATGATAAAAATATCTTTCCGGGGCCGATTCACCATTTCTATCCCCCTATGGCCTTCTAGCTCTTTTAACGGGAACACGTACCGCAAGGTAATATTTTTTATTCAAGTTTTTTTCAGTAATTGTTCGGTTTATTGACGAGTCCTCGTATACTCGTCCGTTCGGTCAATTTACAGAATGAAATCTAGGAATACTCTACAAGGAAAATACCTGTATCGTTTTTCTCATTCTTCTCGAAAGTTAGATTTACCAATTAAGAGTAATCAACCCCTGACAGGTCCACATGATTTTTACTGCACTTGACAGGGGTAGACTGACCCGAAAAGGGACGGCGATCTTCAAATAAGAATTGTGACGCTTGTAATAATCGTAAAAAGTTTTTTCTTCTTTCAGACATTCACCGCATCCATACGAAAATACGTTTTTTTATAACGATATACCAAAATAATATGTACTTTTATAACTATTTTCGAATACAAATATCAAAATATAATCCATACTTACATTTTAGGATAGTTAGATCGATTCAAAAGTTGATAAGAAAAAAAAAAAAAACTCAATTTGGTGAAAGCAAAAATGTTCACGATACTGGTACACTGTTCCTAATTGGGTCATCAAAAAATAAAGATGTAGGTTGTAACGTCGTAACGTTGCTCAATAATTACTTTTATTTATTATTAATAATTATTACTTATTATATTTAACCTGAGCATTGTATGAATAAATTTATTTATTGACGCGGAGCCTCTATTTTCTCAAGGCGCTTACGGGCTTATATTTTAGATGTATGGGAGAGGGATGATTTAATTCAGGTAAATACGGAACAAATCATAATATAAATAAATATTTATCAAATAAAAGGAATGCGTGAATTATGCAAGCAAGTTATGTTTAAATAATTCTGTTATAAGCTTTTTATGCGTATAAATCTACTTATAAGCAAGTGTGTAACTTATATTGATAAATTATAATATGACTGATGTAATACAGCATTTAAAGTATACGAGACAGAATTGGATATTTAAAGTAAATGGAATATATATGTATAAAACAAAGAGTCTGAGGCAAAGCTCTCGAATATATGTATACAAGTTATGGAGAGATCGGGCTCATACCTTGTAAGTTGAATACAGTAGACTCCCGTTAAGTGCTCATGCTCGGGGCTGTAGACAGCCTAAATTCGGAGAAATGCGCACTTAAATGGAGCCTCCACTACGCTTACTAGTTCTCGGAAATACTACACAGTATAATCGAACTAACAAAAGAATAGGCGGCTGAAACCACATCACCCATAAAAAGACGGCGCGAGAGTGGGGGATCTGTCGATTCCGTGAAATATGCCGAAAACGTAGAAATTTCACGAAAGCGAGTACTTAACGGGGGAACACTTAACGGGAGTCTACTGTATTATGTTTGTGAAAATCAAATAAAAATCGATCGATTCTTATAAAAAGATACATTGGATCCGACAGACCAGTTGCGCGCCACTGGCGAGCCTCACCAACGATCTTGCAAAAAAGACAAAGAATTGTTATGTATACTTGTAGACAGTATAGTGTTACAGTCAGTTCATGATCCAGACGGTAACCAGCGAGTTACAACAATCGTAACAAATCGATGTATAGTGATTTCTGATCGAAACAACGGAAGGCAGGCTTCATAAGCAAACCGAAATATAACTTTGATAGCGGGAAAGACTTTTGCATGGGGCCTCGTTGGTACCTAGTCAACGGGGTACCAGCGCAAACCTGCAGATGGCGCCACGAGTTTCTGTGATTATGCGTTCAGACTTCATCTCCCGAACCATTGGTCCTGGAAAAAAATGACCCAATGAATTTACATCTCTTTTAACGTCCTCTACAACCCTGAATTTTTTCAGAATTTTATCCCGCGAAAAATTCCGATTTTGATTTCACCATAATATTCGGGGAATCAGATTCGGACGACTTTATCTCCCGAACCATTGGTCCTGGAGAAAAATGACCCGATGAATTTTCATCTCTTCCAACGTCCTCTACAACCCTGAATTTTTTCAGAATTTTATCTCGCGAAAAATTGCGATTTCCGAACTTCCATAATATTCGCGGGATCAGATTCGGACGACTTTATCTCCCGAACCAGTGGTCCTGGAAAAAAATGACCCAATGAATTTTCATCTCTTTCAACGTCCTCTACAACCCTGAATTTTTCAAGAATTTTATCTCGCGAAAAATTCCGATTTTGATTTCACCATAATATTCGGGGAATCAGATTCGGACGACTTTATCTCCCGAACCATTGGTCCTGGAAAAAAATGACCCAATGAATTTTCATCTCTTTTAACGTCCTCTACAACCCTGAATTTTTTCAGAATTTTATCTCGCAAAAAATTGCGATTTTGGATCCTCGATAATATTCGGGGAATCAGATTCGGACGACTTTGTCTCCCGAACCATTGGTCCTGGAAAAAAATGACCCAATGAATTTTCATCTCTTTTAACGCTCTCTACAACCCTGAATTTTTTCAGAATTTTATCTTGCGAAAAATTGCGATTTTGAATCCTGGATAATATTCGGGGAATCAGATTCGGACGACTTTATCTCCCGAACCATTGGTCCTGGAAAAAAATAACTCGATGAATTTTCATCTCTTTTAACGTCCTCTACAACCCTGAATTTTTTCAGAATTTTATCTCGCGAAAAATTGCGATTTCCGAACTTCCATAATATTCGCGGGATCAGATTCGGACGACTTTATCTCCCGAACCAGTGGTCCTGGAAAAAAATGACCCAATGAATTCTCATCTCTTTCAACGTCCTCTACAACTCTGAATTTTTTAAGAATTTTATCTCGCGAAAAATTGCGATTTTGCATCATCGATAATATTCGGGGAATCAGATTCGGACGACTTTATCTCCCGAACCATTGGTCCTGGAAGAAAATGACCCGATGAATTTTCATCTCTTTTAACGTCCTCTACAACCCTGAATTTTTTCAGAATTTTATCTCGCGAAAAATTGCGATTTCCGAACTTCCATAATATTCGCGGGATCAGATTCGGACGACTTTATCTCCCGAACCAGTGGTCCTGGAAAAAAATGACCCAATGAATTCTCATCTCTTTCAACGTCCTCTACAACTCTGAATTTTTTAAGAATTTTATCTCGCGAAAAATTGCGATTTTGCATCATCGATAATATTCGGGGAATCAGATTCGGACGACTTTATCTCCCGAACCATTGGTCCTGGAAGAAAATGACCCGATGAATTTTCATCTCTTTTAACGTCCTCTACAACCCTGAATTTTTTCAGAATTTTATCTCGCGAAAAATTGCGATTTCCGAACTTCCATAATATTCGCGGGATCAGATTCGGACGACTTTATCTCCCGAACCATTGGTCCTGGAAAAAAATGACCCAATGAATTTTCATCTCTTTCAACGTCCTCTACAACTCTGAATTTTTTAAGAATTTTATCTCGCGAAAAATTCCGATTTTGATTTCACCATAATATTCGGGGAATCAGATTCGGACGACTTTATCTCCCGAACCATTGGTCCTGGAAAAAAATGACCCGATGAATTTTCATCTCTTTTAACGTCCTCTACAACCCTGAATTTTTTCAGAATTTTATCTCGCGAAAAATTCCGATTTTGATTTCACCATACTATTCGGGGAATCAGATTCGGACGACTTTATCTCCCGAACCATTGGTCCTGGAAAAAAATGACCCGATGAATTTTCATCTCTTCCAACGTCCTCTACAACCCTGAATTTTTTCAGAATTTTATCTCGCGAAAAATTGCGATTTGGAATCCCCGATAATATTCGCGGGATCAGATTCCGACGACTTTATCTCCCGAACCATTGGTCCTGGAAAAAATGACTCGATGAATTATTATCTCTTTTAACGTCCTCTACAACCCTGAATTTTTTCAGAATTTTATCTCGCGAAAAATTGAGATTTGGAATCCCCGATAATATTCGCGGGATCAGATTCCGACGACTTTATCTCCCGAACCATTGGTCCTGGAAAAAAATGACTTGATGAATTATTATCTCTTTTAACGTCCTCTACAACCCTGAATTTTCTCAGAATTTCATCTCGCGAAAAATTGAGATTTGGAATCCCCGATAATATTCGCGGGATCAGATTCCGACGACTTTATCTCCCGAACCATTGGTCCTGGAAAAAATTGACCCAATGAATTTTCATCTCTCCGAACGTCCTCTACACCCCTGAATTTTTTCAGAATTTTATCTCGCGAAAAATTGCGATTTTGTATCCTCGATAATATTCGGGGAATCAGATTCGGACGACTTTGTCTCCCGAACCATTGGTCCTGGAAAGAAATGACCCAATGAATTTTTATCTCTGTTAACGTCCTCTACAACCCTGAATTTTTTCAGAATTTTATCTCGCGAAAAATTGAGATTTGGAATCCCCGATAATATTCGCGGGATCAGATTCCGACGACTTTATCTCCCGAACCATTGGTCCTGGAAAAAAATGACCCGATGAATTTTCATCTCTTCCAACGTCCTCTACAACCCTGAATTTTTTCAGAATTTTATCTCGCGAAAAATTGCGATTTGGAATCCCCGATAATATTCGCGGGATCAGATTCCGACGACTTCATCTCCCGAACCATTGGACATGGGAAAAAATGACCCAATAAATTTTCATCTCTTTTAACGTCCTCTACAACCCTGAATTTTTTCAGAATTTTATCTCGCGAAAAATTCCGATTTTGATTTCACCATAATATTCGGGGAATCAGATTCGGACGACTTTATCTCCCGAACCATTGGTCCTGGAAAAAAATGACCCGATGAATTTTCATCTCTTTTAACGTCCTCTACAACCCTGAATTTTTTGAGAATTTTATCTCGCGAAAAATTGAGATTTGGAATCCCCGATAATATTCGCGGGATCAGATTCCGACGACTTTATCTCCCGAACCATTGGTCCTGGAAAAAAATGACCCAGAGAATTTTCATCTCTTTTAACGTCCCCTACAACCCTGAATTTTTTCAGAATTTTATCTCGCGAAAAATTCCGATTTTGATTTCACCATAATATTCGGGGAATCAGATTCGGACGACTTTATCTCTCGAACCATTGGTCCTGGAGAAAAATGACCGAATGAATTTTCATCTCTTTTAACGTCCTCTACAACCCTGAATTTTTTCAGAATTTTATCTCGCGAAAAATTGCGATTTTGAATCCTCGATAATATTCGGGGAATCAGATTCGGACGACTTTATCTCCCGAACCATTGGTCCTGGAAAAAAATGACCCAATGAATTTTCATCTCTTTTAACGCTCTCTACAACCCTGAATTTTTTCAGAATTTTATCTTGCGAAAAATTGCGATTTTGAATCCTGGATAATATTCGGGGAATCAGATTCGGACGACTTTATCTCCCGAACCATTGGTCCTGGAAAAAAAAAACTCGATGAATTTCCATCTCTTTTAACGTCCTCTACAACCCTGAATTTTTTCAGAATTTTATCTCGCGAAAAATTGCGATTTCCGAACTTCCATAATATTCGCGGGATCAGATTCGGACGACTTTATCTCCCGAACCAGTGGTCCTGGAAAAAAATGACCCGATGAATTTTCATCTCTTTCAACGTCCTCTACAACTCTGAATTTTTTAAGAATTTTATCTCGCGAAAAATTGCGATTTTGCATCATCGATAATATTCGGGGAATCAGATTCGGACGACTTTATCTCCCGAACCATTGGTCCTGGTAGAAAATGACCCGATGAATTTTCATCTCTTTTAACGTCCTCTACAACCCTGAATTTTTTCAGAATTTTATCTCGCGAAAAATTGCGATTTCCGAACTTCCATAATATTCGCGGGATCAGATTCGGACGACTTTATCTCCCGAACCATTGGTCCTGGAAAAAAATGACCCAATGAATTTTCATCTCTTTCAACGTCCTCTACAACTCTGAATTTTTTAAGAATTTTATCTCGCGAAAAATTCCGATTTTGATTTCACCATAATATTCGGGGAATCAGATTCGGACGACTTTATCTCCCGAACCATTGGTCCTGGAAAAAAATGACCCAATGAATTTTCATCTCTTTTAACGTCCTCTACAACCCTGAATTTTTTCAGAATTTTATCTCGCGAAAAATTCCGATTTTGATTTCACCATAATATTCGGGGAATCAGATTCGGACGACTTTATCTCCCGAACCATTGGTCCTGGAAAAAAATGACCCGATGAATTTTCATCTCTTTTAACGTCCTCTACAACCCTGAATTTTTTCAGAATTTTATCTCCCGAAAAATTGCGATTTTGTATCCTCGATAATATTCGGGGAATCAGATTCGGACGACTTTATCTCCCGAACCATTGATCCTGGGAAAAAATGACCCAATGAATTTTCATCTCTCCGAACGTCCTCTACACCCCTGAATTTTTTCAGAATTTTATCTCGCAAAAAATTGCGATTTTGTATCCTCGATAATATTCGGGGAATCAGATTCGGACGACTTTGTCTCCCGAACCATTGGTCCTGGAAATAATAACCCAATGAATTTTCATCTCTGTTAACGTCCTCTACAACCCTGAATTTTTTCAGAATTTTATCTCGCGAAAAATTGAGATTTGGAATCCCCGATAATATTCGCGGGATCAGATTCCGACGACTTTATCTCCCGAACCATTGGTCCTGGAAAAAATGACTCGATGAATTATTATCTCTTTTAACGTCCTCTACAACCCTGAATTTTTTCAGAATTTTATCTCGCGAAAAATTGAGATTTGGAATCCCCGATAATATTCGCGGGATCAGATTCCGACGACTTTATCTCCCGAACCATTGGTCCTGGAAAAAAATGACCCAATGAATTTTCATCTCTTTTAACGTCCTCTACAACCCTGAATTTTTTCAGAATTTTATCTCGCGAAAAATTCCGATTTTGATTTCACCATAATATTCGGGGAATCAGATTCGGACGACTTTATCTCTCGAACCATTGGTCCTGGAGGAAAATGACCGAATGAATTTTCATCTCTTTTAACGTCCTCTACAACCCTGAATTTTTTCAGAATTTTATCTCGCGAAAAATTGCGATTTTGAATCCTCGATAATATTCGGGGAATCAGATTCGGACGACTTTATCTCCCGAACCATTGGTCCTGGAAGAAAATGACCCGATGAATTTTCATCTCTTTTAACGTCCTCTACAACCCTGAATTTTTTCAGAATTTTATCTCGCGAAAAATTGCGATTTCCGAACTTCCATAATATTCGCGGGATCAGATTCGGACGACTTTATCTCCCGAACCATTGGTCCTGGAAAAAAATGACCCAATGAATTTTCATCTCTTTCAACGTCCTCTACAACTCTGAATTTTTTAAGAATTTTATCTCGCGAAAAATTCCGATTTTGATTTCACCATAATATTCGGGGAATCAGATTCGGACGACTTTATCTCCCGAACCATTGGTCCTGGAAAAAAATGACCCAATGAATTTTCATCTCTTTTAACGTCCTCTACAACCCTGAATTTTTTCAGAATTTTATCTCGCGAAAAATTCCGATTTTGATTTCACCATAATATTCGGGGAATCAGATTCGGACGACTTTATCTCCCGAACCATTGGTCCTGGAAAAAAATGACCCGATGAATTTTCATCTCTTCCAACGTCCTCTACAACCCTGAATTTTTTCAGAATTTTATCTCGCGAAAAATTGCGATTTGGAATCCCCGATAATATTCGCGGGATCAGATTCCGACGACTTTATCTCCCGAACCATTGGTCCTGGAAAAAAATGACTTGATGAATTATTATCTCTTTTAACGTCCTCTACAACCCTGAATTTTCTCAGAATTTCATCTCGCGAAAAATTGAGATTTGGAATCCCCGATAATATTCGCGGGATCAGATTCCGACGACTTTATCTCCGGAACCATTGGTCCAGGAAAAAATTGACCCAATGAATTTTCATCTCTCCGAACGTCCTCTACACCCCTGAATTTTTTCAGAATTTTATCTCGCGAAAAATTGCGATTTTGTATCCTCGATAATATTCGGGGAATCAGATTCGGACGACTTTGTCTCCCGAACCATTGGTCCTGGAAAGAAATGACCCAATGAATTTTTATCTCTGTTAACGTCCTCTACAACCCTGAATTTTTTCAGAATTTTATCTCGCGAAAAATTGAGATTTGGAATCCCCGATAATATTCGCGGGATCAGATTCCGACGACTTTATCTCCCGAACCATTGGTCCTGGAAAAAAATGACCCAATGAATTTTCATCTCTTTTAACGTCCTCTACAACCCTGAATTTTTTAAGAATTTTATCTCGCGAAAAATTGAGATTTGGAATCCCCGATAATATTCGCGGGATCAGATTCCGACGACTTTATCTCCCGAACCATTGGTCCTGGAAAAAAATGACCCAATGAATTTTCGTCTCTTTTAACGTCCTCCACAACCCTGAATTTTTTAAGAATTTTATCTCGCGAGAAATTGAGATTTGGAATCCCCGATAATATTCGCGGGATCAGATTCGGACGACTTTATCTCCCGAACCATTGGTCCTGGAAAAAAATGACCCGATGAATTTTCATCTCTTTTAACGTCCTCTACAACCCTGAATTTTTTCAGAATTTTATCTCGCGAAAAATTGCAATTTCCGAACTTCCATAATATTCGCGGGATCAGATTCGGACGACTTTATCTCCCGAACCAGTGGTCCTGGAAAAAAATGACCCAATGAATTTTCATCTCTTTCAACGTCCTCTACAACCCTGAATTTTTCAAGAATTTTATCTCGCGAAAAATTCCGATTTTGATTTCACCATAATATTCGGGGAATCAGATTCGGACGACTTTATCTCCCGAACCATTGGTCCTGGAAAAAAATGACCCGATGAATTTTCATCTCTTTTAACGTCCTCTACAACCCTGAATTTTTTCAGAATTTTATCTCCCGAAAAATTGCGATTTTGTATCCTCGATAATATTCGGGGAATCAGATTCGGACGACTTTATCTCCCGAACCATTGATCCTGGGAAAAAATGACCCAATGAATTTTCATCTCTCCGAACGTCCTCTACACCCCTGAATTTTTTCAGAATTTTATCTCGCAAAAAATTGCGATTTTGTATCCTCGATAATATTCGGGGAATCAGATTCGGACGACTTTGTCTCCCGAACCATTGGTCCTGGAAATAATAACCCAATGAATTTTCATCTCTGTTAACGTCCTCTACAACCCTGAATTTTTTCAGAATTTTATCTCGCGAAAAATTGAGATTTGGAATCCCCGATAATATTCGCGGGATCAGATTCCGACGACTTTATCTCCCGAACCATTGGTCCTGGAAAAAATGACTCGATGAATTATTATCTCTTTTAACGTCCTCTACAACCCTGAATTTTTTCAGAATTTTATCTCGCGAAAAATTGAGATTTGGAATCCCCGATAATATTCGCGGGATCAGATTCCGACGACTTTATCTCCCGAACCATTGGTCCTGGAAAAAAATGACCCAATGAATTTTCATCTCTTTTAACGTCCCCTACAACCCTGAATTTTTTCAGAATTTTATCTCGCGAAAAATTCCGATTTTGATTTCACCATAATATTCGGGGAATCAGATTCGGACGACTTTATCTCTCGAACCATTGGTCCTGGAGAAAAATGACCGAATGAATTTTCATCTCTTTTAACGTCCTCTACAACCCTGAATTTTTTCAGAATTTTATCTCGCGAAAAATTGCGATTTCCGAACTTGCATAATATTCGAGGGATCAGATTCGGACGACTTTATCTCCCGAACCATTGGTCCTGGAAAAAAATGACCCAATGAATTTTCATCTCTGTTAACGTCCTCTACAAGCCTGAATTTTTTAAGAATTTTATCTCGCGAGAAATTGAGATTTGGAATCCCCGATAATATTCGCGGGATCAGATTCGGACGACTTTATCTCCCGAACCATTGGTCCTGGAAAAAAATGACCCGATGAATTTTCATCTCTTTTAACGTCCTCTACAACCCTGAATTTTTTCAGAATTTTATCTCGCGAAAAATTGCAATTTCCGAACTTCCATAATATTCGCGGGATCAGATTCGGACGACTTTATCTCCCGAACCAGTGGTCCTGGAAAAAAATTACCCAATGAATTTTCATCTCTTTCAACGTCCTCTACAACCCTGAATTTTTCAAGAATTTTATCTCGCGAAAAATTCCGATTTTGATTTCACCATAATATTCGGGGAATCAGATTCGGACGACTTTATCTCCCGAACCATTGGTCCTGGAAAAAAATGACCCGATGAATTTTCATCTCTTCCAACGTCCTCTACAACCCTGAATTTTTTCAGAATTTCATCTCGCGAAAAATTGCGATTTGGAATCCCCGATAATATTCGCGGTATCAGATTCCGACGATTTCATCTCCCGAACTATTGGTCCTGGAGGAAAATGACCCGATGAATTTTCATCTTTTTTAACGTCCTCTACAACCCTGAATTTTTTCAGAATTTTATCTCGCGAAAAATTCCGATTTTGATTTCACCATAATATTCGGGGAATCAGATTCGGACGACTTTATCTCCCGAACCATTGGTCCTGAAAAAAAATGACCCAATGAATTTTCATCTCTTTTAACGTCCTCTACAACCCTGAATTTTTTCAGAATTTTATCTCGCGAAAAATTCCGATTTCCGAACTTCCGTAATATTCGCGGGATCAGATTCCGACGACTTCATCTCCCGAACCATTGGTCCTGGGAAAAAATGACCCAATAAATTTTCATCTCTTTCAACGTCCTCTACAACCCTGAATTTTTTCAGAATTTTATCTCGCGAAAAATTGCAATTTCCGAACTTCCATAATATTCGCGGGATCAGATTCGGACGACTTTATCTCCCGAACCAGTGGTCCTGGAAAAAAATGACCCAATGAATTTTCATCTCTTTCAACGTCCTCTACAACCCTGAATTTTTTCAGAATTTTATCTCGCGAAAAATTGCGATTTTGAATCCTCGATAATATTCGGGGAATCAGATTCGGACGACTTTATCTCCCGAACCATTGGTCCTGGAAGAAAATGACCCGATGAATTTTCATCTCTTTTAACGTCCTCTACAACCCTGAATTTTTTCAGAATTTTATCTCGCGAAAAATTGCGATTTCCGAACTTCCATAATATTCGCGGGATCAGATTCGGACGACTTTATCTCCCGAACCATTGGTCCTGGAAAAAAATGACCCAATGAATTTTCATCTCTTTCAACGTCCTCTACAACTCTGAATTTTTTAAGAATTTTATCTCGCGAAAAATTCCGATTTTGATTTCACCATAATATTCGGGGAATCAGATTCGGACGACTTTATCTCCCGAACCATTGGTCCTGGAAAAAAATGACCCAATGAATTTTCATCTCTTTTAACGTCCTCTACAACTCTGAATTTTTTCAGAATTTTATCTCGCGAAAAATTCCGATTTTGATTTCACCATAATATTCGGGGAATCAGATTCGGACGACTTTATCTCCCGAACCATTGGTCCTGGAAAAAAATGACCCGATGAATTTTCATCTCTTCCAACGTCCTCTACAACCCTGAATTTTTTCAGAATTTTATCTCGCGAAAAATTGCGATTTGGAATCCCCGATAATATTCGCGGGATCAGATTCCGACGACTTTATCTCCCGAACCATTGGTCCTGGAAAAAAATGACTTGATGAATTATTATCTCTTTTAACGTCCTCTACAACCCTGAATTTTCTCAGAATTTCATCTCGCGAAAAATTGAGATTTGGAATCCCCGATAATATTCGCGGGATCAGATTCCGACGACTTTATCTCCGGAACCATTGGTCCAGGAAAAAATTGACCCAATGAATTTTCATCTCTCCGAACGTCCTCTACACCCCTGAATTTTTTCAGAATTTTATCTCGCGAAAAATTGCGATTTTGTATCCTCGATAATATTCGGGGAATCAGATTCGGACGACTTTGTCTCCCGAACCATTGGTCCTGGAAAGAAATGACCCAATGAATTTTTATCTCTGTTAACGTCCTCTACAACCCTGAATTTTTTCAGAATTTTATCTCGCGAAAAATTGAGATTTGGAATCCCCGATAATATTCGCGGGATCAGATTCCGACGACTTTATCTCCCGAACCATTGGTCCTGGAAAAAAATGACCCAATGAATTTTCATCTCTTTTAACGTCCTCTACAACCCTGAATTTTTTAAGAATTTTATCTCGCGAAAAATTGAGATTTGGAATCCCCGATAATATTCGCGGGATCAGATTCCGACGACTTTATCTCCCGAACCATTGGTCCTGGAAAAAAATGACCCAATGAATTTTCGTCTCTTTTAACGTCCTCCACAACCCTGAATTTTTTAAGAATTTTATCTCGCGAGAAATTGAGATTTGGAATCCCCGATAATATTCGCGGGATCAGATTCGGACGACTTTATCTCCCGAACCATTGGTCCTGGAAAAAAATGACCCGATGAATTTTCATCTCTTTTAACGTCCTCTACAACCCTGAATTTTTTCAGAATTTTATCTCGCGAAAAATTGCAATTTCCGAACTTCCATAATATTCGCGGGATCAGATTCGGACGACTTTATCTCCCGAACCAGTGGTCCTGGAAAAAAATGACCCAATGAATTTTCATCTCTTTCAACGTCCTCTACAACCCTGAATTTTTCAAGAATTTTATCTCGCGAAAAATTCCGATTTTGATTTCACCATAATATTCGGGGAATCAGATTCGGACGACTTTATCTCCCGAACCATTGGTCCTGGAAAAAAATGACCCGATGAATTTTCATCTCTTTTAACGTCCTCTACAACCCTGAATTTTTTCAGAATTTTATCTCCCGAAAAATTGCGATTTTGTATCCTCGATAATATTCGGGGAATCAGATTCGGACGACTTTATCTCCCGAACCATTGATCCTGGGAAAAAATGACCCACTGAATTTTCATCTCTCCGAACGTCCTCTACACCCCTGAATTTTTTCAGAATTTTATCTCGCAAAAAATTGCGATTTTGTATCCTCGATAATATTCGGGGAATCAGATTCGGACGACTTTGTCTCCCGAACCATTGGTCCTGGAAATAATAACCCAATGAATTTTCATCTCTGTTAACGTCCTCTACAACCCTGAATTTTTTCAGAATTTTATCTCGCGAAAAATTGAGATTTGGAATCCCCGATAATATTCGCGGGATCAGATTCCGACGACTTTATCTCCCGAACCATTGGTCCTGGAAAAAATGACTCGATGAATTATTATCTCTTTTAACGTCCTCTACAACCCTGAATTTTTTCAGAATTTTATCTCGCGAAAAATTGAGATTTGGAATCCCCGATAATATTCGCGGGATCAGATTCCGACGACTTTATCTCCCGAACCATTGGTCCTGGGAAAAAATGACCCAATGAATTTTCATCTCTTTTAACGTCCCCTACAACCCTGAATTTTTTCAGAATTTTATCTCGCGAAAAATTCCGATTTTGATTTCACCATAATATTCGGGGAATCAGATTCGGACGACTTTATCTCTCGAACCATTGGTCCTGGAGAAAAATGACCGAATGAATTTTCATCTCTTTTAACGTCCTCTACAACCCTGAATTTTTTCAGAATTTTATCTCGCGAAAAATTGAGATTTGGAATCCCCGATAATATTCGCGGGATCAGATTCCGACGACTTTATCTCCCGAACCATTGGTCCTGGAAAAAAATGACCCAATGAATTTTTATCTCTGTTAACGTCCTCTACAACCCTGAATTTTTTCAGAATTTTATCTCGCGAAAAATTGAGATTTGGAATCCCCGATAATATTCGCGGGATCAGATTCCGACGACTTTATCTCCCGAATCATTGGTCCTGGAAAAAAATGACCCAATGAATTTTCATCTCTTTTAACGTCCTCTACAACCCTGAATTTTTTCAGAATTTTATCTCGCGAAAAATTGAGATTTGGAATCCCCGATAATATTCGCGGGATCAGATTCCGACGACTTTATCTCCCGAACCATTGGTCCTGGAAAAAAATGACTTGATGAATTATTATCTCTTTTAACGTCCTCTACAACCCTGAATTTTTTGAGAATTTAATCTCGCGAAAAATTGAGATTTGGAATCCCCGATAATATTCGCGGGATCAGATTCCGACGACTTTATCTCCCGAACCATTGGTCCTGGAAAAAAATGACCCAACGAATTTTCAGCTCTTTGAACGTCCTCTACAACCCTGAATTTTTTCAGAATTTTATCTCGCGAAAAATTGCGATTTTGTATCCTCGATAATATTCGGGGAATCAGATTCGGACGACTTTGTCTCCCGAACCATTGGTCCTGGAAAAAAATGACCCAACGAATTTTCAGCTCTTTGAACGTCCTCTACAACCCTGAATTTTTTCAGAATTTTATCTCGCGAGAAATTGAGATTTGGAATCCCCGATAATATTCGCGGGATCAGATTCGGACGACTTTATCTCCCGAACCATTGGTCCTGGAAAAAAATGACCCGATGAATTTTCATCTCTTTTAACGTCCTCTACAACCCTGAATTTTTTCAGAATTTTATCTCGCGAAAAATTCCGATTTTGATTTCACCATAATATTCGGGGAATCAGATTCGGACGACTTTATCTCTCGAACCATTGGTCCTGGAAAAAAATGACCGATTGAATTTTCATCTCTTTTAACGTCCTCTACAACCCTGAATTTTTTCAGAATTTTATCTCGCGAAAAATTGCGATTTTGAATCCTCGATAATATTCGGGGAATCAGATTCGGACGACTTTATCTCCCGAACCATTGGTCCTGGAAAAAAATGACTGGATGAATTATTATCTCTTTTAACGTCCTCTACAACCCTGAATTTTTTCAGAATTTTATCTCGCGAAAAATTGAGATTTGGAATCCCCGATAATATTCGCGGGATCAGATTCCGACGACTTTATCTCCCGAACCATTGGTCCTGGAGAAAAATGACTTGATGAATTATTATCTCTTTTAACGTCCTCTACAACCCTGAATTTTTTCAGAATTTCATCTCGCGAAAAATTGAGATTTGGAATCCCCGATAATATTCGCGGGATCAGATTCCGACGACTTCATCTCCCGAACCATTGGTCCTGGAAAAAAATGATCTAATGAATTTTCATCTCTTTTAACGTCCTCTACAACCCTGAATTATTTCAGAATTTTATCTCGCGAAAAATTGCGATTTCCGAACTTGCATAATATTCGAGGGATCAGATTCGGACGACTTTATCTCCCGAACCATTGGTCCTGGAAAAAAATGACCCAATGAATTTTCATCTCTGTTAACGTCCTCTACAAGCCTGAATTTTTTAAGAATTTTATCTCGCGAGAAATTGAGATTTGGAATCCCCGATAATATTCGCGGGATCAGATTCGGACGACTTTATCTCCCGAACCATTGGTCCTGGAAAAAAATGACCCGATGAATTTTCATCTCTTTTAACGTCCTCTACAACCCTGAATTTTTTCAGAATTTTATCTCGCGAAAAATTGCAATTTCCGAACTTCCATAATATTCGCGGGATCAGATTCGGACGACTTTATCTCCCGAACCAGTGGTCCTGGAAAAAAATTACCCAATGAATTTTCATCTCTTTCAACGTCCTCTACAACCCTGAATTTTTCAAGAATTTTATCTCGCGAAAAATTCCGATTTTGATTTCACCATAATATTCGGGGAATCAGATTCGGACGACTTTATCTCCCGAACCATTGGTCCTGGAAAAAAATGACCCGATGAATTTTCATCTCTTCCAACGTCCTCTACAACCCTGAATTTTTTCAGAATTTCATCTCGCGAAAAATTGCGATTTGGAATCCCCGATAATATTCGCGGTATCAGATTCCGACGATTTCATCTCCCGAACTATTGGTCCTGGAGGAAAATGACCCGATGAATTTTCATCTTTTTTAACGTCCTCTACAACCCTGAATTTTTTCAGAATTTTATCTCGCGAAAAATTCCGATTTTGATTTCACCATAATATTCGGGGAATCAGATTCGGACGACTTTATCTCCCGAACCATTGGTCCTGAAAAAAAATGACCCAATGAATTTTCATCTCTTTTAACGTCCTCTACAACCCTGAATTTTTTCAGAATTTTATCTCGCGAAAAATTCCGATTTCCGAACTTCCGTAATATTCGCGGGATCAGATTCCGACGACTTCATCTCCCGAACCATTGGTCCTGGGAAAAAATGACCCAATAAATTTTCATCTCTTTCAACGTCCTCTACAACCCTGAATTTTTTCAGAATTTTATCTCGCGACAAATTCCGATTTCCGAACTTCCGTAATATTCGCGGGATCAGATTCGGACGACTTTATCTCCCGAACCAGTGGTCCTGGAAAAAAATGACCCAATGAATTTTCATCTCTTTCAACGTCCTCTACAACCCTGAATTTTTCAAGAATTTTATCTCGCGAAAAATTCCGATTTTGATTTCACCATAATATTCGGGGAATCAGATTCGGACGACTTTATCTCCCGAACCATTGGTCCTGGAAAAAAATGACCCGATGAATTTTCATCTCTTTTAACGTCCTCTACAACCCTGAATTTTTTCAGAATTTTATCTCGCGAAAAATTGCAATTTCCGAACTTCCATAATATTCGCGGGATCAGATTCGGACGACTTTATCTCCCGAACCAGTGGTCCTGGAAAAAAATGACCCAATGAATTTTCATCTCTTTCAACGTCCTCTACAACCCTGAATTTTTCAAGAATTTTATCTCGCGAAAAATTCCGATTTTGATTTCACCATAATATTCGGGGAATCAGATTCGGACGACTTTATCTCCCGAACCATTGGTCCTGGAAAAAAATGACCCGATGAATTTTCATCTCTTTTAACGTCCTCTACAACCCTGAATTTTTTGAGAATTTTATCTCGCGAAAAATTGAGATTTGGAATCCCCGATAATATTCGCGGGATCAGATTCCGACGACTTTATCTCCCGAACCATTGGTCCTGGAAAAAAATGACCCACAGAATTTTCATCTCTTTTAACGTCCCCTACAACCCTGAATTTTTTCAGAATTTTATCTCGCGAAAAATTCCGATTTTGATTTCACCATAATATTCGGGGAATCAGATTCGGACGACTTTATCTCTCGAACCATTGGTCCTGGAGAAAAATGACCGAATGAATTTTCATCTCTTTTAACGTCCTCTACAACCCTGAATTTTTTCAGAATTTTATCTCGCGAAAAATTGCGATTTTGAATCCTCGATAATATTCGGGGAATCAGATTCGGACGACTTTATCTCCCGAACCATTGGTCCTGGAAAAAAATGACCCATTGAATTTTCATCTCTTTTAACGCTCTCTACAACCCTGAATTTTTTCAGAATTTTATCTTGCGAAAAATTGCGATTTTGAATCCTGGATAATATTCGGGGAATCAGATTCGGACGACTTTATCTCCCGAACCATTGGTCCTGGAAAAAAAAAACTCGATGAATTTCCATCTCTTTTAACGTCCTCTACAACCCTGAATTTTTTCAGAATTTTATCTCGCGAAAAATTGCGATTTCCGAACTTCCATAATATTCGCGGGATCAGATTCGGACGACTTTATCTCCCGAACCAGTGGTCCTGGAAAAAAATGACCCAATGAATTCTCATCTCTTTCAACGTCCTCTACAACTCTGAATTTTTTAAGAATTTTATCTCGCGAAAAATTGCGATTTTGCATCATCGATAATATTCGGGGAATCAGATTCGGACGACTTTATCTCCCGAACCATTGGTCCTGGTAGAAAATGACCCGATGAATTTTCATCTCTTTTAACGTCCTCTACAACCCTGAATTTTTTCAGAATTTTATCTCGCGAAAAATTGCGATTTCCGAACTTCCATAATATTCGCGGGATCAGATTCGGACGACTTTATCTCCCGAACCATTGGTCCTGGAAAAAAATGACCCAATGAATTTTCATCTCTTTCAACGTCCTCTACAACTCTGAATTTTTTAAGAATTTTATCTCGCGAAAAATTCCGATTTTGATTTCACCATAATATTCGGGGAATCAGATTCGGACGACTTTATCTCCCGAACCATTGGTCCTGGAAAAAAATGACCCAATGAATTTTCATCTCTTTTAACGTCCTCTACAACCCTGAATTTTTTCAGAATTTTATCTCGCGAAAAATTCCGATTTTGATTTCACCATAATATTCGGGGAATCAGATTCGGACGACTTTATCTCCCGAACCATTGGTCCTGGAAAAAAATGACCCGATGAATTTTCATCTCTTTTAACGTCCTCTACAACCCTGAATTTTTTCAGAATTTTATCTCCCGAAAAATTGCGATTTTGTATCCTCGATAATATTCGGGGAATCAGATTCGGACGACTTTATCTCCCGAACCATTGATCCTGGGAAAAAATGACCCAATGAATTTTCATCTCTCCGAACGTCCTCTACACCCCTGAATTTTTTCAGAATTTTATCTCGCAAAAAATTGCGATTTTGTATCCTCGATAATATTCGGGGAATCAGATTCGGACGACTTTGTCTCCCGAACCATTGGTCCTGGAAATAATAACCCAATGAATTTTCATCTCTGTTAACGTCCTCTACAACCCTGAATTTTTTCAGAATTTTATCTCGCGAAAAATTGAGATTTGGAATCCCCGATAATATTCGCGGGATCAGATTCCGACGACTTTATCTCCCGAACCATTGGTCCTGGAAAAAATGACTCGATGAATTATTATCTCTTTTAACGTCCTCTACAACCCTGAATTTTTTCAGAATTTTATCTCGCGAAAAATTGAGATTTGGAATCCCCGATAATATTCGCGGGATCAGATTCCGACGACTTTATCTCCCGAACCATTGGACATGGGAAAAAATGACCCAATAAATTTTCATCTCTTTTAACGTCCTCTACAACCCTGAATTTTTTCAGAATTTTATCTCGCCAAAAATTGCGATTTTGAATCCTCGATAATATTCGGGGAATCAGATTCGGACGACTTTATCTCCCGAACCATTGGTCCTGGAAAAAAATGACTTGATGAATTATTATCTCTTTTAACGTCCTCTACAACCCTGAATTTTTTCAGAATTTTATCTCGCGAAAAATTGAGATTTGGAATCCCCGATAATATTCGCGGGATCAGATTCCGACGACTTTATCTCCCGAACCATTGGTCCTGGAAAAAAATGACTTGATGAATCTCTTGAAAATCTCTTTTAACGTCCTCTACAACCCTGAATTTTCTCAGAATTTTATCTCGCGAAAAATTGAGATTGGGAATCCCCGATAATATTCGCGGGATCAGATTCCGACGACTTTATCTCCCGAACCATTGGTCCTGGAAAAAATTGACCCAATGAATTTTCATCTCTCCGAACGTCCTCTACACCCCTGAATTTTTTCAGAATTTTATCTCGCGAAAAATTGCGATTTTGTATCCTCGATAATATTCGGGGAATCAGATTCGGACGACTTTGTCTCCCGAACCATTGGTCCTGGAAAGAAATGACCCAATGAATTTTTATCTCTGTTAACGTCCTCTACAACCCTGAATTTTTTCAGAATTTTATCTCGCGAAAAATTGAGATTTGGAATCCCCGATAATATTCGCGGGATCAGATTCCGACGACTTTATCTCCCGAACCATTGGTCCTGGAAAAAAATGACCCGATGAATTTTTATCTCTTCCAACGTCCTCTACAACCCTGAATTTTTTCAGAATTTTATCTCGCGAAAAATTGCGATTTGGAATCCCCGATAATATTCGCGGGATCAGATTCCGACGACTTCATCTCCCGAACCATTGGACATGGGAAAAAATGACCCAATAAATTTTCATCTCTTTTAACGTCCTCTACAACCCTGAATTTTTTCAGAATTTTATCTCGCCAAAAATTGCGATTTTGAATCCTCGATAATATTCGGGGAATCAGATTCGGACGATTTTATCTCCCGAACCATTGGTCCTGGAAAAAAATGACTTGATGAATTATTATCTCTTTTAACGTCCTCTACAACCCTGAATTTTTTCAGAATTTTATCTCGCGAAAAATTGAGATTTGGAATCCCCGATAATATTCGCGGGATCAGATTCCGACGACTTTATCTCCCGAACCATTGGTCCTGGAAAAAAATGACTTGATGAATTATTATCTCTTTTAACGTCCTCTACAACCCTGAATTTTCTCAGAATTTCATCTCGCGAAAAATTGAGATTTGGAATCCCCGATAATATTCGCGGGATCAGATTCCGACGACTTTATCTCCGGAACCATTGGTCCAGGAAAAAATTGACCCAATGAATTTTCATCTCTCCGAACGTCCTCTACACCCCTGAATTTTTTCAGAATTTTATCTCGCGAAAAATTGCGATTTTGTATCCTCGATAATATTCGGGGAATCAGATTCGGACGACTTTGTCTCCCGAACCATTGGTCCTGGAAAGAAATGACCCAATGAATTTTTATCTCTGTTAACGTCCTCTACAACCCTGAATTTTTTCAGAATTTTATCTCGCGAAAAATTGAGATTTGGAATCCCCGATAATATTCGCGGGATCAGATTCCGACGACTTTATCTCCCGAACCATTGGTCCTGGAAAAAAATGACCCAATGAATTTTCATCTCTTTTAACGTCCTCTACAACCCTGAATTTTTTAAGAATTTTATCTCGCGAAAAATTGAGATTTGGAATCCCCGATAATATTCGCGGGATCAGATTCCGACGACTTTATCTCCCGAACCATTGGTCCTGGAAAAAAATGACCCAATGAATTTTCATCTCTTTTAACGTCCTCCACAACCCTGAATTTTTTAAGAATTTTATCTCGCGAGAAATTGAGATTTGGAATCCCCGATAATATTCGCGGGATCAGATTCGGACGACTTTATCTCCCGAACCATTGGTCCTGGAAAAAAATGACCCGATGAATTTTCATCTCTTTTAACGTCCTCTACAACCCTGAATTTTTTCAGAATTTTATCTCGCGAAAAATTGCAATTTCCGAACTTCCATAATATTCGCGGGATCAGATTCGGACGACTTTATCTCCCGAACCAGTGGTCCTGGAAAAAAATGACCCAATGAATTTTCATCTCTTTCAACGTCCTCTACAACCCTGAATTTTTCAAGAATTTTATCTCGCGAAAAATTCCGATTTTGATTTCACCATAATATTCGGGGAATCAGATTCGGACGACTTTATCTCCCGAACCATTGGTCCTGGAAAAAAATGACCCGATGAATTTTCATCTCTTTTAACGTCCTCTACAACCCTGAATTTTTTCAGAATTTTATCTCCCGAAAAATTGCGATTTTGTATCCTCGATAATATTCGGGGAATCAGATTCGGACGACTTTATCTCCCGAACCATTGATCCTGGGAAAAAATGACCCAATGAATTTTCATCTCTCCGAACGTCCTCTACACCCCTGAATTTTTTCAGAATTTTATCTCGCAAAAAATTGCGATTTTGTATCCTCGATAATATTCGGGGAATCAGATTCGGACGACTTTGTCTCCCGAACCATTGGTCCTGGAAATAATAACCCAATGAATTTTCATCTCTGTTAACGTCCTCTACAACCCTGAATTTTTTCAGAATTTTATCTCGCGAAAAATTGAGATTTGGAATCCCCGATAATATTCGCGGGATCAGATTCCGACGACTTTATCTCCCGAACCATTGGTCCTGGAAAAAATGACTCGATGAATTATTATCTCTTTTAACGTCCTCTACAACCCTGAATTTTTTCAGAATTTTATCTCGCGAAAAATTGAGATTTGGAATCCCCGATAATATTCGCGGGATCAGATTCCGACGACTTTATCTCCCGAATCATTGGTCCTGGAAAAAAATGACCCAATGAATTTTCATCTCTTTTAACGTCCTCTACAACCCTGAATTTTTTCAGAATTTTATCTCGCGAAAAATTGAGATTTGGAATCCCCGATAATATTCGCGGGATCAGATTCCGACGACTTTATCTCCCGAACCATTGGTCCTGGAAAAAAATGACTTGATGAATTATTATCTCTTTTAACGTCCTCTACAACCCTGAATTTTTTGAGAATTTAATCTCGCGAAAAATTGAGATTTGGAATCCCCGATAATATTCGCGGGATCAGATTCCGACGACTTTATCTCCCGAACCATTGGTCCTGGAAGAAAATGACCCGAAGAATTTTCATCTCTTTTAACGTCCTCTACAACCCTGAATTTTTTCAGAATTTTATCTCGCGAAAAATTGAGATTTGAAATCCCCGATAATATTCGCGGGATCAGATTCCGACGACTTTATCTCCCGAACCATTGGTCCTGGAAAAAAATGACCCAACGAATTTTCAGCTCTTTGAACGTCCTCTACAACCCTGAATTTTTTCAGAATTTTATCTCGCGAAAAATTGAGATTTGAAATCCCCGATAATATTCGCGGGATCAGATTCCGACGACTTTATCTCCCGAACCATTGGTCCTGGAAAAAAATGACCCAATGAATTTTCATCTCTTTCAACGTCCTCTACAACCCTGAATTTTTCAAGAATTTTATCTCGCGAAAAATTCCGATTTTGATTTCACCATAATATTCGGGGAATCAGATTCGGACGACTTTATCTCCCGAACCATTGGTCCTGGAAAAAAATGACCCGATGAATTTTCATCTCTTCCAACGTCCTCTACAACCCTGAATTTTTTCAGAATTTCATCTCGCGAAAAATTGCGATTTGGAATCCCCGATAATATTCGCGGTATCAGATTCCGACGATTTCATCTCCCGAACTATTGGTCCTGGAGGAAAATGACCCGATGAATTTTCATCTTTTTTAACGTCCTCTACAACCCTGAATTTTTTCAGAATTTTATCTCGCGAAAAATTCCGATTTTGATTTCACCATAATATTCGGGGAATCAGATTCGGACGACTTTATCTCCCGAACCATTGGTCCTGAAAAAAAATGACCCAATGAATTTTCATCTCTTTTAACGTCCTCTACAACCCTGAATTTTTTCAGAATTTTATCTCGCGAAAAATTCCGATTTCCGAACTTCCGTAATATTCGCGGGATCAGATTCCGACGACTTCATCTCCCGAACCATTGGTCCTGGGAAAAAATGACCCAATAAATTTTCATCTCTTTCAACGTCCTCTACAACCCTGAATTTTTTCAGAATTTTATCTCGCGACAAATTCCGATTTCCGAACTTCCGTAATATTCGCGGGATCAGATTCCGACGACCTTATCTCCCGAACCATTGGTTCTGGAAAAAATCGACCCGATGAATTTTCATCTCTTTTAACGTCCTCTACAACCCTGAATTTTTTCAGAATTTTATCTCCCGAAAAATTGCGGTTTCCGAACTTGCATAATATTCGCGGGATCAGATTCGGACGACTTTATCTCCCGAACCATTGGTCCTGGAAAAAAATGACCCGATGAATTTTCATCTCTCTTAACGTCCTCTACAACCCTGAATTTTTTCAGAATTTTATCTCGCGAAAAATCGCGATTCCCGAACTTCCGTAATATTCGCGGGATCAGATTCGGACGACCTTATCTCCCGAACCATTGGTCCTGGAAAAAAATGACCCAATGAATTTTCATCTCTTTTAACGTCCTCTACAACTCTGAATTTTTTCAGAATTTTATCTCGCGAAAAATTGAGATTCGGAATCCCCGATAATATTCGCGGGATCAGATTCCGACGACTTTATCTCCCGAACCATTGGTCCTGGAAGAAAATGACCCGAAGAATTTTCATCTCTTTTAACGTCCTCTACAACCCTGAATTTTTCAAGAATTTTATCTCGCGAAAAATTCCGATTTTGATTTCACCATAATATTCGGGGAATCAGATTCGGACGACTTTATCTCCCGAACCATTGGTCCTGGAAAAAAATGACCCGATGAATTTTCATCTCTTTTAACGTCCTCTACAACCCTGAATTTTTTGAGAATTTTATCTCGCGAAAAATTGAGATTTGGAATCCCCGATAATATTCGCGGGATCAGATTCCGACGACTTTATCTCCCGAACCATTGGTCCTGGAAAAAAATGACCCAAAGAATTTTCATCTCTTTTAACGTCCCCTACAACCCTGAATTTTTTCAGAATTTTATCTCGCGAAAAATTCCGATTTTGATTTCACCATAATATTCGGGGAATCAGATTCGGACGACTTTATCTCTCGAACCATTGGTCCTGGAGAAAAATGACCGAATGAATTTTCATCTCTTTTAACGTCCTCTACAACCCTGAATTTTTTCAGAATTTTATCTCGCGAAAAATTGCGATTTTGAATCCTCGATAATATTCGGGGAATCAGATTCGGACGACTTTATCTCCCGAACCATTGGTCCTGGAAAAAAATGACCCAATGAATTTTCATCTCTTTTAACGCTCTCTACAACCCTGAATTTTTTCAGAATTTTATCTTGCGAAAAATTGCGATTTTGAATCCTGGATAATATTCGGGGAATCAGATTCGGACGACTTTATCTCCCGAACCATTGGTCCTGGAAAAAAAAAACTCGATGAATTTCCATCTCTTTTAACGTCCTCTACAACCCTGAATTTTTTCAGAATTTTATCTCGCGAAAAATTGCGATTTCCGAACTTCCATAATATTCGCGGGATCAGATTCGGACGACTTTATCTCCCGAACCAGTGGTCCTGGAAAAAAATGACCCAATGAATTCTCATCTCTTTCAACGTCCTCTACAACTCTGAATTTTTTAAGAATTTTATCTCGCGAAAAATTGCGATTTTGCATCATCGATAATATTCGGGGAATCAGATTCGGACGACTTTATCTCCCGAACCATTGGTCCTGGTAGAAAATGACCCGATGAATTTTCATCTCTTTTAACGTCCTCTACAACCCTGAATTTTTTCAGAATTTTATCTCGCGAAAAATTGCGATTTCCGAACTTCCATAATATTCGCGGGATCAGATTCGGACGACTTTATCTCCCGAACCATTGGTCCTGGAAAAAAATGACCCAATGAATTTTCATCTCTTTCAACGTCCTCTACAACTCTGAATTTTTTAAGAATTTTATCTCGCGAAAAATTCCGATTTTGATTTCACCATAATATTCGGGGAATCAGATTCGGACGACTTTATCTCCCGAACCATTGGTCCTGGAAAAAAATGACCCAATGAATTTTCATCTCTTTTAACGTCCTCTACAACCCTGAATTTTTTCAGAATTTTATCTCGCGAAAAATTCCGATTTTGATTTCACCATAATATTCGGGGAATCAGATTCGGACGACTTTATCTCCCGAACCATTGGTCCTGGAAAAAAATGACCCTCTGAATTTTCATCTCTTTTAACGTCCTCTACAACCCTGAATTTTTTCAGAATTTTATCTCCCGAAAAATTGCGATTTTGTATCCTCGATAATATTCGGGGAATCAGATTCGGACGACTTTATCTCCCGAACCATTGATCCTGGGAAAAAATGACCCAATGAATTTTCATCTCTCCGAACGTCCTCTACACCCCTGAATTTTTTCAGAATTTTATCTCGCAAAAAATTGCGATTTTTTATCCTCGATAATATTCGGGGAATCAGATTCGGACGACTTTGTCTCCCGAACCATTGGTCCTGGAAATAATAACCCAATGAATTTTCATCTCTGTTAACGTCCTCTACAACCCTGAATTTTTTCAGAATTTTATCTCGCGAAAAATTGAGATTTGGAATCCCCGATAATATTCGCGGGATCAGATTCCGACGACTTTATCTCCCGAACCATTGGTCCTGGAAAAAATGACTCGATGAATTATTATCTCTTTTAACGTCCTCTACAACCCTGAATTTTTTCAGAATTTTATCTCGCGAAAAATTGAGATTTGGAATCCCCGATAATATTCGCGGGATCAGATTCCGACGACTTTATCTCCCGAACCATTGGACATGGGAAAAAATGACCCAATAAATTTTCATCTCTTTTAACGTCCTCTACAACCCTGAATTTTTTCAGAATTTTATCTCGCCAAAAATTGCGATTTTGAATCCTCGATAATATTCGGGGAATCAGATTCGGACGACTTTATCTCCCGAACCATTGGTCCTGGAAAAAAATGACTTGATGAATTATTATCTCTTTTAACGTCCTCTACAACCCTGAATTTTTTCAGAATTTTATCTCGCGAAAAATTGAGATTTGGAATCCCCGATAATATTCGCGGGATCAGATTCCGACGACTTTATCTCCCGAACCATTGGTCCTGGAAAAAAATGACTTGATGAATCTCTTGAAAATCTCTTTTAACGTCCTCTACAACCCTGAATTTTCTCAGAATTTTATCTCGCGAAAAATTGAGATTGGGAATCCCCGATAATATTCGCGGGATCAGATTCCGACGACTTTATCTCCGGAACCATTGGTCCTGGAAAAAATTGACCCAATGAATTTTCATCTCTCCGAACGTCCTCTACACCCCTGAATTTTTTCAGAATTTTATCTCGCGAAAAATTGCGATTTTGTATCCTCGATAATATTCGGGGAATCAGATTCGGACGACTTTGTCTCCCGAACCATTGGTCCTGGAAAGAAATGACCCAATGAATTTTTATCTCTGTTAACGTCCTCTACAACCCTGAATTTTTTCAGAATTTTATCTCGCGAAAAATTGAGATTTGGAATCCCCGATAATATTCGCGGGATCAGATTCCGACGACTTTATCTCCCGAACCATTGGTCCTGGAAAAAAATGACCCGATGAATTTTCATCTCTTCCAACGTCCTCTACAACCCTGAATTTTTTCAGAATTTTATCTCGCGAAAAATTGCGATTTGGAATCCCCGATAATATTCGCGGGATCAGATTCCGACGACTTCATCTCCCGAACCATTGGACATGGGAAAAAATGACCCAATAAATTTTCATCTCTTTTAACGTCCTCTACAACCCTGAATTTTTTCAGAATTTTATCTCGCCAAAAATTGCGATTTTGAATCCTCGATAATATTCGGGGAATCAGATTCGGACGATTTTATCTCCCGAACCATTGGTCCTGGAAAAAAATGACTTGATGAATTATTATCTCTTTTAACGTCCTCTACAACCCTGAATTTTTTCAGAATTTTATCTCGCGAAAAATTGAGATTTGGAATCCCCGATAATATTCGCGGGATCAGATTCCGACGACTTTATCTCCCGAACCATTGGTCCTGGAAAAAAATGACTTGATGAATTATTATCTCTTTTAACGTCCTCTACAACCCTGAATTTTCTCAGAATTTCATCTCGCGAAAAATTGAGATTTGGAATCCCCGATAATATTCGCGGGATCAGATTCCGACGACTTTATCTCCGGAACCATTGGTCCAGGAAAAAATTGACCCAATGAATTTTCATCTCTCCGAACGTCCTCTACACCCCTGAATTTTTTCAGAATTTTATCTCGCGAAAAATTGCGATTTTGTATCCTCGATAATATTCGGGGAATCAGATTCGGACGACTTTGTCTCCCGAACCATTGGTCCTGGAAAGAAATGACCCAATGAATTTTTATCTCTGTTAACGTCCTCTACAACCCTGAATTTTTTCAGAATTTTATCTCGCGAAAAATTGAGATTTGGAATCCCCGATAATATTCGCGGGATCAGATTCCGACGACTTCATCTCCCGAACCATTGGTCCTGGAAAAAAATGACCCAATGAATTTTCATCTCTTTTAACGTCCTCTACAACCCTGAATTTTTTAAGAATTTTATCTCGCGAAAAATTGAGATTTGGAATCCCCGATAATATTCGCGGGATCAGATTCCGACGACTTTATCTCCCGAACCATTGGTCCTGGAAAAAAATGACCCATTGAATTTTCATCTCTTTTAACGTCCTCCACAACCCTGAATTTTTTAAGAATTTTATCTCGCGAGAAATTGAGATTTGGAATCCCCGATAATATTCGCGGGATCAGATTCGGACGACTTTATCTCCCGAACCATTGGTCCTGGAAAAAAATGACCCTATGAATTTTCATCTCTTTTAACGTCCTCTACAACCCTGAATTTTTTCAGAATTTTATCTCGCGAAAAATTGCAATTTCCGAACTTCCATAATATTCGCGGGATCAGATTCGGACGACTTTATCTCCCGAACCAGTGGTCCTGGAAAAAAATGACCCAATGAATTTTCATCTCTTTCAACGTCCTCTACAACCCTGAATTTTTCAAGAATTTTATCTCGCGAAAAATTCCGATTTTGATTTCACCATAATATTCGGGGAATCAGATTCGGACGACTTTATCTCCCGAACCATTGGTCCTGGAAAAAAATGACCCGATGAATTTTCATCTCTTTTAACGTCCTCTACAACCCTGAATTTTTTCAGAATTTTATCTCCCGAAAAATTGCGATTTTGTATCCTCGATAATATTCGGGGAATCAGATTCGGACGACTTTATCTCCCGAACCATTGATCCTGGGAAAAAATGACCCAATGAATTTTCATCTCTCCGAACGTCCTCTACACCCCTGAATTTTTTCAGAATTTTATCTTGCAAAAAATTGCGATTTTGTATCCTCGATAATATTCGGGGAATCAGATTCGGACGACTTTATCTCCCGAACCATTGATCCTGGGAAATAATAACCCAATGAATTTTCATCTCTGTTAACGTCCTCTACAACCCTGAATTTTTTCAGAATTTTATCTCGCGAAAAATTGAGATTTGGAATCCCCGATAATATTCGCGGGATCAGATTCCGACGACTTTATCTCCCGAACCATTGGTCCTGGAAAAAATGACTCGATGAATTATTATCTCTTTTAACGTCCTCTACAACCCTGAATTTTTTCAGAATTTTATCTCGCGAAAAATTGAGATTTGGAATCCCCGATAATATTCGCGGGATCAGATTCCGACGACTTTATCTCCCGAACCATTGGTCCTGGAAAAAAATGACCCAATGAATTTTCATCTCTTTTAACGTCCCCTACAACCCTGAATTTTTTCAGAATTTTATCTCGCGAAAAATTCCGATTTTGATTTCACCATAATATTCGGGGAATCAGATTCGGACGACTTTATCTCTCGAACCATTGGTCCTGGAGAAAAATGACCGAATGAATTTTCATCTCTTTTAACGTCCTCTACAACCCTGAATTTTTTCAGAATTTTATCTCGCGAAAAATTGAGATTTGGAATCCCCGATAATATTCGCGGGATCAGATTCCGACGACTTTATCTCCCGAACCATTGGTCCTGGAAAAAAATGACCCAATGAATTTTCATCTCTGTTAACGTCCTCTACAACCCTGAATTTTTTCAGAATTTTATCTCGCGAAAAATTGAGATTTGGAATCCCCGATAATATTCGCGGGATCAGATTCCGACGACTTTATCTCCCGAATCATTGGTCCTGGAAAAAAATGACCCAATGAATTTTCATCTCTTTTAACGTCCTCTACAACCCTGAATTTTTTCAGAATTTTATCTCGCGAAAAATTGAGATTTGGAATCCCCGATAATATTCGCGGGATCAGATTCCGACGACTTTATCTCCCGAACCATTGGTCCTGGAAAAAAATGACTTGATGAATTATTATCTCTTTTAACGTCCTCTACAACCCTGAATTTTTTGAGAATTTAATCTCGCGAAAAATTGAGATTTGGAATCCCCGATAATATTCGCGGGATCAGATTCCGACGACTTTATCTCCCGAACCATTGGTCCTGGAAGAAAATGACCCGAAGAATTTTCATCTCTTTTAACGTCCTCTACAACCCTGAATTTTTTCAGAATTTTATCTCGCGAAAAATTGAGATTTGAAATCCCCGATAATATTCGCGGGATCAGATTCCGACGACTTTATCTCCCGAACCATTGGTCCTGGAAGAAAATGACCCAACGAATTTTCAGCTCTTTGAACGTCCTCTACAACCCTGAATTTTTTCAGAATTTTATCTCGCGAAAAATTGCGATTTTGTATCCTCGATAATATTCGGGGAATCAGATTCGGACGACTTTGTCTCCCGAACCATTGGTCCTGGAAAAAAATGACCCAACGAATTTTCAGCTCTTTGAACGTCCTCTACAACCCTGAATTTTTTCAGAATTTTATCTCGCGAGAAATTGAGATTTGGAATCCCCGATAATATTCGCGGGATCAGATTCGGACGACTTTATCTCCCGAACCATTGGTCCTGGAAAAAAATGACCCGATGAATTTTCATCTCTTTTAACGTCCTCTACAACCCTGAATTTTTTCAGAATTTTATCTCGCGAAAAATTCCGATTTTGATTTCACCATAATATTCGGGGAATCAGATTCGGACGACTTTATCTCCCGAACCATTGGTCCTGGAAAAAAATGACTGGATGAATTATTATCTCTTTTAACGTCCTCTACAACCCTGAATTTTTTCAGAATTTTATCTCGCGAAAAATTGAGATTTGGAATCCCCGATAATATTCGCGGGATCAGATTCCGACGACTTTATCTCCCGAACCATTGGTCCTGGAGAAAAATGACTTGATGAATTATTATCTCTTTTAACGTCCTCTACAACCCTGAATTTTTTCAGAATTTCATCTCGCGAAAAATTGAGATTTGGAATCCCCGATAATATTCGCGGGATCAGATTCCGACGACTTCATCTCCCGAACCATTGGTCCTGGAAAAAAATGATCTAATGAATTTTCATCTCTTTTAACGTCCTCTACAACCCTGAATTATTTCAGAATTTTATCTCGCGAAAAATTGCGATTTCCGAACTTGCATAATATTCGAGGGATCAGATTCGGACGACTTTATCTCCCGAACCATTGGTCCTGGAAAAAAATGACCCAATGAATTTTCATCTCTGTTAACGTCCTCTACAAGCCTGAATTTTTTAAGAATTTTATCTCGCGAGAAATTGAGATTTGGAATCCCCGATAATATTCGCGGGATCAGATTCGGACGACTTTATCTCCCGAACCATTGGTCCTGGAAAAAAATGACCCGATGAATTTTCATCTCTTTTAACGTCCTCTACAACCCTGAATTTTTTCAGAATTTTATCTCGCGAAAAATTGCAATTTCCGAACTTCCATAATATTCGCGGGATCAGATTCGGACGACTTTATCTCCCGAACCAGTGGTCCTGGAAAAAAATGACCCAATGAATTTTCATCTCTTTCAACGTCCTCTACAACCCTGAATTTTTCAAGAATTTTATCTCGCGAAAAATTCCGATTTTGATTTCACCATAATATTCGGGGAATCAGATTCGGACGACTTTATCTCCCGAACCATTGGTCCTGGAAAAAAATGACCCGATGAATTTTCATCTCTTCCAACGTCCTCTACAACCCTGAATTTTTTCAGAATTTCATCTCGCGAAAAATTGCGATTTGGAATCCCCGATAATATTCGCGGTATCAGATTCCGACGATTTCATCTCCCGAACTATTGGTCCTGGAGGAAAATGACCCGATGAATTTTCATCTTTTTTAACGTCCTCTACAACCCTGAATTTTTTCAGAATTTTATCTCGCGAAAAATTCCGATTTTGATTTCACCATAATATTCGGGGAATCAGATTCGGACGACTTTATCTCCCGAACCATTGGTCCTGAAAAAAAATGACCCAATGAATTTTCATCTCTTTTAACGTCCTCTACAACCCTGAATTTTTTCAGAATTTTATCTCGCGAAAAATTCCGATTTCCGAACTTCCGTAATATTCGCGGGATCAGATTCCGACGACTTCATCTCCCGAACCATTGGTCCTGGGAAAAAATGACCCAATAAATTTTCATCTCTTTCAACGTCCTCTACAACCCTGAATTTTTTCAGAATTTTATCTCGCGACAAATTCCGATTTCCGAACTTCCGTAATATTCGCGGGATCAGATTCCGACGACCTTATCTCCCGAACCATTGGTTCTGGAAAAAATCGACCCGATGAATTTTCATCTCTTTTAACGTCCTCTACAACCCTGAATTTTTTCAGAATTTTATCTCCCGAAAAATTGCGGTTTCCGAACTTGCATAATATTCGCGGGATCAGATTCGGACGACTTTATCTCCCGAACCATTGGTCCTGGAAAAAAATGACCCGATGAATTTTCATCTCTCTTAACGTCCTCTACAACCCTGAATTTTTTCAGAATTTTATCTCGCGAAACATCGCGATTCCCGAACTTCCGTAATATTCGCGGGATCAGATTCGGACGACCTTATCTCCCGAACCATTGGTCCTGGAAAGAAATGACCCAATGAATTTTCATCTCTTTTAACGTCCTCTACAACTCTGAATTTTTTCAGAATTTTATCTCGCGAAAAATTGAGATTCGAAATCCCCGATAATATTCGCGGGATCAGATTCCGACGACTTTATCTCCCGAACCATTGGTCCTGGAAGAAAATGACCCGAAGAATTTTCATCTCTTTTAACGTCCTCTACAACCCTGAATTTTTTCAGAATTTTATCTCGCGAAAAATTGAGATTTGAAATCCCCGATAATATTCGCGGGATCAGATTCCGACGACTTTATCTCCCGAACCATTGGTCCTGGAAAAAAATGACCCAATGAATTTTCATCTCTTTTAACGTCCTCTACAACACTGAATTTTTTCAGAATTTTATCCCGCGAAAAATTGAGATTTGGAATTCCCGATAATATTCGCGGGATCAGATTCCGACAACTTTATCTCCCGAACCATTAGTCCTGGAAAAAAATGACCCAATGAATTTTCATCTCTTCCAACGTCCTCTACAACCCTGAATTTTTTCAGAATTTTATCTCGCGAAAAATTGCGATTTTGTATCCTCGATAATATTCGGGGAATCAGATTCGGACGACTTTGTCTCCCGAACCATTGGTCCTGGAAAAAAATGACTTGATGAATTATTATCTCTTTTAACGTCCTCTACAACCCTGAATTTTTTGAGAATTTAATCTCGCGAAAAATTGAGATTTGGAATCCCCGATAATATTCGCGGGATCAGATTCCGACGACTTTATCTCCCGAACCATTGGTCCTGGAAGAAAATGACCCGAAGAATTTTCATCTCTTTTAACGTCCTCTACAACCCTGAATTTTTTCAGAATTTTATCTCGCGAAAAATTGAGATTTGAAATCCCCGATAATATTCGCGGGATCAGATTCCGACGACTTTATCTCCCGAACCATTGGTCCTGGAAAAAAATGACCCAACGAATTTTCAGCTCTTTGAACGTCCTCTACAACCCTGAATTTTTTCAGAATTTTATCTCGCGAAAAATTGCGATTTTGTATCCTCGATAATATTCGGGGAATCAGATTCGGACGACTTTATCTCCCGAACCATTGGTCCTGGAAAAAAATGACTTGATGAATTATTATCTCTTTTAACGTCCTCTACAACCCTGAATTTTTTCAGAATTTTATCTCGCGAAAAATTGAGATTTGGAATCCCCGATAATATTCGCGGGATCAGATTCCGACGACTTTATCTCCCGAACCATTGGTCCTGGAAAAAAATGACTTGATGAATTATTATCTCTTTTAACGTCCTCTACAACCCTGAATTTTCTCAGAATTTCATCTCGCGAAAAATTGAGATTTGGAATCCCCGATAATATTCGCGGGATCAGATTCCGACGACTTTATCTCCCGAACCATTGGTCCTGGAAAAAATTGACCCAATGAATTTTCATCTCTCCGAACGTCCTCTACACCCCTGAATTTTTTCAGAATTTTATCTCGCGAAAAATTGCGATTTTGTATCCTCGATACTATTCGGGGAATCAGATTCGGACGACTTTGTCTCCCGAACCATTGGTCCTGGAAAGAAATGACCCAATGAATTTTTATCTCTGTTAACGTCCTCTACAACCCTGAATTTTTTCAGAATTTTATCTCGCGAAAAATTGAGATTTGGAATCCCCGATAATATTCGCGGGATCAGATTCCGACGACTTTATCTCCCGAACCATTGGTCCTGGAAAAAAATGACCCGATGAATTTTCATCTCTTCCAACGTCCTCTACAACCCTGAATTTTTTCAGAATTTTATCTCGCGAAAAATTGCGATTTGGAATCCCCGATAATATTCGCGGGATCAGATTCCGACGACTTCATCTCCCGAACCATTGGACATGGGAAAAAATGACCCAATAAATTTTCATCTCTTTTAACGTCCTCTACAACCCTGAATTTTTTCAGAATTTTATCTCGCCAAAAATTGCGATTTTGAATCCTCGATAATATTCGGGGAATCAGATTCGGACGACTTTATCTCCCGAACCATTGGTCCTGGAAAGAAATGACTTGATGAATTATTATCTCTTTTAACGTCCTCTACAACCCTGAATTTTTTCAGAATTTTATCTCGCGAAAAATTGAGATTTGGAATCCCCGATAATATTCGCGGGATCAGATTCCGACGACTTTATCTCCCGAACCATTGGTCCTGGAAAAAAATGACTTGATGAATTATTATCTCTTTTAACGTCCTCTACAACCCTGAATTTTCTCAGAATTTCATCTCGCGAAAAATTGAGATTTGGAATCCCCGATAATATTCGCGGGATCAGATTCCGACGACTTTATCTCCCGAACCATTGGTCCTGGAAAAAATTGACCCAATGAATTTTCATCTCTCCGAACGTCCTCTACACCCCTGAATTTTTTCAGAATTTTATCTCGCGCAAAATTGCGATTTTGTATCCTCGATAATATTCGGGGAATCAGATTCGGACGACTTTGTCTCCCGAACCATTGGTCCTGGAAAGAAATGACCCAATGAATTTTTATCTCTGTTAACGTCCTCTACAACCCTGAATTTTTTCAGAATTTTATCTCGCGAAAAATTGAGATTTGGAATCCCCGATAATATTCGCGGGATCAGATTCCGACGACTTTATCTCCCGAACCATTGGTCCTGGAAAAAAATGACCCAATGAATTTTCATCTCTTTTAACGTCCTCCACAACCCTGAATTTTTTAAGAATTTTATCTCGCGAGAAATTGAGATTTGGAATCCCCGATAATATTCGCGGGATCAGATTCGGACGACTTTATCTCCCGAACCATTGGTCCTGGAAAAAAATGACCCGATGAATTTTCATCTCTTTTAACGTCCTCTACAACCCTGAATTTTTTCAGAATTTTATCTCGCGAAAAATTGAGATTTGGAATCCCCGATAATATTCGCGGGATCAGATTCCGACGACTTTATCTCCCGAACCATTGGTCCTGGAAAAATATGACCCAAAGAATTTTCATCTCTTTTAACGTCCCCTACAACCCTGAATTTTTTCAGAATTTTATCTCGCGAAAAATTCCGATTTTGATTTCACCATAATATTCGGGGAATCAGATTCGGACGACTTTATCTCTCGAACCATTGGTCCTGGAGAAAAATGACCGAATGAATTTTCATCTCTTTTAACGTCCTCTACAACCCTGAATTTTTTCAGAATTTTATCTCGCGAAAAATTGCGATTTTGAATCCTCGATAATATTCGGGGAATCAGATTCGGACGACTTTATCTCCCGAACCATTGGTCCTGGAAAAAAATGACCTAATGAATTTTCATCTCTTTTAACGCTCTCTACAACCCTGAATTTTTTCAGAATTTTATCTTGCGAAAAATTGCGATTTTGAATCCTGGATAATATTCGGGGAATCAGATTCGGACGACTTTATCTCCCGAACCATTGGTCCTGGAAAAAAAAAACTCGATGAATTTCCATCTCTTTTAACGTCCTCTACAACCCTGAATTTTTTCAGAATTTTATCTCGCGAAAAATTGCGATTTCCGAACTTCCATAATATTCGCGGGATCAGATTCGGACGACTTTATCTCCCGAACCAGTGGTCCTGGAAAAAAATGACCCAATGAATTCTCATCTCTTTCAACGTCCTCTACAACTCTGAATTTTTTAAGAATTTTATCTCGCGAAAAATTGCGATTTTGCATCATCGATAATATTCGGGGAATCAGATTCGGACGACTTTATCTCCCGAACCATTGGTCCTGGTAGAAAATGACCCGATGAATTTTCATCTCTTTTAACGTCCTCTACAACCCTGAATTTTTTCAGAATTTTATCTCGCGAAAAATTGCGATTTCCGAACTTCCATAATATTCGCGGGATCAGATTCGGACGACTTTATCTCCCGAACCATTGGTCCTGGAAAAAAATGACCCAATGAATTTTCATCTCTTTCAACGTCCTCTACAACTCTGAATTTTTTAAGAATTTTATCTCGCGAAAAATTCCGATTTTGATTTCACCATAATATTCGGGGAATCAGATTCGGACGACTTTATCTCCCGAACCATTGGTCCTGGAAAAAAATGACCCGATGAATTTTCATCTCTTTTAACGTCCTCTACAACCCTGAATTTTTTCAGAATTTTATCTCCCGAAAAATTGCGATTTTGTATCCTCGATAATATTCGGGGAATCAGATTCGGACGACTTTATCTCCCGAACCATTGATCCTGGGAAAAAATGACCCAATGAATTTTCATCTCTCCGAACGTCCTCTACACCCCTGAATTTTTTCAGAATTTTATCTCGCAAAAAATTGCGATTTTGTATCCTCGATAATATTCGGGGAATCAGATTCGGACGACTTTGTCTCCCGAACCATTGGTCCTGGAAATAATAACCCAATGAATTTTCATCTCTGTTAACGTCCTCTACAACCCTGAATTTTTTCAGAATTTTATCTCGCGAAAAATTGAGATTTGGAATCCCCGATAATATTCGCGGGATCAGATTCCGACGACTTTATCTCCCGAACCATTGGTCCTGGAAAAAATGACTCGATGAATTATTATCTCTTTTAACGTCCTCTACAACCCTGAATTTTTTCAGAATTTTATCTCGCGAAAAATTGAGATTTGGAATCCCCGATAATATTCGCGGGATCAGATTCCGACGACTTTATCTCCCGAACCATTGGTCCTGGAAAAAAATGACCCAATGAATTTTCATCTCTTTTAACGTCCTCTACAACCCTGAATTTTTTCAGAATTTTATCTCGCGAAAAATTCCGATTTTGATTTCACCATAATATTCGGGGAATCAGATTCGGACGACTTTATCTCTCGAACCATTGGTCCTGGAGGAAAATGACCGAATGAATTTTCATCTCTTTTAACGTCCTCTACAACCCTGAATTTTTTCAGAATTTTATCTCGCGAAAAATTGCGATTTTGAATCCTCGATAATATTCGGGGAATCAGATTCGGACGACTTTATCTCCCGAACCATTGGTCCTGGAAAAAAATGACCCGATGAATTTTCATCTCTTTTAACGTCCTCTACAACCCTGAATTTTTTCAGAATTTTATCTCGCGAAAAATTGCAATTTCCGAACTTCCATAATATTCGCGGGATCAGATTCGGACGACTTTATCTCCCGAACCAGTGGTCCTGGAAAAAAATGACCCAATGAATTTTCATCTCTTTCAACGTCCTCTACAACCCTGAATTTTTCAAGAATTTTATCTCGCGAAAAATTCCGATTTTGATTTCACCATAATATTCGGGGAATCAGATTCGGACGACTTTATCTCCCGAACCATTGGTCCTGGAAAAAAATGACCCGATGAATTTTCATCTCTTCCAACGTCCTCTACAACCCTGAATTTTTTCAGAATTTCATCTCGCGAAAAATTGCGATTTGGAATCCCCGATAATATTCGCGGTATCAGATTCCGACGATTTCATCTCCCGAACTATTGGTCCTGGAGGAAAATGACCCGATGAATTTTCATCTTTTTTAACGTCCTCTACAACCCTGAATTTTTTCAGAATTTTATCTCGCGAAAAATTCCGATTTTGATTTCACCATAATATTCGGGGAATCAGATTCGGACGACTTTATCTCCCGAACCATTGGTCCTGAAAAAAAATGACCCAATGAATTTTCATCTCTTTTAACGTCCTCTACAACCCTGAATTTTTTCAGAATTTTATCTCGCGAAAAATTCCGATTTCCGAACTTCCGTAATATTCGCGGGATCAGATTCCGACGACTTCATCTCCCGAACCATTGGTCCTGGGAAAAAATGACCCAATAAATTTTCATCTCTTTCAACGTCCTCTACAACCCTGAATTTTTTCAGAATTTTATCTCGCGACAAATTCCGATTTCCGAACTTCCGTAATATTCGCGGGATCAGATTCCGACGACCTTATCTCCCGAACCATTGGTTCTGGAAAAAATCGACCCGATGAATTTTCATCTCTTTTAACGTCCTCTACAACCCTGAATTTTTTCAGAATTTTATCTCCCGAAAAATTGCGGTTTCCGAACTTGCATAATATTCGCGGGATCAGATTCGGACGACTTTATCTCCCGAACCATTGGTCCTGGAAAAAAATGACCCGATGAATTTTCATCTCTCTTAACGTCCTCTACAACCCTGAATTTTTTCAGAATTTTATCTCGCGAAAAATCGCGATTCCCGAACTTCCGTAATATTCGCGGGATCAGATTCGGACGACCTTATCTCCCGAACCATTGGTCCTGGAAAAAAATGACCCAATGAATTTTCATCTCTTTTAACGTCCTCTACAACTCTGAATTTTTTCAGAATTTTATCTCGCGAAAAATTGAGATTCGGAATCCCCGATAATATTCGCGGGATCAGATTCCGACGACTTTATCTCCCGAACCATTGGTCCTGGAAGAAAATGACCCGAAGAATTTTCATCTCTTTTAACGTCCTCTACAACCCTGAATTTTTTCAGAATTTTATCTCGCGAAAAATTGAGATTTGAAATCCCCGATAATATTCGCGGGATCAGATTCCGACGACTTTATCTCCCGAACCATTGGTCCTGGAAAAAAATGACCCAATGAATTTTCATCTCTTTTAACGTCCTCTACAACACTGAATTTTTTCAGAATTTTATCCCGCGAAAAATTGAGATTTGGAATTCCCGATAATATTCGCGGGATCAGATTCCGACAACTTTATCTCCCGAACCATTAGTCCTGGAAAAAAATGACCCAATGAATTTTCATCTCTTCCAACGTCCTCTACAACCCTGAATTTTTTCAGAATTTTATCTCGCGAAAAATTGCGATTTTGTATCCTCGATAATATTCGGGGAATCAGATTCGGACGACTTTGTCTCCCGAACCATTGGTCCTGGAAAAAAATGACTTGATGAATTATTATCTCTTTTAACGTCCTCTACAACCCTGAATTTTTTGAGAATTTAATCTCGCGAAAAATTGAGATTTGGAATCCCCGATAATATTCGCGGGATCAGATTCCGACGACTTTATCTCCCGAACCATTGGTCCTGGAAGAAAATGACCCGAAGAATTTTCATCTCTTTTAACGTCCTCTACAACCCTGAATTTTTTCAGAATTTTATCTCGCGAAAAATTGAGATTTGAAATTCCCGATAATATTCGCGGGATCAGATTCCGACGACTTTATCTCCCGAACCATTGGTCCTGGAAAAAAATGACCCAACGAATTTTCAGCTCTTTGAACGTCCTCTACAACCCTGAATTTTTTCAGAATTTTATCTCGCGAAAAATTGCGATTTTGTATCCTCGATAATATTCGGGGAATCAGATTCGGACGACTTTATCTCCCGAACCATTGGTCCTGGAAAAAAATGACTTGATGAATTATTATCTCTTTTAACGTCCTCTACAACCCTGAATTTTTTCAGAATTTTATCTCGCGAAAAATTGAGATTTGGAATCCCCGATAATATTCGCGGGATCAGATTCCGACGACTTTATCTCCCGAACCATTGGTCCTGGAAAAAAATGACTTGATGAATTATTATCTCTTTTAACGTCCTCTACAACCCTGAATTTTCTCAGAATTTCATCTCGCGAAAAATTGAGATTTGGAATCCCCGATAATATTCGCGGGATCAGATTCCGACGACTTTATCTCCCGAACCATTGGTCCTGGAAAAAATTGACCCAATGAATTTTCATCTCTCCGAACGTCCTCTACACCCCTGAATTTTTTCAGAATTTTATCTCGCGAAAAATTGCGATTTTGTATCCTCGATAATATTCGGGGAATCAGATTCGGACGACTTTGTCTCCCGAACCATTGGTCCTGGAAAGAAATGACCCAATGAATTTTTATCTCTGTTAACGTCCTCTACAACCCTGAATTTTTTCAGAATTTTATCTCGCGAAAAATTGAGATTTGGAATCCCCGATAATATTCGCGGGATCAGATTCCGACGACTTTATCTCCCGAACCATTGGTCCTGGAAAAAAATGACCCGATGAATTTTCATCTCTTCCAACGTCCTCTACAACCCTGAATTTTTTCAGAATTTTATCTCGCGAAAAATTGCGATTTGGAATCCCCGATAATATTCGCGGGATCAGATTCCGACGACTTCATCTCCCGAACCATTGGACATGGGAAAAAATGACCCAATAAATTTTCATCTCTTTTAACGTCCTCTACAACCCTGAATTTTTTCAGAATTTTATCTCGCCAAAAATTGCGATTTTGAATCCTCGATAATATTCGGGGAATCAGATTCGGACGACTTTATCTCCCGAACCATTGGTCCTGGAAAAAAATGACTTGATGAATTATTATCTCTTTTAACGTCCTCTACAACCCTGAATTTTTTCAGAATTTTATCTCGCGAAAAATTGAGATTTGGAATCCCCGATAATATTCGCGGGATCAGATTCCGACGACTTTATCTCCCGAACCATTGGTCCTGGAAAAAAATGACTTGATGAATTATTATCTCTTTTAACGTCCTCTACAACCCTGAATTTTCTCAGAATTTCATCTCGCGAAAAATTGAGATTTGGAATCCCCGATAATATTCGCGGGATCAGATTCCGACGACTTTATCTCCCGAACCATTGGTCCTGGAAAAAATTGACCCAATGAATTTTCATCTCTCCGAACGTCCTCTACACCCCTGAATTTTTTCAGAATTTTATCTCGCGCAAAATTGCGATTTTGTATCCTCGATAATATTCGGGGAATCAGATTCGGACGACTTTGTCTCCCGAACCATTGGTCCTGGAAAGAAATGACCCAATGAATTTTTATCTCTGTTAACGTCCTCTACAACCCTGAATTTTTTCAGAATTTTATCTCGCGAAAAATTGAGATTTGGAATCCCCGATAATATTCGCGGGATCAGATTCCGACGACTTTATCTCCCGAACCATTGGTCCTGGAAAAAAATGACCCAATGAATTTTCATCTCTTTTAACGTCCTCTACAACCCTGAATTTTTTAAGAATTTTATCTCGCGAAAAATTGAGATTTGGAATCCCCGATAATATTCGCGGGATCAGATTCCGACGACTTTATCTCCCGAACCATTGGTCCTGGAAAAAAATGACCCAATGAATTTTCATCTCTTTTAACGTCCTCCACAACCCTGAATTTTTTAAGAATTTTATCTCGCGAGAAATTGAGATTTGGAATCCCCGATAATATTCGCGGGATCAGATTCGGACGACTTTATCTCCCGAACCATTGGTCCTGGAAAAAAATGACCCGATGAATTTTCATCTCTTTTAACGTCCTCTACAACCCTGAATTTTTTCAGAATTTTATCTCGCGAAAAATTGCAATTTCCGAACTTCCATAATATTCGCGGGATCAGATTCGGACGACTTTATCTCCCGAACCAGTGGTCCTGGAAAAAAATGACCCAATGAATTTTCATCTCTTTCAACGTCCTCTACAACCCTGAATTTTTCAAGAATTTTATCTCGCGAAAAATTCCGATTTTGATTTCACCATAATATTCGGGGAATCAGATTCGGACGACTTTATCTCCCGAACCATTGGTCCTGGAAAAAAATGACCCGATGAATTTTCATCTCTTTTAACGTCCTCTACAACCCTGAATTTTTTCAGAATTTTATCTCGCGAAAAATTGAGATTTGGAATCCCCGATAATATTCGCGGGATCAGATTCCGACGACTTTATCTCCCGAACCATTGGTCCTGGAAAAAAATGACCCAAAGAATTTTCATCTCTTTTAACGTCCCCTACAACCCTGAATTTTTTCAGAATTTTATCTCGCGAAAAATTCCGATTTTGATTTCACCATAATATTCGGGGAATCAGATTCGGACGACTTTATCTCTCGAACCATTGGTCCTGGAGAAAAATGACCGAATGAATTTTCATCTCTTTTAACGTCCTCTACAACCCTGAATTTTTTCAGAATTTTATCTCGCGAAAAATTGCGATTTTGAATCCTCGATAATATTCGGGGAATCAGATTCGGACGACTTTATCTCCCGAACCATTGGTCCTGGAAAAAAATGACCTAATGAATTTTCATCTCTTTTAACGCTCTCTACAACCCTGAATTTTTTCAGAATTTTATCTTGCGAAAAATTGCGATTTTGAATCCTGGATAATATTCGGGGAATCAGATTCGGACGACTTTATCTCCCGAACCATTGGTCCTGGAAAAAAAAAACTCGATGAATTTCCATCTCTTTTAACGTCCTCTACAACCCTGAATTTTTTCAGAATTTTATCTCGCGAAAAATTGCGATTTCCGAACTTCCATAATATTCGCGGGATCAGATTCGGACGACTTTATCTCCCGAACCAGTGGTCCTGGAAAAAAATGACCCAATGAATTCTCATCTCTTTCAACGTCCTCTACAACTCTGAATTTTTTAAGAATTTTATCTCGCGAAAAATTGCGATTTTGCATCATCGATAATATTCGGGGAATCAGATTCGGACGACTTTATCTCCCGAACCATTGGTCCTGGTAGAAAATGACCCGATGAATTTTCATCTCTTTTAACGTCCTCTACAACCCTGAATTTTTTCAGAATTTTATCTCGCGAAAAATTGCGATTTCCGAACTTCCATAATATTCGCGGGATCAGATTCGGACGACTTTATCTCCCGAACCATTGGTCCTGGAAAAAAATGACCCAATGAATTTTCATCTCTTTCAACGTCCTCTACAACTCTGAATTTTTTAAGAATTTTATCTCGCGAAAAATTCCGATTTTGATTTCACCATAATATTCGGGGAATCAGATTCGGACGACTTTATCTCCCGAACCATTGGTCCTGGAAAAAAATGACCCGATGAATTTTCATCTCTCCGAACGTCCTCTACACCCCTGAATTTTTTCAGAATTTTATCTCGCGAAAAATTGCGATTTTGTATCCTCGATAATATTCGGGGAATCAGATTCGGACGACTTTGTCTCCCGAACCATTGGTCCTGGAAAGAAATGACCCAATGAATTTTTATCTCTGTTAACGTCCTCTACAACCCTGAATTTTTTCAGAATTTTATCTCGCGAAAAATTGAGATTTGGAATCCCCGATAATATTCGCGGGATCAGATTCCGACGACTTTATCTCCCGAACCATTGGTCCTGGAAAAAAATGACCCGATGAATTTTCATCTCTTCCAACGTCCTCTACAACCCTGAATTTTTTCAGAATTTTATCTCGCGAAAAATTGCGATTTGGAATCCCCGATAATATTCGCGGGATCAGATTCCGACGACTTCATCTCCCGAACCATTGGACATGGGAAAAAATGACCCAATAAATTTTCATCTCTTTTAACGTCCTCTACAACCCTGAATTTTTTCAGAATTTTATCTCGCCAAAAATTGCGATTTTGAATCCTCGATAATATTCGGGGAATCAGATTCGGACGACTTTATCTCCCGAACCATTGGTCCTGGAAAAAAATGACTTGATGAATTATTATCTCTTTTAACGTCCTCTACAACCCTGAATTTTTTCAGAATTTTATCTCGCGAAAAATTGAGATTTGGAATCCCCGATAATATTCGCGGGATCAGATTCCGACGACTTTATCTCCCGAACCATTGGTCCTGGAAAAAAATGACTTGATGAATTATTATCTCTTTTAACGTCCTCTACAACCCTGAATTTTCTCAGAATTTCATCTCGCGAAAAATTGAGATTTGGAATCCCCGATAATATTCGCGGGATCAGATTCCGACGACTTTATCTCCCGAACCATTGGTCCTGGAAAAAATTGACCCAATGAATTTTCATCTCTCCGAACGTCCTCTACACCCCTGAATTTTTTCAGAATTTTATCTCGCGCAAAATTGCGATTTTGTATCCTCGATAATATTCGGGGAATCAGATTCGGACGACTTTGTCTCCCGAACCATTGGTCCTGAAAAGAAATGACCCAATGAATTTTTATCTCTGTTAACGTCCTCTACAACCCTGAATTTTTTCAGAATTTTATCTCGCGAAAAATTGAGATTTGGAATCCCCGATAATATTCGCGGGATCAGATTCCGACGACTTTATCTCCCGAACCATTGGTCCTGGAAAAAAATGACCCAATGAATTTTCATCTCTTTTAACGTCCTCTACAACCCTGAATTTTTTAAGAATTTTATCTCGCGAAAAATTGAGATTTGGAATCCCCGATAATATTCGCGGGATCAGATTCCGACGACTTTATCTCCCGAACCATTGGTCCTGGAAAAAAATGACCCAATGAATTTTCATCTCTTTTAACGTCCTCCACAACCCTGAATTTTTTAAGAATTTTATCTCGCGAGAAATTGAGATTTGGAATCCCCGATAATATTCGCGGGATCAGATTCGGACGACTTTATCTCCCGAACCATTGGTCCTGGAAAAAAATGACCCGATGAATTTTCATCTCTTTTAACGTCCTCTACAACCCTGAATTTTTTCAGAATTTTATCTCGCGAAAAATTGCAATTTCCGAACTTCCATAATATTCGCGGGATCAGATTCGGACGACTTTATCTCCCGAACCAGTGGTCCTGGAAAAAAATGACCCAATGAATTTTCATCTCTTTCAACGTCCTCTACAACCCTGAATTTTTCAAGAATTTTATCTCGCGAAAAATTCCGATTTTGATTTCACCATAATATTCGGGGAATCAGATTCGGACGACTTTATCTCCCGAACCATTGGTCCTGGAAAAAAATGACCCGATGAATTTTCATCTCTTTTAACGTCCTCTACAACCCTGAATTTTTTCAGAATTTTATCTCGCGAAAAATTGAGATTTGGAATCCCCGATAATATTCGCGGGATCAGATTCCGACGACTTTATCTCCCGAACCATTGGTCCTGGAAAAAAATGACCCAAAGAATTTTCATCTCTTTTAACGTCCCCTACAACCCTGAATTTTTTCAGAATTTTATCTCGCGAAAAATTCCGATTTTGATTTCACCATAATATTCGGGGAATCAGATTCGGACGACTTTATCTCTCGAACCATTGGTCCTGGAGAAAAATGACCGAATGAATTTTCATCTCTTTTAACGTCCTCTACAACCCTGAATTTTTTCAGAATTTTATCTCGCGAAAAATTGCGATTTTGAATCCTCGATAATATTCGGGGAATCAGATTCGGACGACTTTATCTCCCGAACCATTGGTCCTGGAAAAAAATGACCTAATGAATTTTCATCTCTTTTAACGCTCTCTACAACCCTGAATTTTTTCAGAATTTTATCTTGCGAAAAATTGCGATTTTGAATCCTGGATAATATTCGGGGAATCAGATTCGGACGACTTTATCTCCCGAACCATTGGTCCTGGAAAAAAAAAACTCGATGAATTTCCATCTCTTTTAACGTCCTCTACAACCCTGAATTTTTTCAGAATTTTATCTCGCGAAAAATTGCGATTTCCGAACTTCCATAATATTCGCGGGATCAGATTCGGACGACTTTATCTCCCGAACCAGTGGTCCTGGAAAAAAATGACCCAATGAATTCTCATCTCTTTCAACGTCCTCTACAACTCTGAATTTTTTAAGAATTTTATCTCGCGAAAAATTGCGATTTTGCATCATCGATAATATTCGGGGAATCAGATTCGGACGACTTTATCTCCCGAACCATTGGTCCTGGTAGAAAATGACCCGATGAATTTTCATCTCTTTTAACGTCCTCTACAACCCTGAATTTTTTCAGAATTTTATCTCGCGAAAAATTGCGATTTCCGAACTTCCATAATATTCGCGGGATCAGATTCGGACGACTTTATCTCCCGAACCATTGGTCCTGGAAAAAAATGACCCAATGAATTTTCATCTCTTTCAACGTCCTCTACAACTCTGAATTTTTTAAGAATTTTATCTCGCGAAAAATTCCGATTTTGATTTCACCATAATATTCGGGGAATCAGATTCGGACGACTTTATCTCCCGAACCATTGGTCCTGGAAAAAAATGACCCGATGAATTTTCATCTCTTTTAACGTCCTCTACAACCCTGAATTTTTTCAGAATTTTATCTCCCGAAAAATTGCGATTTTGTATCCTCGATAATATTCGGGGAATCAGATTCGGACGACTTTATCTCCCGAACCATTGATCCTGGGAAAAAATGACCCAATGAATTTTCATCTCTCCGAACGTCCTCTACACCCCTGAATTTTTTCAGAATTTTATCTCGCAAAAAATTGCGATTTTGTATCCTCGATAATATTCGGGGAATCAGATTCGGACGACTTTGTCTCCCGAACCATTGGTCCTGGAAATAATAACCCAATGAATTTTCATCTCTGTTAACGTCCTCTACAACCCTGAATTTTTTCAGAATTTTATCTCGCGAAAAATTGAGATTTGGAATCCCCGATAATATTCGCGGGATCAGATTCCGACGACTTTATCTCCCGAACCATTGGTCCTGGAAAAAATGACTCGATGAATTATTATCTCTTTTAACGTCCTCTACAACCCTGAATTTTTTCAGAATTTTATCTCGCGAAAAATTGAGATTTGGAATCCCCGATAATATTCGCGGGATCAGATTCCGACGACTTTATCTCCCGAACCATTGGTCCTGGAAAAAAATGACCCAATGAATTTTCATCTCTTTTAACGTCCTCTACAACCCTGAATTTTTTCAGAATTTTATCTCGCGAAAAATTCCGATTTTGATTTCACCATAATATTCGGGGAATCAGATTCGGACGACTTTATCTCTCGAACCATTGGTCCTGGAGGAAAATGACCGAATGAATTTTCATCTCTTTTAACGTCCTCTACAACCCTGAATTTTTTCAGAATTTTATCTCGCGAAAAATTGCGATTTTGAATCCTCGATAATATTCGGGGAATCAGATTCGGACGACTTTATCTCCCGAACCATTGGTCCTGGAAGAAAATGACCCGATGAATTTTCATCTCTTTTAACGTCCTCTACAACCCTGAATTTTTTCAGAATTTTATCTCGCGAAAAATTGCGATTTCCGAACTTCCATAATATTCGCGGGATCAGATTCGGACGACTTTATCTCCCGAACCATTGGTCCTGGAAAAAAATGACCCAATGAATTTTCATCTCTTTCAACGTCCTCTACAACTCTGAATTTTTTAAGAATTTTATCTCGCGAAAAATTCCGATTTTGATTTCACCATAATATTCGGGGAATCAGATTCGGACGACTTTATCTCCCGAACCATTGGTCCTGGAAAAAAATGACCCAATGAATTTTCATCTCTTTTAACGTCCTCTACAACCCTGAATTTTTTCAGAATTTTATCTCGCGAAAAATTCCGATTTTGATTTCACCATAATATTCGGGGAATCAGATTCGGACGACTTTATCTCCCGAACCATTGGTCCTGGAGAAAAATGACTTGATGAATTATTATCTCTTTTAACGTCCTCTACAACCCTGAATTTTTTCAGAATTTCATCTCGCGAAAAATTGAGATTTGGAATCCCCGATAATATTCGCGGGATCAGATTCCGACGACTTCATCTCCCGAACCATTGGTCCTGGAAAAAAATGATCTAATGAATTTTCATCTCTTTTAACGTCCTCTACAACCCTGAATTATTTCAGAATTTTATCTCGCGAAAAATTGCGATTTCCGAACTTGCATAATATTCGAGGGATCAGATTCGGACGACTTTATCTCCCGAACCATTGGTCCTGGAAAAAAATGACTTGATGAATTATTATCTCTTTTAACGTCCTCTACAACCCTGAATTTTTTCAGAATTTTATCTCGCGAAAAATTGAGATTTGGAATCCCCGATAATATTCGCGGGATCAGATTCCGACGACTTTATCTCCCGAACCATTGGTCCTGGAAAAAAATGACTTGATGAATTATTATCTCTTTTAACGTCCTCTACAACCCTGAATTTTCTCAGAATTTCATCTCGCGAAAAATTGAGATTTGGAATCCCCGATAATATTCGCGGGATCAGATTCCGACGACTTTATCTCCCGAACCATTGGTCCTGGAAAAAATTGACCTAATGAATTTTCATCTCTCCGAACGTCCTCTACACCCCTGAATTTTTTCAGAATTTTATCTCGCGAAAAATTGCGATTTTGTATCCTCGATAATATTCGGGGAATCAGATTCGGACGACTTTGTCTCCCGAACCATTGGTCCTGGAAAGAAATGACCCAATGAATTTTTATCTCTGTTAACGTCCTCTACAACCCTGAATTTTTTCAGAATTTTATCTCGCGAAAAATTGAGATTTGGAATCCCCGATAATATTCGCGGGATCAGATTCCGACGACTTTATCTCCCGAACCATTGGTCCTGGAAAAAAATGACCCGATGAATTTTCATCTCTTCCAACGTCCTCTACAACCCTGAATTTTTTCAGAATTTTATCTCGCGAAAAATTGCGATTTGGAATCCCCGATAATATTCGCGGGATCAGATTCCGACGACTTCATCTCCCGAACCATTGGACATGGGAAAAAATGACCCAATAAATTTTCATCTCTTTCAACGTCCTCTACAACCCTGAATTTTTTCAGAATTTTATCTCGCCAAAAATTGCGATTTTGAATCCTCGATAATATTCGGGGAATCAGATTCGGACGACTTTATCTCCCGAACCATTGGTCCTGGAAAAAAATGACTTGATGAATTATTATCTCTTTTAACGTCCTCTACAACCCTGAATTTTTTCAGAATTTTATCTCGCGAAAAATTGAGATTTGGAATCCCCGATAATATTCGCGGGATCAGATTCCGACGACTTTATCTCCCGAACCATTGGTCCTGGAAAAAAATGACTTGATGAATTATTATCTCTTTTAACGTCCTCTACAACCCTGAATTTTCTCAGAATTTCATCTCGCGAAAAATTGAGATTTGGAATCCCCGATAATATTCGCGGGATCAGATTCCGACGACTTTATCTCCCGAACCATTGGTCCTGGAAAAAATTGACCCAATGAATTTTCATCTCTCCGAACGTCCTCTACACCCCTGAATTTTTTCAGAATTTTATCTCGCGCAAAATTGCGATTTTGTATCCTCGATAATATTCGGGGAATCAGATTCGGACGACTTTGTCTCCCGAACCATTGGTCCTGGAAAGAAATGACCCAATGAATTTTTATCTCTGTTAACGTCCTCTACAACCCTGAATTTTTTCAGAATTTTATCTCGCGAAAAATTGAGATTTGGAATCCCCGATAATATTCGCGGGATCAGATTCCGACGACTTTATCTCCCGAACCATTGGTCCTGGAAAAAAATGACCCAATGAATTTTCATCTCTTTTAACGTCCTCTACAACCCTGAATTTTTTAAGAATTTTATCTCGCGAAAAATTGAGATTTGGAATCCCCGATAATATTCGCGGGATCAGATTCCGACGACTTTATCTCCCGAACCATTGGTCCTGGAAAAAAATGACCCAATGAATTTTCATCTCTTTTAACGTCCTCCACAACCCTGAATTTTTTAAGAATTTTATCTCGCGAGAAATTGAGATTTGGAATCCCCGATAATATTCGCGGGATCAGATTCGGACGACTTTATCTCCCGAACCATTGGTCCTGGAAAAAAATGACCCGATGAATTTTCATCTCTTTTAACGTCCTCTACAACCCTGAATTTTTTCAGAATTTTATCTCGCGAAAAATTGCAATTTCCGAACTTCCATAATATTCGCGGGATCAGATTCGGACGACTTTATCTCCCGAACCAGTGGTCCTGGAAAAAAATGACCCAATGAATTTTCATCTCTTTCAACGTCCTCTACAACCCTGAATTTTTCAAGAATTTTATCTCGCGAAAAATTCCGATTTTGATTTCACCATAATATTCGGGGAATCAGATTCGGACGACTTTATCTCCCGAACCATTGGTCCTGGAAAAAAATGACCCGATGAATTTTCATCTCTTTTAACGTCCTCTACAACCCTGAATTTTTTCAGAATTTTATCTCGCGAAAAATTGAGATTTGGAATCCCCGATAATATTCGCGGGATCAGATTCCGACGACTTTATCTCCCGAACCATTGGTCCTGGAAAAAAATGACCTAATGAATTTTCATCTCTTTTAACGCTCTCTACAACCCTGAATTTTTTCAGAATTTTATCTTGCGAAAAATTGCGATTTTGAATCCTGGATAATATTCGGGGAATCAGATTCGGACGACTTTATCTCCCGAACCATTGGTCCTGGAAAAAAAAAACTCGATGAATTTCCATCTCTTTTAACGTCCTCTACAACCCTGAATTTTTTCAGAATTTTATCTCGCGAAAAATTGCGATTTCCGAACTTCCATAATATTCGCGGGATCAGATTCGGACGACTTTATCTCCCGAACCAGTGGTCCTGGAAAAAAATGACCCAATGAATTCTCATCTCTTTCAACGTCCTCTACAACTCTGAATTTTTTAAGAATTTTATCTCGCGAAAAATTGCGATTTTGCATCATCGATAATATTCGGGGAATCAGATTCGGACGACTTTATCTCCCGAACCATTGGTCCTGGTAGAAAATGACCCGATGAATTTTCATCTCTTTTAACGTCCTCTACAACCCTGAATTTTTTCAGAATTTTATCTCGCGAAAAATTGCGATTTCCGAACTTCCATAATATTCGCGGGATCAGATTCGGACGACTTTATCTCCCGAACCATTGGTCCTGGAAAAAAATGACCCAATGAATTTTCATCTCTTTCAACGTCCTCTACAACTCTGAATTTTTTAAGAATTTTATCTCGCGAAAAATTCCGATTTTGATTTCACCATAATATTCGGGGAATCAGATTCGGACGACTTTATCTCCCGAACCATTGGTCCTGGAAAAAAATGACCCGATGAATTTTCATCTCTTTTAACGTCCTCTACAACCCTGAATTTTTTCAGAATTTTATCTCCCGAAAAATTGCGATTTTGTATCCTCGATAATATTCGGGGAATCAGATTCGGACGACTTTATCTCCCGAACCATTGATCCTGGGAAAAAATGACCCAATGAATTTTCATCTCTCCGAACGTCCTCTACACCCCTGAATTTTTTCAGAATTTTATCTCGCAAAAAATTGCGATTTTGTATCCTCGATAATATTCGGGGAATCAGATTCGGACGACTTTGTCTCCCGAACCATTGGTCCTGGAAATAATAACCCAATGAATTTTCATCTCTGTTAACGTCCTCTACAACCCTGAATTTTTTCAGAATTTTATCTCGCGAAAAATTGAGATTTGGAATCCCCGATAATATTCGCGGGATCAGATTCCGACGACTTTATCTCCCGAACCATTGGTCCTGGAAAAAATGACTCGATGAATTATTATCTCTTTTAACGTCCTCTACAACCCTGAATTTTTTCAGAATTTTATCTCGCGAAAAATTGAGATTTGGAATCCCCGATAATATTCGCGGGATCAGATTCCGACGACTTTATCTCCCGAACCATTGGTCCTGGAAAAAAATGACCCAATGAATTTTCATCTCTTTTAACGTCCTCTACAACCCTGAATTTTTTCAGAATTTTATCTCGCGAAAAATTCCGATTTTGATTTCACCATAATATTCGGGGAATCAGATTCGGACGACTTTATCTCTCGAACCATTGGTCCTGGAGGAAAATGACCGAAGGAATTTTCATCTCTTTTAACGTCCTCTACAACCCTGAATTTTTTCAGAATTTTATCTCGCGAAAAATTGCGATTTTGAATCCTCGATAATATTCGGGGAATCAGATTCGAACGACTTTATCTCCCGAACCATTGGTCCTGGAAGAAAATGACCCGATGAATTTTCATCTCTTTTAACGTCCTCTACAACCCTGAATTTTTTCAGAATTTTATCTCGCGAAAAATTGCGATTTCCGAACTTCCATAATATTCGCGGGATCAGATTCGGACGACTTTATCTCCCGAACCATTGGTCCTGGAAAAAAATGACCCAATGAATTTTCATCTCTTTCAACGTCCTCTACAACTCTGAATTTTTTAAGAATTTTATCTCGCGAAAAATTCCGATTTTGATTTCACCATAATATTCGGGGAATCAGATTCGGACGACTTTATCTCCCGAACCATTGGTCCTGGAAAAAAATGACCCAATGAATTTTCATCTCTTTTAACGTCCTCTACAACCCTGAATTTTTTCAGAATTTTATCTCGCGAAAAATTCCGATTTTGATTTCACCATAATATTCGGGGAATCAGATTCGGACGACTTTATCTCCCGAACCATTGGTCCTGGAGAAAAATGACTTCATGAATTATTATCTCTTTTAACGTCCTCTACAACCCTGAATTTTTTCAGAATTTCATCTCGCGAAAAATTGAGATTTGGAATCCCCGATAATATTCGCGGGATCAGATTCCGACGACTTCATCTCCCGAACCATTGGTCCTGGAAAAAAATGATCTAATGAATTTTCATCTCTTTTAACGTCCTCTACAACCCTGAATTATTTCAGAATTTTATCTCGCGAAAAATTGCGATTTCCGAACTTGCATAATATTCGAGGGATCAGATTCGGACGACTTTATCTCCCGAACCATTGGTCCTGGAAAAAAATGACCCAATGAATTTTCATCTCTGTTAACGTCCTCTACAAGCCTGAATTTTTTAAGAATTTTATCTCGCGAGAAATTGAGATTTGGAATCCCCGATAATATTCGCGGGATCAGATTCGGACGACTTTATCTCCCGAACCATTGGTCCTGGAAAAAAATGACCCGATGAATTTTCATCTCTTTTAACGTCCTCTACAACCCTGAATTTTTTCAGAATTTTATCTCGCGAAAAATTGCAATTTCCGAACTTCCATAATATTCGCGGGATCAGATTCGGACGACTTTATCTCCCGAACCAGTGGTCCTGGAAAAAAATGACCCAATGAATTTTCATCTCTTTCAACGTCCTCTACAACCCTGAATTTTTCAAGAATTTTATCTCGCGAAAAATTCCGATTTTGATTTCACCATAATATTCGGGGAATCAGATTCGGACGACTTTATCTCCCGAACCATTGGTCCTGGAAAAAAATGACCCGATGAATTTTCATCTCTTCCAACGTCCTCTACAACCCTGAATTTTTTCAGAATTTCATCTCGCGAAAAATTGCGATTTGGAATCCCCGATAATATTCGCGGTATCAGATTCCGACGATTTCATCTCCCGAACTATTGGTCCTGGAGGAAAATGACCCGATGAATTTTCATCTTTTTTAACGTCCTCTACAACCCTGAATTTTTTCAGAATTTTATCTCGCGAAAAATTCCGATTTTGATTTCACCATAATATTCGGGGAATCAGATTCGGACGACTTTATCTCCCGAACCATTGGTCCTGAAAAAAAATGACCCAATGAATTTTCATCTCTTTTAACGTCCTCTACAACCCTGAATTTTTTCAGAATTTTATCTCGCGAAAAATTCCGATTTCCGAACTTCCGTAATATTCGCGGGATCAGATTCCGACGACTTCATCTCCCGAACCATTGGTCCTGGGAAAAAATGACCCAATAAATTTTCATCTCTTTCAACGTCCTCTACAACCCTGAATTTTTTCAGAATTTTATCTCGCGACAAATTCCGATTTCCGAACTTCCGTAATATTCGCGGGATCAGATTCCGACGACCTTATCTCCCGAACCATTGGTTCTGGAAAAAATCGACCCGATGAATTTTCATCTCTTTTAACGTCCTCTACAACCCTGAATTTTTTCAGAATTTTATCTCCCGAAAAATTGCGGTTTCCGAACTTGCATAATATTCGCGGGATCAGATTCGGACGACTTTATCTCCCGAACCATTGGTCCTGGAAAAAAATGACCCGATGAATTTTCATCTCTCTTAACGTCCTCTACAACCCTGAATTTTTTCAGAATTTTATCTCGCGAAAAATCGCGATTCCCGAACTTCCGTAATATTCGCGGGATCAGATTCGGACGACCTTATCTCCCGAACCATTGGTCCTGGAAAAAAATGACCCAATGAATTTTCATCTCTTTTAACGTCCTCTACAACTCTGAATTTTTTCAGAATTTTATCTCGCGAAAAATTGAGATTTGGAATCCCCGATAATATTCGCGGGATCAGATTCGGACGACTTTATCTCCCGAACCATTGGTCCTGGAAAAAAATGACCCGATGAATTTTCATCTCTTTTAACGTCCTCTACAACCCTGAATTTTTTCAGAATTTTATCTCGCGAAAAATTGCAATTTCCGAACTTCCATAATATTCGCGGGATCAGATTCGGACGACTTTATCTCCCGAACCAGTGGTCCTGGAAAAAAATGACCCAATGAATTTTCATCTCTTTCAACGTCCTCTACAACCCTGAATTTTTCAAGAATTTTATCTCGCGAAAAATTCCGATTTTGATTTCACCATAATATTCGGGGAATCAGATTCGGACGACTTTATCTCCCGAACCATTGGTCCTGGAAAAAAATGACCCGATGAATTTTCATCTCTTTTAACGTCCTCTACAACCCTGAATTTTTTCAGAATTTTATCTCGCGAAAAATTGAGATTTGGAATCCCCGATAATATTCGCGGGATCAGATTCCGACGACTTTATCTCCCGAACCATTGGTCCTGGAAAAAAATGACCCAAAGAATTTTCATCTCTTTTAACGTCCCCTACAACCCTGAATTTTTTCAGAATTTTATCTCGCGAAAAATTCCGATTTTGATTTCACCATAATATTCGGGGAATCAGATTCGGACGACTTTATCTCTCGAACCATTGGTCCTGGAGAAAAATGACCGAATGAATTTTCATCTCTTTTAACGTCCTCTACAACCCTGAATTTTTTCAGAATTTTATCTCGCGAAAAATTGCGATTTTGAATCCTCGATAATATTCGGGGAATCAGATTCGGACGACTTTATCTCCCGAACCATTGGTCCTGGAAAAAAATGACCTAATGAATTTTCATCTCTTTTAACGCTCTCTACAACCCTGAATTTTTTCAGAATTTTATCTTGCGAAAAATTGCGATTTTGAATCCTGGATAATATTCGGGGAATCAGATTCGGACGACTTTATCTCCCGAACCATTGGTCCTGGAAAAAAAAAACTCGATGAATTTCCATCTCTTTTAACGTCCTCTACAACCCTGAATTTTTTCAGAATTTTATCTCGCGAAAAATTGCGATTTCCGAACTTCCATAATATTCGCGGGATCAGATTCGGACGACTTTATCTCCCGAACCAGTGGTCCTGGAAAAAAATGACCCAATGAATTCTCATCTCTTTCAACGTCCTCTACAACTCTGAATTTTTTAAGAATTTTATCTCGCGAAAAATTGCGATTTTGCATCATCGATAATATTCGGGGAATCAGATTCGGACGACTTTATCTCCCGAACCATTGGTCCTGGTAGAAAATGACCCGATGAATTTTCATCTCTTTTAACGTCCTCTACAACCCTGAATTTTTTCAGAATTTTATCTCGCGAAAAATTGCGATTTCCGAACTTCCATAATATTCGCGGGATCAGATTCGGACGACTTTATCTCCCGAACCATTGGTCCTGGAAAAAAATGACCCAATGAATTTTCATCTCTTTCAACGTCCTCTACAACTCTGAATTTTTTAAGAATTTTATCTCGCGAAAAATTCCGATTTTGATTTCACCATAATATTCGGGGAATCAGATTCGGACGACTTTATCTCCCGAACCATTGGTCCTGGAAAAAAATGACCCGATGAATTTTCATCTCTTTTAACGTCCTCTACAACCCTGAATTTTTTCAGAATTTTATCTCCCGAAAAATTGCGATTTTGTATCCTCGATAATATTCGGGGAATCAGATTCGGACGACTTTATCTCCCGAACCATTGATCCTGGGAAAAAATGACCCAATGAATTTTCATCTCTCCGAACGTCCTCTACACCCCTGAATTTTTTCAGAATTTTATCTCGCAAAAAATTGCGATTTTGTATCCTCGATAATATTCGGGGAATCAGATTCGGACGACTTTGTCTCCCGAACCATTGGTCCTGGAAATAATAACCCAATGAATTTTCATCTCTGTTAACGTCCTCTACAACCCTGAATTTTTTCAGAATTTTATCTCGCGAAAAATTGAGATTTGGAATCCCCGATAATATTCGCGGGATCAGATTCCGACGACTTTATCTCCCGAACCATTGGTCCTGGAAAAAATGACTCGATGAATTATTATCTCTTTTAACGTCCTCTACAACCCTGAATTTTTTCAGAATTTTATCTCGCGAAAAATTGAGATTTGGAATCCCCGATAATATTCGCGGGATCAGATTCCGACGACTTTATCTCCCGAACCATTGGTCCTGGAAAAAAATGACCCAATGAATTTTCATCTCTTTTAACGTCCTCTACAACCCTGAATTTTTTCAGAATTTTATCTCGCGAAAAATTCCGATTTTGATTTCACCATAATATTCGGGGAATCAGATTCGGACGACTTTATCTCTCGAACCATTGGTCCTGGAGGAAAATGACCGAATGAATTTTCATCTCTTTTAACGTCCTCTACAACCCTGAATTTTTTCAGAATTTTATCTCGCGAAAAATTGCGATTTTGAATCCTCGATAATATTCGGGGAATCAGATTCGGACGACTTTATCTCCCGAACCATTGGTCCTGGAAGAAAATGACCCGATGAATTTTCATCTCTTTTAACGTCCTCTACAACCCTGAATTTTTTCAGAATTTTATCTCGCGAAAAATTGCGATTTCCGAACTTCCATAATATTCGCGGGATCAGATTCGGACGACTTTATCTCCCGAACCATTGGTCCTGGAAAAAAATGACCCAATGAATTTCCATCTCTTTCAACGTCCTCTACAACTCTGAATTTTTTAAGAATTTTATCTCGCGAAAAATTCCGATTTTGATTTCACCATAATATTCGGGGAATCAGATTCGGACGACTTTATCTCCCGAACCATTGGTCCTGGAAAAAAATGACCCAATGAATTTTCATCTCTTTTAACGTCCTCTACAACCCTGAATTTTTTCAGAATTTTATCTCGCGAAAAATTCCGATTTTGATTTCACCATAATATTCGGGGAATCAGATTCGGACGACTTTATCTCCCGAACCATTGGTCCTGGAAAAAAATGACCCGATGAATTTTCATCTCTTCCAACGTCCTCTACAACCCTGAATTTTTTCAGAATTTTATCTCGCGAAAAATTGCGATTTGGAATCCCCGATAATATTCGCGGGATCAGATTCCGACGACTTCATCTCCCGAACCATTGGACATGGGAAAAAATGACCCAATAAATTTTCATCTCTTTTAACGTCCTCTACAACCCTGAATTTTTTCAGAATTTTATCTCGCCAAAAATTGCGATTTTGAATCCTCGATAATATTCGGGGAATCAGATTCGGACGACTTTATCTCCCGAACCATTGGTCCTGGAAAAAAATGACTTGATGAATTATTATCTCTTTTAACGTCCTCTACAACCCTGAATTTTTTCAGAATTTTATCTCGCGAAAAATTGAGATTTGGAATCCCCGATAATATTCGCGGGATCAGATTCCGACGACTTTATCTCCCGAACCATTGGTCCTGGAAAAAAATGACTTGATGAATCTCTTGAAAATCTCTTTTAACGTCCTCTACAACCCTGAATTTTCTCAGAATTTTATCTCGCGAAAAATTGAGATTGGGAATCCCCGATAATATTCGCGGGATCAGATTCCGACGACTTTATCTCCCGAACCATTGGTCCTGGAAAAAATTGACCCAATGAATTTTCATCTCTCCGAACGTCCTCTACACCCCTGAATTTTTTCAGAATTTTATCTCGCGAAAAATTGCGATTTTGTATCCTCGATAATATTCGGGGAATCAGATTCGGACGACTTTGTCTCCCGAACCATTGGTCCTGGAAAGAAATGACCCAATGAATTTTTATCTCTGTTAACGTCCTCTACAACCCTGAATTTTTTCAGAATTTTATCTCGCGAAAAATTGAGATTTGGAATCCCCGATAATATTCGCGGGATCAGATTCCGACGACTTTATCTCCCGAACCATTGGTCCTGGAAAAAAATGACCCGATGAATTTTCATCTCTTCCAACGTCCTCTACAACCCTGAATTTTTTCAGAATTTTATCTCGCGAAAAATTGCGATTTGGAATCCCCGATAATATTCGCGGGATCAGATTCCGACGACTTCATCTCCCGAACCATTGGACATGGGAAAAAATGACCCAATAAATTTTCATCTCTTTTAACGTCCTCTACAACCCTGAATTTTTTCAGAATTTTATCTCGCCAAAAATTGCGATTTTGAATCCTCGATAATATTCGGGGAATCAGATTCGGACGACTTTATCTCCCGAACCATTGGTCCTGGAAAAAAATGACTTGATGAATTATGATCTCTTTTAACGTCCTCTACAACCCTGAATTTTTTCAGAATTTTATCTCGCGAAAAATTGAGATTTGGAATCCCCGATAATATTCGCGGGATCAGATTCCGACGACTTTATCTCCCGAACCATTGGTCCTGGAAAAAAATGACTTGATGAATTATTATCTCTTTTAACGTCCTCTACAACCCTGAATTTTCTCAGAATTTCATCTCGCGAAAAATTGAGATTTGGAATCCCCGATAATATTCGGGGAATCAGATTCCGACGACTTTATCTCCCGAACCATTGGTCCTGGAAAAAAATGACCCAATGAATTTTCATCTTTTTTAACGTCCTCTACAACCCTGAATTATTTCAGAATTTTATCTCGCGAAAAATTGCGATTTCCGAACTTGCATAATATTCGAGGGATCAGATTCGGACGACTTTATCTCCCGAACCATTGGTCCTGGAAAAAAATGACCCAATGAATTTTCATCTCTGTTAACGTCCTCTACAAGCCTGAATTTTTTAAGAATTTTATCTCGCGAGAAATTGAGATTTGGAATCCCCGATAATATTCGCGGGATCAGATTCGGACGACTTTATCTCCCGAACCATTGGTCCTGGAAAAAAATGACCCGATGAATTTTCATCTCTTTTAACGTCCTCTACAACCCTGAATTTTTTCAGAATTTTATCTCGCGAAAAATTGCAATTTCCGAACTTCCATAATATTCGCGGGATCAGATTCGGACGACTTTATCTCCCGAACCAGTGGTCCTGGAAAAAAATGACCCAATGAATTTTCATCTCTTTCAACGTCCTCTACAACCCTGAATTTTTCAAGAATTTTATCTCGCGAAAAATTCCGATTTTGATTTCACCATAATATTCGGGGAATCAGATTCGGACGACTTTATCTCCCGAACCATTGGTCCTGGAAAAAAATGACCCGATGAATTTTCATCTCTTCCAACGTCCTCTACAACCCTGAATTTTTTCAGAATTTCATCTCGCGAAAAATTGCGATTTGGAATCCCCGATAATATTCGCGGTATCAGATTCCGACGATTTCATCTCCCGAACTATTGGTCCTGGAGGAAAATGACCCGATGAATTTTCATCTTTTTTAACGTCCTCTACAACCCTGAATTTTTTCAGAATTTTATCTCGCGAAAAATTCCGATTTTGATTTCACCATAATATTCGGGGAATCAGATTCGGACGACTTTATCTCCCGAACCATTGGTCCTGAAAAAAAATGACCCAATGAATTTTCATCTCTTTTAACGTCCTCTACAACCCTGAATTTTTTCAGAATTTTATCTCGCGAAAAATTCCGATTTCCGAACTTCCGTAATATTCGCGGGATCAGATTCCGACGACTTCATCTCCCGAACCATTGGTCCTGGGAAAAAATGACCCAATAAATTTTCATCTCTTTCAACGTCCTCTACAACCCTGAATTTTTTCAGAATTTTATCTCGCGACAAATTCCGATTTCCGAACTTCCGTAATATTCGCGGGATCAGATTCCGACGACCTTATCTCCCGAACCATTGGTTCTGGAAAAAATCGACCCGATGAATTTTCATCTCTTTTAACGTCCTCTACAACCCTGAATTTTTTCAGAATTTTATCTCCCGAAAAATTGCGGTTTCCGAACTTGCATAATATTCGCGGGATCAGATTCGGACGACTTTATCTCCCGAACCATTGGTCCTGGAAAAAAATGACCCGATGAATTTTCATCTCTCTTAACGTCCTCTACAACCCTGAATTTTTTCAGAATTTTATCTCGCGAAAAATCGCGATTCCCGAACTTCCGTAATATTCGCGGGATCAGATTCGGACGACCTTATCTCTTGAACCATTGGTCCTGGAAAAAAATGACCCAATGAATTTTCATCTCTTTTAACGTCCTCTACAACTCTGAATTTTTTCAGAATTTTATCTCGCGAAAAATTGAGATTTGGAATCCCCGATAATATTCGCGGGATCAGATTCGGACGACTTTATCTCCCGAACCATTGGTCCTGGAAAAAAATGACCCGATGAATTTTCATCTCTTTTAACGTCCTCTACAACCCTGAATTTTTTCAGAATTTTATCTCGCGAAAAATTGCAATTTCCGAACTTCCATAATATTCGCGGGATCAGATTCGGACGACTTTATCTCCCGAACCAGTGGTCCTGGAAAAAAATGACCCAATGAATTTTCATCTCTTTCAACGTCCTCTACAACCCTGAATTTTTCAAGAATTTTATCTCGCGAAAAATTCCGATTTTGATTTCACCATAATATTCGGGGAATCAGATTCGGACGACTTTATCTCCCGAACCATTGGTCCTGGAAAAAAATGACCCGATGAATTTTCATCTCTTTTAACGTCCTCTACAACCCTGAATTTTTTCAGAATTTTATCTCGCGAAAAATTGAGATTTGGAATCCCCGATAATATTCGCGGGATCAGATTCCGACGACTTTATCTCCCGAACCATTGGTCCTGGAAAAAAATGACCCAAAGAATTTTCATCTCTTTTAACGTCCCCTACAACCCTGAATTTTTTCAGAATTTTATCTCGCGAAAAATTCCGATTTTGATTTCACCATAATATTCGGGGAATCAGATTCGGACGACTTTATCTCTCGAACCATTGGTCCTGGAGAAAAATGACCGAATGAATTTTCATCTCTTTTAACGTCCTCTACAACCCTGAATTTTTTCAGAATTTTATCTCGCGAAAAATTGCGATTTTGAATCCTCGATAATATTCGGGGAATCAGATTCGGACGACTTTATCTCCCGAACCATTGGTCCTGGAAAAAAATGACCTAATGAATTTTCATCTCTTTTAACGCTCTCTACAACCCTGAATTTTTTCAGAATTTTATCTTGCGAAAAATTGCGATTTTGAATCCTGGATAATATTCGGGGAATCAGATTCGGACGACTTTATCTCCCGAACCATTGGTCCTGGAAAAAAAAAACTCGATGAATTTCCATCTCTTTTAACGTCCTCTACAACTCTGAATTTTTTAAGAATTTTATCTCGCGAAAAATTCCGATTTTGATTTCACCATAATATTCGGGGAATCAGATTCGGACGACTTTATCTCCCGAACCATTGGTCCTGGAAAAAAATGACCCAATGAATTTTCATCTCTTTTAACGTCCTCTACAACCCTGAATTTTTTCAGAATTTTATCTCGCGAAAAATTCCGATTTTGATTTCACCATAATATTCGGGGAATCAGATTCGGACGACTTTATCTCCCGAACCATTGGTCCTGGAAAAAAATGACCCGATGAATTTTCATCTCTTCCAACGTCCTCTACAACCCTGAATTTTTTCAGAATTTTATCTCGCGAAAAATTGCGATTTGGAATCCCCGATAATATTCGCGGGATCAGATTCCGACGACTTCATCTCCCGAACCATTGGACATGGGAAAAAATGACCCAATAAATTTTCATCTCTTTTAACGTCCTCTACAACCCTGAATTTTTTCAGAATTTTATCTCGCCAAAAATTTCGATTTTGAATCCTCGATAATATTCGGGGAATCAGATTCGGACGACTTTATCTCCCGAACCATTGGTCCTGGAAAAAAATGACTTGATGAATTATTATCTCTTTTAACGTCCTCTACAACCCTGAATTTTTTCAGAATTTTATCTCGCGAAAAATTGAGATTTGGAATCCCCGATAATATTCGCGGGATCAGATTCCGACGACTTTATCTCCCGAACCATTGGTCCTGGAAAAAAATGACTTGATGAATCTCTTGAAAATCTCTTTTAACGTCCTCTACAACCCTGAATTTTCTCAGAATTTTATCTCGCGAAAAATTGAGATTGGGAATCCCCGATAATATTCGCGGGATCAGATTCCGACGACTTTATCTCCCGAACCATTGGTCCTGGAAAAAATTGACCCAATGAATTTTCATCTCTCCGAACGTCCTCTACACCCCTGAATTTTTTCAGAATTTTATCTCGCGAAAAATTGCGATTTTGTATCCTCGATAATATTCGGGGAATCAGATTCGGACGACTTTGTCTCCCGAACCATTGGTCCTGGAAAGAAATGACCCAATGAATTTTTATCTCTGTTAACGTCCTCTACAACCCTGAATTTTTTCAGAATTTTATCTCGCGAAAAATTGAGATTTGGAATCCCCGATAATATTCGCGGGATCAGATTCCGACGACTTTATCTCCCGAACCATTGGTCCTGGAAAAAAATGACCCGATGAATTTTCATCTCTTCCAACGTCCTCTACAACCCTGAATTTTTTCAGAATTTTATCTCGCGAAAAATTGCGATTTGGAATCCCCGATAATATTCGCGGGATCAGATTCCGACGACTTCATCTCCCGAACCATTGGACATGGGAAAAAATGACCCAATAAATTTTCATCTCTTTTAACGTCCTCTACAACCCTGAATTTTTTCAGAATTTTATCTCGCCAAAAATTGCGATTTTGAATCCTCGATAATATTCGGGGAATCAGATTCGGACGACTTTATCTCCCGAACCATTGGTCCTGGAAAAAAATGACTTGATGAATTATGATCTCTTTTAACGTCCTCTACAACCCTGAATTTTTTCAGAATTTTATCTCGCGAAAAATTGAGATTTGGAATCCCCGATAATATTCGCGGGATCAGATTCCGACGACTTTATCTCCCGAACCATTGGTCCTGGAAAAAAATGACTTGATGAATTATTATCTCTTTTAACGTCCTCTACAACCCTGAATTTTCTCAGAATTTCATCTCGCGAAAAATTGAGATTTGGAATCCCCGATAATATTCGCGGGATCAGATTCCGACGACTTTATCTCCCGAACCATTGGTCCTGGAAAAAAATGACCCAATGAATTTTCATCTTTTTTAACGTCCTCTACAACCCTGAATTTTTTAAGAATTTTATCTCGCGAAAAATTGAGATTTGGAATCCCCGATAATATTCGCGGGATCAGATTCCGACGACTTTATCTCCCGAACCATTGGTCCTGGAAAAAAATGACCCAATGAATTTTCATCTCTTTTAACGTCCTCCACAACCCTGAATTTTTTAAGAATTTTATCTCGCGAGAAATTGAGATTTGGAATCCCCGATAATATTCGCGGGATCAGATTCGGACGACTTTATCTCCCGAACCATTGGTCCTGGAAAAAAATGACCCGATGAATTTTCATCTCTTTTAACGTCCTCTACAACCCTGAATTTTTTCAGAATTTTATCTCGCGAAAAATTGCAATTTCCGAACTTCCATAATATTCGCGGGATCAGATTCGGACGACTTTATCTCCCGAACCAGTGGTCCTGGAAAAAAATGACCCAATGAATTTTCATCTCTTTCAACGTCCTCTACAACCCTGAATTTTTCAAGAATTTTATCTCGCGAAAAATTCCGATTTTGATTTCACCATAATATTCGGGGAATCAGATTCGGACGACTTTATCTCCCGAACCATTGGTCCTGGAAAAAAATGACCCGATGAATTTTCATCTCTTTTAACGTCCTCTACAACCCTGAATTTTTTCAGAATTTTATCTCGCGAAAAATTGAGATTTGGAATCCCCGATAATATTCGCGGGATCAGATTCCGACGACTTTATCTCCCGAACCATTGGTCCTGGAAAAAAATGACCCAAAGAATTTTCATCTCTTTTAACGTCCCCTACAACCCTGAATTTTTTCAGAATTTTATCTCGCGAAAAATTCCGATTTTGATTTCACCATAATATTCGGGGAATCAGATTCGGACGACTTTATCTCTCGAACCATTGGTCCTGGAGAAAAATGACCGAATGAATTTTCATCTCTTTTAACGTCCTCTACAACCCTGAATTTTTTCAGAATTTTATCTCGCGAAAAATTGCGATTTTGAATCCTCGATAATATTCGGGGAATCAGATTCGGACGACTTTATCTCCCGAACCATTGGTCCTGGAAAAAAATGACCTAATGAATTTTCATCTCTTTTAACGCTCTCTACAACCCTGAATTTTTTCAGAATTTTATCTTGCGAAAAATTGCGATTTTGAATCCTGGATAATATTCGGGGAATCAGATTCGGACGACTTTATCTCCCGAACCATTGGTCCTGGAAAAAAAAAACTCGATGAATTTCCATCTCTTTTAACGTCCTCTACAACCCTGAATTTTTTCAGAATTTTATCTCGCGAAAAATTGCGATTTCCGAACTTCCATAATATTCGCGGGATCAGATTCGGACGACTTTATCTCCCGAACCAGTGGTCCTGGAAAAAAATGACCCAATGAATTCTCATCTCTTTCAACGTCCTCTACAACTCTGAATTTTTTAAGAATTTTATCTCGCGAAAAATTGCGATTTTGCATCATCGATAATATTCGGGGAATCAGATTCGGACGACTTTATCTCCCGAACCATTGGTCCTGGTAGAAAATGACCCGATGAATTTTCATCTCTTTTAACGTCCTCTACAACCCTGAATTTTTTCAGAATTTTATCTCGCGAAAAATTGCGATTTCCGAACTTCCATAATATTCGCGGGATCAGATTCGGACGACTTTATCTCCCGAACCATTGGTCCTGGAAAAAAATGACCCAATGAATTTTCATCTCTTTCAACGTCCTCTACAACTCTGAATTTTTTAAGAATTTTATCTCGCGAAAAATTCCGATTTTGATTTCACCATAATATTCGGGGAATCAGATTCGGACGACTTTATCTCCCGAACCATTGGTCCTGGAAAAAAATGACCCGATGAATTTTCATCTCTTTTAACGTCCTCTACAACCCTGAATTTTTTCAGAATTTTATCTCCCGAAAAATTGCGATTTTGTATCCTCGATAATATTCGGGGAATCAGATTCGGACGACTTTATCTCCCGAACCATTGATCCTGGGAAAAAATGACCCAATGAATTTTCATCTCTCCGAACGTCCTCTACACCCCTGAATTTTTTCAGAATTTTATCTCGCAAAAAATTGCGATTTTGTATCCTCGATAATATTCGGGGAATCAGATTCGGACGACTTTGTCTCCCGAACCATTGGTCCTGGAAATAATAACCCAATGAATTTTCATCTCTGTTAACGTCCTCTACAACCCTGAATTTTTTCAGAATTTTATCTCGCGAAAAATTGAGATTTGGAATCCCCGATAATATTCGCGGGATCAGATTCCGACGACTTTATCTCCCGAACCATTGGTCCTGGAAAAAATGACTCGATGAATTATTATCTCTTTTAACGTCCTCTACAACCCTGAATTTTTTCAGAATTTTATCTCGCGAAAAATTGAGATTTGGAATCCCCGATAATATTCGCGGGATCAGATTCCGACGACTTTATCTCCCGAACCATTGGTCCTGGAAAAAAATGACCCAATGAATTTTCATCTCTTTTAACGTCCTCTACAACCCTGAATTTTTTCAGAATTTTATCTCGCGAAAAATTCCGATTTTGATTTCACCATAATATTCGGGGAATCAGATTCGGACGACTTTATCTCTCGAACCATTGGTCCTGGAGGAAAATGACCGAATGAATTTTCATCTCTTTTAACGTCCTCTACAACCCTGAATTTTTTCAGAATTTTATCTCGCGAAAAATTGCGATTTTGAATCCTCGATAATATTCGGGGAATCAGATTCGGACGACTTTATCTCCCGAACCATTGGTCCTGGAAGAAAATGACCCGATGAATTTTCATCTCTTTTAACGTCCTCTACAACCCTGAATTTTTTCAGAATTTTATCTCGCGAAAAATTGCGATTTCCGAACTTCCATAATATTCGCGGGATCAGATTCGGACGACTTTATCTCCCGAACCATTGGTCCTGGAAAAAAATGACCCAATGAATTTTCATCTCTTTCAACGTCCTCTACAACTCTGAATTTTTTAAGAATTTTATCTCGCGAAAAATTCCGATTTTGATTTCACCATAATATTCGGGGAATCAGATTCGGACGACTTTATCTCCCGAACCATTGGTCCTGGAAAAAAATGACCCAATGAATTTTCATCTCTTTTAACGTCCTCTACAACCCTGAATTTTTTCAGAATTTTATCTCGCGAAAAATTCCGATTTTGATTTCACCATAATATTCGGGGAATCAGATTCGGACGACTTTATCTCCCGAACCATTGGTCCTGGAAAAAAATGACCCGATGAATTTTCATCTCTTCCAACGTCCTCTACAACCCTGAATTTTTTCAGAATTTTATCTCGCGAAAAATTGCGATTTGGAATCCCCGATAATATTCGCGGGATCAGATTCCGACGACTTCATCTCCCGAACCATTGGACATGGGAAAAAATGACCCAATAAATTTTCATCTCTTTTAACGTCCTCTACAACCCTGAATTTTTTCAGAATTTTATCTCGCGAAAAATTCCGATTTTGATTTCACCATAATATTCGGGGAATCAGATTCGGACGACTTTATCTCTCGAACCATTGGTCCTGGAGGAAAATGACCGAATGAATTTTCATCTCTTTTAACGTCCTCTACAACCCTGAATTTTTTCAGAATTTTATCTCGCGAAAAATTGCGATTTTGAATCCTCGATAATATTCGGGGAATCAGATTCGGACGACTTTATCTCCCGAACCATTGGTCCTGGAAGAAAATGACCCGATGAATTTTCATCTCTTTTAACGTCCTCTACAACCCTGAATTTTTTCAGAATTTTATCTCGCGAAAAATTGCGATTTCCGAACTTCCATAATATTCGCGGGATCAGATTCGGACGACTTTATCTCCCGAACCATTGGTCCTGGAAAAAAATGACCCAATGAATTTTCATCTCTTTCAACGTCCTCTACAACTCTGAATTTTTTAAGAATTTTATCTCGCGAAAAATTCCGATTTTGATTTCACCATAATATTCGGGGAATCAGATTCGGACGACTTTATCTCCCGAACCATTGGTCCTGGAAAAAAATGACCCAATGAATTTTCATCTCTTTTAACGTCCTCTACAACCCTGAATTTTTTCAGAATTTTATCTCGCGAAAAATTCCGATTTTGATTTCACCATAATATTCGGGGAATCAGATTCGGACGACTTTATCTCCCGAACCATTGGTCCTGGAAAAAAATGACCCGATGAATTTTCATCTCTTCCAACGTCCTCTACAACCCTGAATTTTTTCAGAATTTTATCTCGCGAAAAATTGCGATTTGGAATCCCCGATAATATTCGCGGGATCAGATTCCGACGACTTCATCTCCCGAACCATTGGACATGGGAAAAAATGACCCAATAAATTTTCATCTCTTTTAACGTCCTCTACAACCCTGAATTTTTTCAGAATTTTATCTCGCCAAAAATTGCGATTTTGAATCCTCGATAATATTCGGGGAATCAGATTCGGACGACTTTATCTCCCGAACCATTGGTCCTGGAAAAAAATGACTTTATGAATTATTATCTCTTTTAACGTCCTCTACAACCCTGAATTTTTTCAGAATTTTATCTCGCGAAAAATTGAGATTTGGAATCCCCGATAATATTCGCGGGATCAGATTCCGACGACTTTATCTCCCGAACCATTGGTCCTGGAAAAAAATGACTTGATGAATCTCTTGAAAATCTCTTTTAACGTCCTCTACAACCCTGAATTTTCTCAGAATTTTATCTCGCGAAAAATTGAGATTGGGAATCCCCGATAATATTCGCGGGATCAGATTCCGACGACTTTATCTCCCGAACCATTGGTCCTGGAAAAAATTGACCCAATGAATTTTCATCTCTCCGAACGTCCTCTACACCCCTGAATTTTTTCAGAATTTTATCTCGCGAAAAATTGCGATTTTGTATCCTCGATAATATTCGGGGAATCAGATTCGGACGACTTTGTCTCCCGAACCATTGGTCCTGGAAAGAAATGACCCAATGAATTTTTATCTCTGTTAACGTCCTCTACAACCCTGAATTTTTTCAGAATTTTATCTCGCGAAAAATTGAGATTTGGAATCCCCGATAATATTCGCGGGATCAGATTCCGACGACTTTATCTCCCGAACCATTGGTCCTGGAAAAAAATGACCCGATGAATTTTCATCTCTTCCAACGTCCTCTACAACCCTGAATTTTTTCAGAATTTTATCTCGCGAAAAATTGCGATTTGGAATTCCCGATAATATTCGCGGGATCAGATTCCGACGACTTCATCTCCCGAACCATTGGACATGGGAAAAAATGACCCAATAAATTTTCATCTCTTTTAACGTCCTCTACAACCCTGAATTTTTTCAGAATTTTATCTCGCCAAAAATTGCGATTTTGAATCCTCGATAATATTCGGGGAATCAGATTCGGACGACTTTATGTCCCGAACCATTGGTCCTGGAAAAAAATGATTCGATGAATTATGATCTCTTTTAACGTCCTCTACAACCCTGAATTTTTTCAGAATTTTATCTCGCGAAAAATTGAGATTTGGAATCCCCGATAATATTCGCGGGATCAGATTCCGACGACTTTATCTCCCGAACCATTGGTCCTGGAAAAAAATGACTTGATGAATTATTATCTCTTTTAACGTCCTCTACAACCCTGAATTTTCTCAGAATTTCATCTCGCGAAAAATTGAGATTTGGAATCCCCGATAATATTCGCGGGATCAGATTCCGACGACTTTATCTCCGGAACCATTGGTCCAGGAAAAAATTGACCCAATGAATTTTCATCTCTCCGAACGTCCTCTACACCCCTGAATTTTTTCAGAATTTTATCTCGCGAAAAATTGCGATTTTGTATCCTCGATAATATTCGGGGAATCAGATTCGGACGACTTTGTCTCCCGAACCATTGGTCCTGGAAAGAAATGACCCAATGAATTTTTATCTCTGTTAACGTCCTCTACAACCCTGAATTTTTTCAGAATTTTATCTCGCGAAAAATTGAGATTTGGAATCCCCGATAATATTCGCGGGATCAGATTCCGACGACTTTATCTCCCGAACCATTGGTCCTGGAAAAAAATGACCCAATGAATTTTCATCTCTTTTAACGTCCTCTACAACCCTGAATTTTTTAAGAATTTTATCTCGCGAAAAATTGAGATTTGGAATCCCCGATAATATTCGCGGGATCAGATTCCGACGACTTTATCTCCCGAACCATTGGTCCTGGAAAAAAATGACCCAATGAATTTTCATCTCTTTTAACGTCCTCCACAACCCTCAATTTTTTAAGAATTTTATCTCGCGAAAAATTGCAATTTCCGAACTTCCATAATATTCGCGGGATCAGATTCGGACGACTTTATCTCCCGAACCAGTGGTCCTGGAAAAAAATGACCCAATGAATTTTCATCTCTTTCAACGTCCTCTACAACCCTGAATTTTTCAAGAATTTTATCTCGCGAAAAATTCCGATTTTGATTTCACCATAATATTCGGGGAATCAGATTCGGACGACTTTATCTCCCGAACCATTGGTCCTGGAAAAAAATGACCCGATGAATTTTCATCTCTTTTAACGTCCTCTACAACCCTGAATTTTTTCAGAATTTTATCTCCCGAAAAATTGCGATTTTGTATCCTCGATAATATTCGGGGAATCAGATTCGGACGACTTTATCTCCCGAACCATTGATCCTGGGAAAAAATGACCCAATGAATTTTCATCTCTCCGAACGTCCTCTACACCCCTGAATTTTTTCAGAATTTTATCTCGCAAAAAATTGCGATTTTGTATCCTCGATAATATTCGGGGAATCAGATTCGGACGACTTTGTCTCCCGAACCATTGGTCCTGGAAATAATAACCCAATGAATTTTCATCTCTGTTAACGTCCTCTACAACCCTGAATTTTTTCAGAATTTTATCTCGCGAAAAATTGAGATTTGGAATCCCCGATAATATTCGCGGGATCAGATTCCGACGACTTTATCTCCCGAACCATTGGTCCTGGAAAAAATGACTCGATGAATTATTATCTCTTTTAACGTCCTCTACAACCCTGAATTTTTTCAGAATTTTATCTCGCGAAAAATTGAGATTTGGAATCCCCGATAATATTCGCGGGATCAGATTCCGACGACTTTATCTCCCGAACCATTGGTCCTGGAAAAAAATGACCCAATGAATTTTCATCTCTTTTAACGTCCCCTACAATCCTGAATTTTTTCAGAATTTTATCTCGCGAAAAATTCCGATTTTGATTTCACCATAATATTCGGGGAATCAGATTCGGACGACTTTATCTCTCGAACCATTGGTCCTGGAGAAAAATGACCGAATGAATTTTCATCTCTTTTAACGTCCTCTACAACCCTGAATTTTTTCAGAATTTTATCTCGCGAAAAATTGAGATTTGGAATCCCCGATAATATTCGCGGGATCAGATTCCGACGACTTTATCTCCCGAACCATTGGTCCTGGAAAAAAATGACCCAATGAATTTTTATCTCTGTTAACGTCCTCTACAACCCTGAATTTTTTCAGAATTTTATCTCGCGAAAAATTGAGATTTGGAATCCCCGATAATATTCGCGGGATCAGATTCCGACGACTTTATCTCCCGAATCATTGGTCCTGGAAAAAAATGACCCAATGAATTTTCATCTCTTTTAACGTCCTCTACAACCCTGAATTTTTTCAGAATTTTATCTCGCGAAAAATTGAGATTTGGAATCCCCGATAATATTCGCGGGATCAGATTCCGACGACTTTATCTCCCGAACCATTGGTCCTGGAAAAAAATGACTTGATGAATTATTATCTCTTTTAACGTCCTCTACAACCCTGAATTTTTTGAGAATTTAATCTCGCGAAAAATTGAGATTTGGAATCCCCGATAATATTCGCGGGATCAGATTCCGACGACTTTATCTCCCGAACCATTGGTCCTGGAAGAAAATGACCCGAAGAATTTTCATCTCTTTTAACGTCCTCTACAACCCTGAATTTTTTCAGAATTTTATCTCGCGAAAAATTGAGATTTGAAATCCCCGATAATATTCGCGGGATCAGATTCCGACGACTTTATCTCCCGAACCATTGGTCCTGGAAGAAAATGACCCAACGAATTTTCAGCTCTTTGAACGTCCTCTACAACCCTGAATTTTTTCAGAATTTTATCTCGCGAAAAATTGCGATTTTGTATCCTCGATAATATTCGGGGAATCAGATTCGGACGACTTTGTCTCCCGAACCATTGGTCCTGGAAAAAAATGACCCAACGAATTTTCAGCTCTTTGAACGTCCTCTACAACCCTGAATTTTTTCAGAATTTTATCTCGCGAGAAATTGAGATTTGGAATCCCCGATAATATTCGCGGGATCAGATTCGGACGACTTTATCTCCCGAACCATTGGTCCTGGAAAAAAATGACCCGATGAATTTTCATCTCTTTTAACGTCCTCTACAACCCTGAATTTTTTCAGAATTTTATCTCGCGAAAAATTGAGATTTGGAATCCCCGATAATATTCGCGGGATCAGATTCCGACGACTTTATCTCCCGAACCATTGGTCCTGGAAAAAAATGACCCAATGAATTTTCATCTCTTTTAACGTCCTCCACAACCCTCAATTTTTTAAGAATTTTATCTCGCGAAAAATTGCAATTTCCGAACTTCCATAATATTCGCGGGATCAGATTCGGACGACTTTATCTCCCGAACCAGTGGTCCTGGAAAAAAATGACCCAATGAATTTTCATCTCTTTCAACGTCCTCTACAACCCTGAATTTTTCAAGAATTTTATCTCGCGAAAAATTCCGATTTTGATTTCACCATAATATTCGGGGAATCAGATTCGGACGACTTTATCTCCCGAACCATTGGTCCTGGAAAAAAATGACCCGATGAATTTTCATCTCTTTTAACGTCCTCTACAACCCTGAATTTTTTCAGAATTTTATCTCCCGAAAAATTGCGATTTTGTATCCTCGATAATATTCGGGGAATCAGATTCGGACGACTTTATCTCCCGAACCATTGATCCTGGGAAAAAATGACCCAATGAATTTTCATCTCTCCGAACGTCCTCTACACCCCTGAATTTTTTCAGAATTTTATCTCGCAAAAAATTGCGATTTTGTATCCTCGATAATATTCGGGGAATCAGATTCGGACGACTTTGTCTCCCGAACCATTGGTCCTGGAAATAATAACCCAATGAATTTTCATCTCTGTTAACGTCCTCTACAACCCTGAATTTTTTCAGAATTTTATCTCGCGAAAAATTGAGATTTGGAATCCCCGATAATATTCGCGGGATCAGATTCCGACGACTTTATCTCCCGAACCATTGGTCCTGGAAAAAATGACTCGATGAATTATTATCTCTTTTAACGTCCTCTACAACCCTGAATTTTTTCAGAATTTTATCTCGCGAAAAATTGAGATTTGGAATCCCCGATAATATTCGCGGGATCAGATTCCGACGACTTTATCTCCCGAACCATTGGTCCTGGAAAAAAATGACCCAATGAATTTTCATCTCTTTTAACGTCCCCTACAATCCTGAATTTTTTCAGAATTTTATCTCGCGAAAAATTCCGATTTTGATTTCACCATAATATTCGGGGAATCAGATTCGGACGACTTTATCTCTCGAACCATTGGTCCTGGAGAAAAATGACCGAATGAATTTTCATCTCTTTTAACGTCCTCTACAACCCTGAATTTTTTCAGAATTTTATCTCGCGAAAAATTGAGATTTGGAATCCCCGATAATATTCGCGGGATCAGATTCCGACGACTTTATCTCCCGAACCATTGGTCCTGGAAAAAAATGACCCAATGAATTTTTATCTCTGTTAACGTCCTCTACAACCCTGAATTTTTTCAGAATTTTATCTCGCGAAAAATTGAGATTTGGAATCCCCGATAATATTCGCGGGATCAGATTCCGACGACTTTATCTCCCGAATCATTGGTCCTGGAAAAAAATGACCCAATGAATTTTCATCTCTTTTAACGTCCTCTACAACCCTGAATTTTTTCAGAATTTTATCTCGCGAAAAATTGAGATTTGGAATCCCCGATAATATTCGCGGGATCAGATTCCGACGACTTTATCTCCCGAACCATTGGTCCTGGAAAAAAATGACTTGATGAATTATTATCTCTTTTAACGTCCTCTACAACCCTGAATTTTTTGAGAATTTAATCTCGCGAAAAATTGAGATTTGGAATCCCCGATAATATTCGCGGGATCAGATTCCGACGACTTTATCTCCCGAACCATTGGTCCTGGAAGAAAATGACCCGAAGAATTTTCATCTCTTTTAACGTCCTCTACAACCCTGAATTTTTTCAGAATTTTATCTCGCGAAAAATTGAGATTTGAAATCCCCGATAATATTCGCGGGATCAGATTCCGACGACTTTATCTCCCGAACCATTGGTCCTGGAAGAAAATGACCCAACGAATTTTCAGCTCTTTGAACGTCCTCTACAACCCTGAATTTTTTCAGAATTTTATCTCGCGAAAAATTGCGATTTTGTATCCTCGATAATATTCGGGGAATCAGATTCGGACGACTTTGTCTCCCGAACCATTGGTCCTGGAAAAAAATGACCCAACGAATTTTCAGCTCTTTGAACGTCCTCTACAACCCTGAATTTTTTCAGAATTTTATCTCGCGAGAAATTGAGATTTGGAATCCCCGATAATATTCGCGGGATCAGATTCGGACGACTTTATCTCCCGAACCATTGGTCCTGGAAAAAAATGACCCGATGAATTTTCATCTCTTTTAACGTCCTCTACAACCCTGAATTTTTTCAGAATTTTATCTCGCGAAAAATTCCGATTTTGATTTCACCATAATATTCGGGGAATCAGATTCGGACGACTTTATCTCTCGAACCATTGGTCCTGGAAAAAAATGACCGATTGAATTTTCATCTCTTTTAACGTCCTCTACAACCCTGAATTTTTTCAGAATTTTATCTCGCGAAAAATTGCGATTTTGAATCCTCGATAATATTCGGGGAATCAGATTCGGACGACTTTATCTCCCGAACCATTGGTCCTGGAAAAAAATGACTGGATGAATTATTATCTCTTTTAACGTCCTCTACAACCCTGAATTTTTTCAGAATTTTATCTCGCGAAAAATTGAGATTTGGAATCCCCGATAATATTCGCGGGATCAGATTCCGACGACTTTATCTCCCGAACCATTGGTCCTGGAGAAAAATGACTTGATGAATTATTATCTCTTTTAACGTCCTCTACAACCCTGAATTTTTTCAGAATTTCATCTCGCGAAAAATTGAGATTTGGAATCCCCGATAATATTCGCGGGATCAGATTCCGACGACTTCATCTCCCGAACCATTGGTCCTGGAAAAAAATGATCTAATGAATTTTCATCTCTTTTAACGTCCTCTACAACCCTGAATTATTTCAGAATTTTATCTCGCGAAAAATTGCGATTTCCGAACTTGCATAATATTCGAGGGATCAGATTCGGACGACTTTATCTCCCGAACCATTGGTCCTGGAAAAAAATGACCCAATGAATTTTCATCTCTGTTAACGTCCTCTACAAGCCTGAATTTTTTAAGAATTTTATCTCGCGAGAAATTGAGATTTGGAATCCCCGATAATATTCGCGGGATCAGATTCGGACGACTTCATCTCCCGAACCATTGGTCCTGGAAAAAAATGACCCGATGAATTTTCATCTCTTTTAACGTCCTCTCCAACCCTGAATTTTTTCAGAATTTTATCTCGCGAAAAATTGCAATTTCCGAACTTCCATAATATTCGCGGGATCAGATTCGGACGACTTTATCTCCCGAACCAGTGGTCCTGGAAAAAAATGACCCAATGAATTTTCATCTCTTTCAACGTCCTCTACAACCCTGAATTTTTCAAGAATTTTATCTCGCGAAAAATTCCGATTTTGATTTCACCATAATATTCGGGGAATCAGATTCGGACGACTTTATCTCCCGAACCATTGGTCCTGGAAAAAAATGACCCGATGAATTTTCATCTCTTCCAACGTCCTCTACAACCCTGAATTTTTTCAGAATTTCATCTCGCGAAAAATTGCGATTTGGAATCCCCGATAATATTCGCGGGATCAGATTCCGACGATTTCATCTCCCGAACTATTGGTCCTGGAGGAAAATGACCCGATGAATTTTCATCTTTTTTAACGTCCTCTACAACCCTGAATTTTTTCAGAATTTTATCTCGCGAAAAATTCCGATTTTGATTTCACCATAATATTCGGGGAATCAGATTCGGACGACTTTATCTCCCGAACCATTGGTCCTGAAAAAAAATGACCCAATGAATTTTCATCTCTTTTAACGTCCTCTACAACCCTGAATTTTTTCAGAATTTTATCTCCCGACAAATTGCGGTTTCCGAACTTGCATAATATTCGCGGGATCAGATTCGGACGACTTTATCTCCCGAACCATTGGTCCTGGAAAAAAATGACCCGATGAATTTTCATCTCTCTTAACGTCCTCTACAACCCTGAATTTTTTCAGAATTTTATCTCGCGAAAAATCGCGATTCCCGAACTTCCGTAATATTCGCGGGATCAGATTCGGACGACCTTATCTCCCGAACCATTGGTCCTGGAAAAAAATGACCCAATGAATTTTCATCTCTTTTAACGTCCTCTACAACTCTGAATTTTTTCAGAATTTTATCTCGCGAAAAATTGAGATTCGGAATCCCCGATAATATTCGCGGGATCAGATTCCGACGACTTCATCTCCCGAACCATTGGTCCTGGAAAAAAATGACTTGATGAATTATTATCTCTTTTAACGTCCTCTACAACCCTGAATTTTCTCAGAATTTCATCTCGCGAAAAATTGAGATTTGGAATCCCCCATAATATTCGCGGGATCAGATTCCGACGACTTCATCTCCCGAACCATTGGTCCTGGAAAAAAATGACTTGATGAATTATTATCTCTCTTAACGTCCTCTACAACCCTGAATTTTTTGAGAATTTAATCTCGCGAAAAATTGAGATTTGGAATCCCCGATAATATTCGCGGGATCAGATTCCGACGACTTTATCTCCCGAACCATTGGTCCTGGAAGAAAATGACCCGAAGAATTTTCATCTCTTTTAACGTCCTCTACAACCCTGAATTTTTTCAGAATTTTATCTCGCGAAAAATTGAGATTTGAAATCCCCGATAATATTCGCGGGATCAGATTCCGACGACTTTATCTCCCGAACCATTGGTCCTGGAGAAAAATGACCCAATGAATTTTCATCTCTTTTAACGTCCTCTACAACACTGAATTTTTTCAGAATTTTATCCCGCGAAAAATTGAGATTTGGAATTCCCGATAATATTCGCGGGATCAGATTCCGACAACTTTATCTCCCGAACCATTAGTCCTGGAAAAAAATGACCCAATGAATTTTCATCTCTTCCAACGTCCTCTACAACCCTGAATTTTTTCAGAATTTTATCTCGCGAAAAATTGCGATTTTGTATCCTCGATAATATTCGGGGAATCAGATTCGGACGACTTTGTCTCCCGAACCATTGGTCCTGAAAGAAAATGACCCAATGAATTTTCATCTCCTTTAACGTCCTCTACAACCCTGAATTTTTTCAGAATTTTATTTCGCGAAAAATTGAGATTTGGAATCACCGATAATATTCGCGGGATCAGATTCCGACGACCTTATCTCCCGAACCATTGGTCCTGGAAAAAAATGACCCCATGAATTTTCATCCCTTTTAACGTCCTCTACAGCCCTGAATTTTTTCAGAATTTCATCTCGCGAAAAATTGAGATTTGGAATCCCCCATAATATTCGCGGGATCAGATTCCGACGACTTTATCTCCCGAACCATTGGTCCTGGAAAAAAATGACTTGATGAATTATTATCTCTTTTAACGTCCTCTACAACCCTGAATTTTTTGAGAATTTAATCTCGCGAAAAATTGAGATTTGGAATCCCCGATAATATTCGCGGGATCAGATTCCGACGACTTTATCTCCCGAACCATTGGTCCTGGAAGAAAATGACCCGAAGAATTTTCATCTCTTTTAACGTCCTCTACAACCCTGAATTTTTTCAGAATTTTATCTCGCGAAAAATTGAGATTTGAAATCCCCGATAATATTCGCGGGATCAGATTCCGACGACTTTATCTCCCGAACCATTGGTCCTGGAAAAAAATGACCCACGAATTTTCAGCTCTTTGAACGTCCTCTACAACCCTGAATTTTTTCAGAATTTTATCTCGCGAAAAATTGCGATTTTGTATCCTCGATAATATTCGGGGAATCAGATTCGGACGACTTTGTCTCCCGAACCATTGGTCCTGGAAAAAAATGACCCAACGAATTTTCAGCTCTTTGAACGTCCTCTACAACCCTGAATTTTTTCAGAATTGTATCTCGCGAAAAATTGCGATTTCCGAAATTCCGTAATATTCGCTACAACTTTGATAGCGGGAAAGACTTTTGCATGGGAACTCGTTGGTACCTAGTCAACGGGGTACCAGCGCGAGCCTGCAGATGGCGCCACGAGTTTCTGTGATTATGCGTTCAGACTTCATCTCCCGAACCATTGGTCCTGGGGAAAAATGACCCAATAAATTTTCATCTCTTTTGACGTCCTCTACAACCCTGAATTCTTTCAGAATTTTATCTCGCGAAAAATTGCGATTTTGAATCCTCGATAATATTCTGGGAATCAGATTCGGACGACTTTATCTCCCGAACCATTGGTCCTGGAAAAAAATGACCCGATGAATTTTCATCTCTTTTGACGTCCTCTACAACCCTGAATTCTTTCAGAATTTTATCTCGCGAAAAATTGCGATTTTGAATCCTCGATAATATTCGGGGAATCAGATTCGGACGACTTTATCTCCCGAACCATTGGTCCTGGAAAAAAATGACCCAATGAATTTTCATCTCTTTTAACGTCCTCTACAACTCTGAAATTTTTCAGAATTTTATCTCGCGAAAAATAGAGATTCGGAATCCCCGATAATATTCGCGGGATCAGATTCCGACGACTTTATCTCCCGAACCATTGGTCCTGAAAGAAAATGACCCAATGAATTTTCATCTCTTTCAACGTCCTCTACAACCCTGAATTTTTTGACAATTTTATCTCGCGAAAAATTGAGATTTGGAATCCCCGATAATATTCGCGGGATCAGATTCCGACGACTTTATCTCCCGAACCATTGGTCCTGGAAAAAAATGACCCAATGAATTTTTATCTCTTTTAACGTCCTCTACAACCCTGAATTTTTTCAGAATTTCATCTCGCGAAAAATTGAGATTTGGAATCCCCCATAATATTCGCGGGATCAGATTCCGACGACTTTATCTCCCGAACCATTGGTCCTGGAAAAAAATGACTCGATGAATTATTATCTATTTTAACGTCCTCTACAACCCTGAATTTTTTGAGAATTTAATCTCGCGAAAAATTGAGATTTGGAATCCCCGATAATATTCGCGGGATCAGGATCCGACGACTTTATCTCCCGAACCATTGGTCCTGGAAGAAAATGACCCGGAGAATTTTCATCTCTTTTAACGTCCTCTACAACCCTGAATTTTTTCAGAATTTTATCTCGCGAAAAATTGCGATTTCCGAACTTGCATAATATTCGCGGGATCAGATTCGGACGACTTTATCTCCCGAACCATTGGTCCTGGAAAAAAATGACCCCATGAATTTACATCTCTTTTAACGTCCTCTACAACCCTGAATTATTTCATAATTTTATCCCGCGAAAAATTCCGATTTTGATTTCACCATAATATTCGGGGAATCAGATTCGGACGACTTTATCTCCCGAACCATTGGTCCTGGAAAAAAATGACCCGATGAATTTTCATCTCTTCCAACGTCCTCTACAACCCTGAATTTTTTCAGAATTTCATCTCGCGAAAAATTGCGATTTGGAATCCCCGATAATATTCGCGGGATCAGATTCCGACGATTTCATCTCCCGAACTATTGGTCCTGGAGGAAAATGACCCGATGAATTTTCATCTTTTTTAACGTCCTCTACAACCCTGAATTTTTTCAGAATTTTATCTCGCGAAAAATTCCGATTTTGATTTCACCATAATATTCGGGGAATCAGATTCGGACGACTTTATCTCCCGAACCATTGGTCCTGGAAAAAAATGACCCAATGAATTTTCATCTCTTTTAACGTCCTCTACAACCCTGAATTTTTTCAGAATTTTATCTCGCGAAAAATTCCGATTTCCGAACTTCCGTAATATTCGCGGGATCAGATTCCGACGACTTCATCTCCCGAACCATTGGTCCTGGGAAAAAATGACCCAATAAATTTTCATCTCTTTCAACGTCCTCTACAACCCTGAATTTTTTCAGAATTTTATCTCGCGACAAATTCCGATTTCCGAACTTCCGTAATATTCGCGGGATCAGATTCCGACGACCTTATCTCCCGAACCATTGGTTCTGGAAAAAATCGACCCGATGAATTTTCATCTCTTTTAACGTCCTCTACAACCCTGAATTATTTCATAATTTTATCCCGCGAAAAATTCCGATTTTGATTTCACCATAATATTCGGGGAATCAGATTCGGACGACTTTATCTCCCGAACCATTGGTCCTGGAAAAAAATGACCCGATGAATTTTCATCTCTTCCAACGTCCTCTACAACCCTGAATTTTTTCAGAATTTCATCTCGCGAAAAATTGCGATTTGGAATCCCCGATAATATTCGCGGGATCAGATTCCGACGATTTCATCTCCCGAACTATTGGTCCTGGAGGAAAATGACCCGATGAATTTTCATCTTTTTTAACGTCCTCTACAACCCTGAATTTTTTCAGAATTTTATCTCGCGAAAAATTCCGATTTTGATTTCACCATAATATTCGGGGAATCAGATTCGGACGACTTTATCTCCCGAACCATTGGTCCTGGAAAAAAATGACCCAATGAATTTTCATCTCTTTTAACGTCCTCTACAACCCTGAATTTTTTCAGAATTTTATCTCGCGAAAAATTCCGATTTCCGAACTTCCGTAATATTCGCGGGATCAGATTCCGACGACTTCATCTCCCGAACCATTGGTCCTGGGAAAAAATGACCCAATAAATTTTCATCTCTTTCAACGTCCTCTACAACCCTGAATTTTTTCAGAATTTTATCTCGCGACAAATTCCGATTTCCGAACTTCCGTAATATTCGCGGGATCAGATTCCGACGACCTTATCTCCCGAACCATTGGTTCTGGAAAAAATCGACCCGATGAATTTTCATCTCTTTTAACGTCCTCTACAACCCTGAATTTTTTCAGAATTTTATCTCCCGAAAAATTGCGGTTTCCGAACTTGCATAATATTCGCGGGATCAGATTCGGACGACTTTATCTCCCGAACCATTGGTCCTGGAAAAAAATGACCCGATGAATTTTCATCTCTCTTAACGTCCTCTACAACCCTGAATTTTTTCAGAATTTTATCTCGCGAAAAATCGCGATTCCCGAACTTCCGTAATATTCGCGGGATCAGATTCGGACGACCTTATCTCCCGAACCATTGGTCCTGGAAAAAAATGACCCAATGAATTTTCATCTCTTTTAACGTCCTCTACAACTCTGAATTTTTTCAGAATTTTATCTCGCGAAAAATTGAGATTCGGAATCCCCGATAATATTCGCGGGATCAGATTCCGACGACTTCATCTCCCGAACCATTGGTCCTGGAAAAAAATGACTTGATGAATTATTATCTCTTTTCACGTCCTCTACAACCCTGAATTTTCTCAGAATTTCATCTCGCGAAAAATTCAGATTTGGAATCCCCCATAATATTCGCGGGATCAGATTCCGACGACTTCATCTCCCGAACCATTGGTCCTGGAAAAAAATGACTTGATGAATTATTATCTCTTTTAACGTCCTCTACAACCCTGAATTTTTTGAGAATTTAATCTCGCGAAAAATTGAGATTTGGAATCCCCGATAATATTCGCGGGATCAGATTCCGACGACTTTATCTCCCGAACCATTGGTCCTGGAAGAAAATGACCCGAAGAATTTTCATCTCTTTTAACGTCCTCTACAACCCTGAATTTTTTCAGAATTTTATCTCGCGAAAAATTGAGATTTGAAATCCCCGATAATATTCGCGGGATCAGATTCCGACGACTTTATCTCCCGAACCATTGGTCCTGGAAAAAAATGACCCGATGAATTTTCATCTCTTTTAACGTCCTCTACAACACTGAATTTTTTCAGAATTTTATCCCGCGAAAAATTGAGATTTGGAATTCCCGATAATATTCGCGGGATCAGATTCCGACAACTTTATCTCCCGAACCATTAGTCCTGGAAAAAAATGACCCAATGAATTTTCATCTCTTTCAACGTCCTCTACAACCCTGAATTTTTTCAGAATTTTATCTCGCGAAAAATTGCGATTTTGTATCCTCGATAATATTCGGGGAATCAGATTCGGACGACTTTGTCTCCCGAACCATTGGTCCTGAAAGAAAATGACCCAATGAATTTTCATCTCCTTTAACGTCCTCTACAACCCTGAATTTTTTCAGAATTTTATTTCGCGAAAAATTGAGATTTGGAATCACCGATAATATTCGCGGGATCAGATTCCGACGACCTTATCTCCCGAACCATTGGTCCTGGAAAAAAATGACCCCATGAATTTTCATCCCTTTTAACGTCCTCTACAGCCCTGAATTTTTTCAGAATTTCATCTCGCGAAAAATTGAGATTTGGAATCCCCCATAATATTCGCGGGATCAGATTCCGACGACTTTATCTCCCGAACCATTGGTCCTGGAAAAAAATGACTTGATGAATTATTATCTCTTTTAACGTCCTCTACAACCCTGAATTTTTTGAGAATTTAATCTCGCGAAAAATTGAGATTTGGAATCCCCGATAATATTCGCGGGATCAGATTCCGACGACTTTATCTCCCGAACCATTGGTCCTGGAAGAAAATGACCCGATGAATTTTCATCTCTTTTAACGTCCTCTACAACCCTGAATTTTTTCAGAATTTTATCTCGCGAAAAATTGAGATTTGAAATCCCCGATAATATTCGCGGGATCAGATTCCGACGACTTTATCTCCCGAACCATTGGTCCTGGAAAAAAATGACCCAACGAATTTTCAGCTCTTTGAACGTCCTCTACAACCCTGAATTTTTTCAGAATTTTATCTCGCGAAAAATTGCGATTTTGTATCCTCGATAATATTCGGGGAATCAGATTCGGACGACTTTATCTCCCGAACCATTGGTCCTGGAAAAAAATGACCCAATGAATTTTCATCTCTTTTAACGTCCTCTACAACCCTGAATTTTTTCAGAATTTTATCTCGCGAAAAATTCCGATTTCCGAACTTCCGTAATATTCGCGGGATCAGATTCCGACGACTTCATCTCCCGAACCATTGGTCCTGGGAAAAAATGACCCAATAAATTTTCATCTCTTTCAACGTCCTCTACAACCCTGAATTTTTTCAGAATTTTATCTCGCGACAAATTCCGATTTCCGAACTTCCGTAATATTCGCGGGATCAGATTCCGACGACCTTATCTCCCGAACCATTGGTTCTGGAAAAAATCGACCCGATGAATTTTCATCTCTTTTAACGTCCTCTACAACCCTGAATTATTTCATAATTTTATCCCGCGAAAAATTCCGATTTTGATTTCACCATAATATTCGGGGAATCAGATTCGGACGACTTTATCTCCCGAACCATTGGTCCTGGAAAAAAATGACTTGATGAATTTTCATCTCTTCCAACGTCCTCTACAACCCTGAATTTTTTCAGAATTTCATCTCGCGAAAAATTGCGATTTGGAATCCCCGATAATATTCGCGGGATCAGATTCCGACGATTTCATCTCCCGAACTATTGGTCCTGGAGGAAAATGACCCGATGAATTTTCATCTTTTTTAACGTCCTCTACAACCCTGAATTTTTTCAGAATTTTATCTCGCGAAAAATTCCGATTTTGATTTCACCATAATATTCGGGGAATCAGATTCGGACGACTTTATCTCCCGAACCATTGGTCCTGGAAAAAAATGACCCAATGAATTTTCATCTCTTTTAACGTCCTCTACAACCCTGAATTTTTTCAGAATTTTATCTCGCGAAAAATTCCGATTTCCGAACTTCCGTAATATTCGCGGGATCAGATTCCGACGACTTCATCTCCCGAACCATTGGTCCTGGGAAAAAATGACCCAATAAATTTTCATCTCTTTCAACGTCCTCTACAACCCTGAATTTTTTCAGAATTTTATCTCGCGACAAATTCCGATTTCCGAACTTCCGTAATATTCGCGGGATCAGATTCCGACGACCTTATCTCCCGAACCATTGGTTCTGGAAAAAATCGACCCGATGAATTTTCATCTCTTTTAACGTCCTCTACAACCCTGAATTTTTTCAGAATTTTATCTCCCGAAAAATTGCGGTTTCCGAACTTGCATAATATTCGCGGGATCAGATTCGGACGACTTTATCTCCCGAACCATTGGTCCTGGAAAAAAATGACCCGATGAATTTTCATCTCTCTTAACGTCCTCTACAACCCTGAATTTTTTCAGAATTTTATCTCGCGAAAAATCGCGATTCCCGAACTTCCGTAATATTCGCGGGATCAGATTCGGACGACCTTATCTCCCGAACCATTGGTCCTGGAAAAAAATGACCCAATGAATTTTCATCTCTTTTAACGTCCTCTACAACTCTGAATTTTTTCAGAATTTTATCTCGCGAAAAATTGAGATTCGGAATCCCCGATAATATTCGCGGGATCAGATTCCGACGACTTCATCTCCCGAACCATTGGTCCTGGAAAAAAATGACTTGATGAATTATTATCTCTTTTCACGTCCTCTACAACCCTGAATTTTCTCAGAATTTCATCTCGCGAAAAATTCAGATTTGGAATCCCCCATAATATTCGCGGGATCAGATTCCGACGACTTCATCTCCCGAACCATTGGTCCTGGAAAAAAATGACTTGATGAATTATTATCTCTTTTAACGTCCTCTACAACCCTGAATTTTTTGAGAATTTAATCTCGCGAAAAATTGAGATTTGGAATCCCCGATAATATTCGCGGGATCAGATTCCGACGACTTTATCTCCCGAACCATTGGTCCTGGAAGAAAATGACCCGAAAAATTTTCATCTCTTTTAACGTCCTCTACAACCCTGAATTTTTTCAGAATTTTATCTCGCGAAAAATTGAGATTTGAAATCCCCGATAATATTCGCGGGATCAGATTCCGACGACTTTATCTCCCGAACCATTGGTCCTGGAAAAAAATGACCCGATGAATTTTCATCTCTTTTAACGTCCTCTACAACACTGAATTTTTTCAGAATTTTATCCCGCGAAAAATTGAGATTTGGAATTCCCGATAATATTCGCGGGATCAGATTCCGACAACTTTATCTCCCGAACCATTAGTCCTGGGAAAAAATGACCCAATGAATTTTCATCTCTTTCAACGTCCTCTACAACCCTGAATTTTTTCAGAATTTTATCTCGCGAAAAATTGCGATTTTGTATCCTCGATAATATTCGGGGAATCAGATTCGGACGACTTTGTCTCCCGAACCATTGGTCCTGAAAGAAAATGACCCAATGAATTTTCATCTCCTTTAACGTCCTCTACAACCCTGAATTTTTTCAGAATTTTATTTCGCGAAAAATTGAGATTTGGAATCACCGATAATATTCGCGGGATCAGATTCCGACGACCTTATCTCCCGAACCATTGGTCCTGGAAAAAAATGACCCCATGAATTTTCATCCCTTTTAACGTCCTCTACAGCCCTGAATTTTTTCAGAATTTCATCTCGCGAAAAATTGAGATTTGGAATCCCCCATAATATTCGCGGGATCAGATTCCGACGACTTTATCTCCCGAACCATTGGTCCTGGAAAAAAATGACTTGATGAATTATTATCTCTTTTAACGTCCTCTACAACCCTGAATTTTTTGAGAATTTAATCTCGCGAAAAATTGAGATTTGGAATCCCCGATAATATTCGCGGGATCAGATTCCGACGACTTTATCTCCCGAACCATTGGTCCTGGAAGAAAATGACCCGATGAATTTTCATCTCTTTTAACGTCCTCTACAACCCTGAATTTTTTCAGAATTTTATCTCGCGAAAAATTGAGATTTGAAATCCCCGATAATATTCGCGGGATCAGATTCCGACGACTTTATCTCCCGAACCATTGGTCCTGGAAAAAAATGACCCAACGAATTTTCAGCTCTTTGAACGTCCTCTACAACCCTGAATTTTTTCAGAATTTTATCTCGCGAAAAATTGCGATTTTGTATCCTCGATAATATTCGGGGAATCAGATTCGGACGACTTTGTCTCCCGAACCATTGGTCCTGGAAAAAAATGACCCAACGAATTTTCAGCTCTTTGAACGTCCTCTACAACCCTGAATTTTTTCAGAATTGTATCTCGCGAAAAATTGCGATTTCCGAAATTCCGTAATATTCGCTACAACTTTGATAGCGGGAAAGACTTTTGCATGGGAACTCGTTGGTACCTAGTCAACGGGGTACCAGCGCGAGCCTGCAGATGGCGCCACGAGTTTCTGTGATTATGCGTTCAGACTTCATCTCCCGAACCATTGGTCCTGGGGAAAAATGACCCAATAAATTTTCATCTCTTTTGACGTCCTCTACAACCCTGAATTCTTTCAGAATTTTATCTCGCGAAAAATTGCGATTTTGAATCCTCGATAATATTCTGGGAATCAGATTCGGACGACTTTATCTCCCGAACCATTGGTCCTGGAAAAAAATGACCCGATGAATTTTCATCTCTTTTGACGTCCTCTACAACCCTGAATTCTTTCAGAATTTTATCTCGCGAAAAATTGCGATTTTGAATCCTCGATAATATTCGGGGAATCAGATTCGGACGACTTTATCTCCCGAACCATTGGTCCTGGAAAAAAATGACCCAATGAATTTTCATCTCTTTTAACGTCCTCTACAACTCTGAAATTTTTCAGAATTTTATCTCGCGAAAAATAGAGATTCGGAATCCCCGATAATATTCGCGGGATCAGATTCCGACGACTTTATCTCCCGAACCATTGGTCCTGAAAGAAAATGACCCAATGAATTTTCATCTCTTTCAACGTCCTCTACAACCCTGAATTTTTTGACAATTTTATCTCGCGAAAAATTGAGATTTGGAATCCCCGATAATATTCGCGGGATCAGATTCCGACGACTTTATCTCCCGAACCATTGGTCCTGGAAAAAAATGACCCAATGAATTTTTATCTCTTTTAACGTCCTCTACAACCCTGAATTTTTTCAGAATTTCATCTCGCGAAAAATTGAGATTTGGAATCCCCCATAATATTCGCGGGATCAGATTCCGACGACTTTATCTCCCGAACCATTGGTCCTGGAAAAAAATGAGTCGATGAATTATTATCTATTTTAACGTCCTCTACAACCCTGAATTTTTTGAGAATTTAATCTCGCGAAAAATTGAGATTTGGAATCCCCGATAATATTCGCGGGATCAGATTCCGACGACTTTATCTCCCGAACCATTGGTCCTGGAAGAAAATGACCCGGAGAATTTTCATCTCTTTTAACGTCCTCTACAACCCTGAATTTTTTCAGAATTTTATCTCGCGAAAAATTGCAATTTCCGAACTTCCATAATATTCGCGGGATCAGATTCGGACGACTTTATCTCCCGAACCAGTGGTCCTGGAAAAAATGACCCAATGTTTTTTCATCTCTTTCAACGTCCTCTACAACCCTGAATTTTTCAAGAATTTTATCTCGCGAAAAATTCCGATTTTGATTTCACCATAATATTCGGGGAATCAGATTCGGACGACTTTATCTCCCGAACCATTGGTCCTGGAAAAAAATGACCCGATGAATTTTCATCTCTTTTAACGTCCTCTACAACCCTGAATTTTTTCAGAATTTTATCTCGCGGAAAATTGCGATTTTGAATCCTCGATAATATTCGGGGAATCAGATTCGGACGACTTTATCTCCCGAACCATTGGTCCTGGAAAAAAATGACCCAATGAATTTTCATCTCTTTTAACGTCCTCTACAACCCTGAATTTTTTCAGAATTTTATCTCGCGAAAAATTGCGATTTCCGAACTTGCATAATATTCGCGGGATCAGATTCGGACGACTTTATCTCCCGAACCATTGGTCCTGGAAAAAAATGACCCCATGAATTTACATCTCTTTTAACGTCCTCTACAACCCTGAATTATTTCATAATTTTATCCTGCGAAAAATTCCGATTTTGATTTCACCATAATATTCGGGGAATCAGATTCGGACGACTTTATCTCCCGAACCATTGGTCCTGGAAAAAAATGACCCGATGAATTTTCATCTCTTCCAACGTCCTCTACAACCCTGAATTTTTTCAGAATTTCATCTCGCGAAAAATTGCGATTTGGAATCCCCGATAATATTCGCGGGATCAGATTCCGACGATTTCATCTCCCGAACTATTGGTCCTGGAGGAAAATGACCCGATGAATTTTCATCTTTTTTAACGTCCTCTACAACCCTGAATTTTTTCAGAATTTTATCTCGCGAAAAATTCCGATTTTGATTTCACCCTAATATTCGGGGAATCAGATTCGGACGACTTTATCTCCCGAACCATTGGTCCTGGAAAAAAATGACCCAATGAATTTTCATCTCTTTTAACGTCCTCTACAACCCTGAATTTTTTCAGAATTTTATCTCGCGAAAAATTCCGATTTCCGAACTTCCGTAATATTCGCGGGATCAGATTCCGACGACTTCATCTCCCGAACCATTGGTCCTGGGAAAAAATGACCCAATATATTTTCATCTCTTTCAACGTCCTCTACAACCCTGAATTTTTTCAGAATTTTATCTCCCGACAAATTGCGGTTTCCGAACTTGCATAATATTCGCGGGATCAGATTCGGACGACTTTATCTCCCGAACCATTGGTCCTGGAAAAAAATGACCCGATGAATTTTCATCTCTCTTAACGTCCTCTACAACCCTGAATTTTTTCAGAATTTTATCTCGCGAAAAATCGCGATTCCCGAACTTCCGTAATATTCGCGGGATCAGATTCGGACGACCTTATCTCCCGAACCATTGGTCCTGGAAAAAAATGACCCAATGAATTTTCATCTCTTTTAACGTCCTCTACAACTCTGAATTTTTTCAGAATTTTATCTCGCGAAAAATTGAGATTCGGAATCCCCGATAATATTCGCGGGATCAGATTCCGACGACTTCATCTCCCGAACCATTGGTCCTGGAAAAAAATGACTTGATGAATTATTATCTCTTTTAACGTCCTCTACAACCCTGAATTTTCTCAGAATTTCATCTCGCGAAAAATTGAGATTTGGAATCCCCCATAATATTCGCGGGATCAGATTCCGACGACTTCATCTCCCGAACCATTGGTCCTGGAAAAAAATGACTTGATGAATTATTATCTCTCTTAACGTCCTCTACAACCCTGAATTTTTTGAGAATTTAATCTCGCGAAAAATTGAGATTTGGAATCCCCGATAATATTCGCGGGATCAGATTCCGACGACTTTATCTCCCGAACCATTGGTCCTGGAAGAAAATGACCCGAAGAATTTTCATCTCTTTTAACGTCCTCTACAACCCTGAATTTTTTCAGAATTTTATCTCGCGAAAAATTGAGATTTGAAATCCCCGATAATATTCGCGGGATCAGATTCCGACGACTTTATCTCCCGAACCATTGGTCCTGGAAAAAAATGACCCAATGAATTTTCATCTCTTTTAACGTCCTCTACAACACTGAATTTTTTCAGAATTTTATCCCGCGAAAAATTGAGATTTGGAATTCCCGATAATATTCGCGGGATCAGATTCCGACAACTTTATCTCCCGAACCATTAGTCCTGGAAAAAAATGACCCAATGAATTTTCATCTCTTCCAACGTCCTCTACAACCCTGAATTTTTTCAGAATTTTATCTCGCGAAAAATTGCGATTTTGTATCCTCGATAATATTCGGGGAATCAGATTCGGACGACTTTGTCTCCCGAACCATTGGTCCTGAAAGAAAATGACCCAATGAATTTTCATCTCCTTTAACGTCCTCTACAACCCTGAATTTTTTCAGAATTTTATTTCGCGAAAAATTGAGATTTGGAATCACCGATAATATTCGCGGGATCAGATTCCGACGACCTTATCTCCCGAACCATTGGTCCTGGAAAAAAATGACCCCATGAATTTTCATCCCTTTTAACGTCCTCTACAGCCCTGAATTTTTTCAGAATTTCATCTCGCGAAAAATTGAGATTTGGAATCCCCCATAATATTCGCGGGATCAGATTCCGACGACTTTATCTCCCGAACCATTGGTCCTGGAAAAAAATGACTTGATGAATTATTATCTCTTTTAACGTCCTCTACAACCCTGAATTTTTTGAGAATTTAATCTCGCGAAAAATTGAGATTTGGAATCCCCGATAATATTCGCGGGATCAGATTCCGACGACTTTATCTCCCGAACCATTGGTCCTGGAAGAAAATGACCCGAAGAATTTTCATCTCTTTTAACGTCCTCTACAACCCTGAATTTTTTCAGAATTTTATCTCGCGAAAAATTGAGATTTGAAATCCCCGATAATATTCGCGGGATCAGATTCCGACGACTTTATCTCCCGAACCATTGGTCCTGGAAAAAAATGACCCAACGAATTTTCAGCTCTTTGAACGTCCTCTACAACCCTGAATTTTTTCAGAATTTTATCTCGCGAAAAATTGCGATTTTGTATCCTCGATAATATTCGGGGAATCAGATTCGGACGACTTTGTCTCCCGAACCATTGGTCCTGGAAAAAAATGACCCAACGAATTTTCAGCTCTTTGAACGTCCTCTACAACCCTGAATTTTTTCAGAATTGTATCTCGCGAAAAATTGCGATTTCCGAAATTCCGTAATATTCGCTACAACTTTGATAGCGGGAAAGACTTTTGCATGGGAACTCGTTGGTACCTAGTCAACGGGGTACCAGCGCGAGCCTGCAGATGGCGCCACGAGTTTCTGTGATTATGCGTTCAGACTTCATCTCCCGAACCATTGGTCCTGGGGAAAAATGACCCAATAAATTTTCATCTCTTTTGACGTCCTCTACAACCCTGAATTCTTTCAGAATTTTATCTCGCGAAAAATTGCGATTTTGAATCCTCGATAATATTCTGGGAATCAGATTCGGACGACTTTATCTCCCGAACCATTGGTCCTGGAAAAAAATGACCCGATGAATTTTCATCTCTTTTGACGTCCTCTACAACCCTGAATTCTTTCAGAATTTTATCTCGCGAAAAATTGCGATTTTGAATCCTCGATAATATTCGGGGAATCAGATTCGGACGACTTTATCTCCCGAACCATTGGTCCTGGAAAAAAATGACCCAATGAATTTTCATCTCTTTTAACGTCCTCTACAACTCTGAAATTTTTCAGAATTTTATCTCGCGAAAAATAGAGATTCGGAATCCCCGATAATATTCGCGGGATCAGATTCCGACGACTTTATCTCCCGAACCATTGGTCCTGAAAGAAAATGACCCAATGAATTTTCATCTCTTTCAACGTCCTCTACAACCCTGAATTTTTTGACAATTTTATCTCGCGAAAAATTGAGATTTGGAATCCCCGATAATATTCGCGGGATCAGATTCCGACGACTTTATCTCCCGAACCATTGGTCCTGGAAAAAAATGACCCAATGAATTTTTATCTCTTTTAACGTCCTCTACAACCCTGAATTTTTTCAGAATTTCATCTCGCGAAAAATTGAGATTTGGAATCCCCCATAATATTCGCGGGATCAGATTCCGACGACTTTATCTCCCGAACCATTGGTCCTGGAAAAAAATGACTCGATGAATTATTATCTATTTTAACGTCCTCTACAACCCTGAATTTTTTGAGAATTTAATCTCGCGAAAAATTGAGATTTGGAATCCCCGATAATATTCGCGGGATCAGGATCCGACGACTTTATCTCCCGAACCATTGGTCCTGGAAGAAAATGACCCGGAGAATTTTCATCTCTTTTAACGTCCTCTACAACCCTGAATTTTTTCAGAATTTTATCTCGCGAAAAATTGCGATTTCCGAACTTGCATAATATTCGCGGGATCAGATTCGGACGACTTTATCTCCCGAACCATTGGTCCTGGAAAAAAATGACCCCATGAATTTACATCTCTTTTAACGTCCTCTACAACCCTGAATTATTTCATAATTTTATCCCGCGAAAAATTCCGATTTTGATTTCACCATAATATTCGGGGAATCAGATTCGGACGACTTTATCTCCCGAACCATTGGTCCTGGAAAAAAATGACCCGATGAATTTTCATCTCTTCCAACGTCCTCTACAACCCTGAATTTTTTCAGAATTTCATCTCGCGAAAAATTGCGATTTGGAATCCCCGATAATATTCGCGGGATCAGATTCCGACGATTTCATCTCCCGAACTATTGGTCCTGGAGGAAAATGACCCGATGAATTTTCATCTTTTTTAACGTCCTCTACAACCCTGAATTTTTTCAGAATTTTATCTCGCGAAAAATTCCGATTTTGATTTCACCATAATATTCGGGGAATCAGATTCGGACGACTTTATCTCCCGAACCATTGGTCCTGAAAAAAAATGACCCAATGAATTTTCATCTCTTTTAACGTCCTCTACAACCCTGAATTTTTTCAGAATTTTATCTCGCGAAAAATTCCGATTTCCGAACTTCCGTAATATTCGCGGGATCAGATTCCGACGACTTCATCTCCCGAACCATTGGTCCTGGGAAAAAATGACCCAATAAATTTTCATCTCTTTCAACGTCCTCTACAACCCTGAATTTTTTCAGAATTTTATCTCGCGACAAATTCCGATTTCCGAACTTCCGTAATATTCGCGGGATCAGATTCCGACGACCTTATCTCCCGAACCATTGGTTCTGGAAAAAATCGACCCGATGAATTTTCATCTCTTTTAACGTCCTCTACAACCCTGAATTATTTCATAATTTTATCCCGCGAAAAATTCCGATTTTGATTTCACCATAATATTCGGGGAATCAGATTCGGACGACTTTATCTCCCGAACCATTGGTCCTGGAAAAAAATGACCCGATGAATTTTCATCTCTTCCAACGTCCTCTACAACCCTGAATTTTTTCAGAATTTCATCTCGCGAAAAATTGCGATTTGGAATCCCCGATAATATTCGCGGGATCAGATTCCGACGATTTCATCTCCCGAACTATTGGTCCTGGAGGAAAATGACCCGATGAATTTTCATCTTTTTTAACGTCCTCTACAACCCTGAATTTTTTCAGAATTTTATCTCGCGAAAAATTCCGATTTTGATTTCACCATAATATTCGGGGAATCAGATTCGGACGACTTTATCTCCCGAACCATTGGTCCTGGAAAAAAATGACCCAATGAATTTTCATCTCTTTTAACGTCCTCTACAACCCTGAATTTTTTCAGAATTTTATCTCGCGAAAAATTCCGATTTCCGAACTTCCGTAATATTCGCGGGATCAGATTCCGACGACTTCATCTCCCGAACCATTGGTCCTGGGAAAAAATGACCCAATAAATTTTCATCTCTTTCAACGTCCTCTACAACCCTGAATTTTTTCAGAATTTTATCTCGCGACAAATTCCGATTTCCGAACTTCCGTAATATTCGCGGGATCACATTCCGACGACCTTATCTCCCGAACCATTGGTTCTGGAAAAAATCGACCCGATGAATTTTCATCTCTTTTAACGTCCTCTACAACCCTGAATTTTTTCAGAATTTTATCTCCCGAAAAATTGCGGTTTCCGAACTTGCATAATATTCGCGGGATCAGATTCGGACGACTTTATCTCCCGAACCATTGGTCCTGGAAAAAAATGACCCGATGAATTTTCATCTCTCTTAACGTCCTCTACAACCCTGAATTTTTTCAGAATTTTATCTCGCGAAAAATCGCGATTCCCGAACTTCCGTAATATTCGCGGGATCAGATTCGGACGACCTTATCTCCCGAACCATTGGTCCTGGAAAAAAATGACCCAATGAATTTTCATCTCTTTTAACGTCCTCTACAACTCTGAATTTTTTCAGAATTTTATCTCGCGAAAAATTGAGATTCGGAATCCCCGATAATATTCGCGGGATCAGATTCCGACGACTTCATCTCCCGAACCATTGGTCCTGGAAAAAAATGACTTGATGAATTATTATCTCTTTTCACGTCCTCTACAACCCTGAATTTTCTCAGAATTTCATCTCGCGAAAAATTCAGATTTGGAATCCCCCATAATATTCGCGGGATCAGATTCCGACGACTTCATCTCCCGAACCATTGGTCCTGGAAAAAAATGACTTGATGAATTATTATCTCTTTTAACGTCCTCTACAACCCTGAATTTTTTGAGAATTTAATCTCGCGAAAAATTGAGATTTGGAATCCCCGATAATATTCGCGGGATCAGATTCCGACGACTTTATCTCCCGAACCATTGGTCCTGGAAGAAAATGACCCGAAGAATTTTCATCTCTTTTAACGTCCTCTACAACCCTGAATTTTTTCAGAATTTTATCTCGCGAAAAATTGAGATTTGAAATCCCCGATAATATTCGCGGGATCAGATTCCGACGACTTTATCTCCCGAACCATTGGTCCTGGAAAAAAATGACCCGATGAATTTTCATCTCTTTTAACGTCCTCTACAACACTGAATTTTTTCAGAATTTTATCCCGCGAAAAATTGAGATTTGGAATTCCCGATAATATTCGCGGGATCAGATTCCGACAACTTTATCTCCCGAACCATTAGTCCTGGAAAAAAATGACCCAATGAATTTTCATCTCTTTCAACGTCCTCTACAACCCTGAATTTTTTCAGAATTTTATCTCGCGAAAAATTGCGATTTTGTATCCTCGATAATATTCGGGGAATCAGATTCGGACGACTTTGTCTCCCGAACCATTGGTCCTGAAAGAAAATGACCCAATGAATTTTCATCTCCTTTAACGTCCTCTACAACCCTGAATTTTTTCAGAATTTTATTTCGCGAAAAATTGAGATTTGGAATCACCGATAATATTCGCGGGATCAGATTCCGACGACCTTATCTCCCGAACCATTGGTCCTGGAAAAAAATGACCCCATGAATTTTCATCCCTTTTAACGTCCTCTACAGCCCTGAATTTTTTCAGAATTTCATCTCGCGAAAAATTGAGATTTGGAATCCCCCATAATATTCGCGGGATCAGATTCCGACGACTTTATCTCCCGAACCATTGGTCCTGGAAAAAAATGACTTGATGAATTATTATCTCTTTTAACGTCCTCTACAACCCTGAATTTTTTGAGAATTTAATCTCGCGAAAAATTGAGATTTGGAATCCCCGATAATATTCGCGGGATCAGATTCCGACGACTTTATCTCCCGAACCATTGGTCCTGGAAGAAAATGACCCGATGAATTTTCATCTCTTTTAACGTCCTCTACAACCCTGAATTTTTTCAGAATTTTATCTCGCGAAAAATTGAGATTTGAAATCCCCGATAATATTCGCGGGATCAGATTCCGACGACTTTATCTCCCGAACCATTGGTCCTGGAAAAAAATGACCCAACGAATTTTCAGCTCTTTGAACGTCCTCTACAACCCTGAATTTTTTCAGAATTTTATCTCGCTAAAAATTGCGATTTTGTATCCTCGATAATATTCGGGGAATCAGATTCGGACGACTTTGTCTCCCGAACCATTGGTCCTGGAAAAAAATGACCCAACGAATTTTCAGCTCTTTGAACGTCCTCTACAACCCTGAATTTTTTCAGAATTGTATCTCGCGAAAAATTGCGATTTTCGAAATTCCGTAATATTCGCTACAACTTTGATAGCGGGAAAGACTTTTGCATGGGAACTCGTTGGTACCTAGTCAACGGGGTACCAGCGCGAGCCTGCAGATGGCGCCACGAGTTTCTGTGATTATGCGTTCAGACTTCATCTCCCGAACCATTGGTCCTGGGGAAAAATGACCCAATAAATTTTCATCTCTTTTGACGTCCTCTACAACCCTGAATTCTTTCAGAATTTTATCTCGCGAAAAATTGCGATTTTGAATCCTCGATAATATTCTGGGAATCAGATTCGGACGACTTTATCTCCCGAACCATTGGTCCTGGAAAAAAATGACCCGATGAATTTTCATCTCTTTTGACGTCCTCTACAACCCTGAATTCTTTCAGAATTTTATCTCGCGAAAAATTGCGATTTTGAATCCTCGATAATATTCGGGGAATCAGATTCGGACGACTTTATCTCCCGAACCATTGGTCCTGGAAAAAAATGACCCAATGAATTTTCATCTCTTTTAACGTCCTCTACAACTCTGAAATTTTTCAGAATTTTATCTCGCGAAAAATAGAGATTCGGAATCCCCGATAATATTCGCGGGATCAGATTCCGACGACTTTATCTCCCGAACCATTGGTCCTGAAAGAAAATGACCCAATGAATTTTCATCTCTTTCAACGTCCTCTACAACCCTGAATTTTTTGACAATTTTATCTCGCGAAAAATTGAGATTTGGAATCCCCGATAATATTCGCGGGATCAGATTCCGACGACTTTATCTCCCGAACCATTGGTCCTGGAAAAAAATGACCCAATGAATTTTTATCTCTTTTAACGTCCTCTACAACCCTGAATTTTTTCAGAATTTCATCTCGCGAAAAATTGAGATTTGGAATCCCCCATAATATTCGCGGGATCAGATTCCGACGACTTTATCTCCCGAACCATTGGTCCTGGAAAAAAATGACTCGATGAATTATTATCTATTTTAACGTCCTCTACAACCCTGAATTTTTTGAGAATTTAATCTCGCGAAAAATTGAGATTTGGAATCCCCGATAATATTCGCGGGATCAGATTCCGACGACTTTATCTCCCGAACCATTGGTCCTGGAAGAAAATGACCCGGAGAATTTTCATCTCTTTTAACGTCCTCTACAACCCTGAATTTTTTCAGAATTTTATCTCGCGAAAAATTGCAATTTCCGAACTTCCATAATATTCGCGGGATCAGATTCGGACGACTTTATCTCCCGAACCAGTGGTCCTGGAAAAAATGACCCAATGAATTTTCATCTCTTTCAACGTCCTCTACAACCCTGAATTTTTCAAGAATTTTATCTCGCGAAAAATTCCGATTTTGATTTCACCATAATATTCGGGGAATCAGATTCGGACGACTTTATCTCCCGAACCATTGGTCCTGGAAAAAAATGACCCGATGAATTTTCATCTCTTTTAACGTCCTCTACAACCCTGAATTTTTTCAGAATTTTATCTCGCGGAAAATTGCGATTTTGAATCCTCGATAATATTCGGGGAATCAGATTCGGACGACTTTATCTCCCGAACCATTGGTCCTGGAAAAAAATGACCCAATGAATTTTCATCTCTTTTAACGTCCTCTACAACCCTGAATTTTTTCAGAATTTTATCTCGCGAAAAATTGCGATTTCCGAACTTGCATAATATTCGCGGGATCAGATTCGGACGACTTTATCTCCCGAACCATTGGTCCTGGAAAAAAATGACCCCATGAATTTACATCTCTTTTAACGTCCTCTACAACCCTGAATTATTTCATAATTTTATCCTGCGAAAAATTCCGATTTTGATTTCACCATAATATTCGGGGAATCAGATTCGGACGACTTTATCTCCCGAACCATTGGTCCTGGAAAAAAATGACCCGATGAATTTTCATCTCTTCCAACGTCCTCTACAACCCTGAATTTTTTCAGAATTTCATCTCGCGAAAAATTGCGATTTGGAATCCCCGATAATATTCGCGGGATCAGATTCCGACGATTTCATCTCCCGAACTATTGGTCCTGGAGGAAAATGACCCGATGAATTTTCATCTTTTTTAACGTCCTCTACAACCCTGAATTTTTTCAGAATTTTATCTCGCGAAAAATTCCGATTTTGATTTCACCCTAATATTCGGGGAATCAGATTCGGACGACTTTATCTCCCGAACCATTGGTCCTGGAAAAAAATGACCCAATGAATTTTCATCTCTTTTAACGTCCTCTACAACCCTGAATTTTTTCAGAATTTTATCTCGCGAAAAATTCCGATTTCCGAACTTCCGTAATATTCGCGGGATCAGATTCCGACGACTTCATCTCCCGAACCATTGGTCCTGGGAAAAAATGACCCAATAAATTTTCATCTCTTTCAACGTCCTCTACAACCCTGAATTTTTTCAGAATTTTATCTCGCGACAAATTCCGATTTCCGAACTTCCGTAATATTCGCGGGATCAGATTCCGACGACCTTATCTCCCGAACCATTGGTTCTGGAAAAAATCGACCCGATGAATTTTCATCTCTTTTAACGTCCTCTACAACCCTGAATTTTTTCAGAATTTTATCTCCCGAAAAATTGCGGTTTCCGAACTTGCATAATATTCGCGGGATCAGATTCGGACGACTTTATCTCCCGAACCATTGGTCCTGGAAAAAAATGACCCGATGAATTTTCATCTCTCTTAACGTCCTCTACAACCCTGAATTTTTTCAGAATTTTATCTCGCGAAAAATCGCGATTCCCGAACTTCCGTAATATTCGCGGGATCAGATTCGGACGACCTTATCTCCCGAACCATTGGTCCTGGAAAAAAATGACCCAATGAATTTTCATCTCTTTTAACGTCCTCTACAACTCTGAATTTTTTCAGAATTTTATCTCGCGAAAAATTGAGATTCGGAATCCCCGATAATATTCGCGGGATCAGATTCCGACGACTTCATCTCCCGAACCATTGGTCCTGGAAAAAAATGACTTGATGAATTATTATCTCTTTTAACGTCCTCTACAACCCTGAATTTTCTCAGAATTTCATCTCGCGAAAAATTGAGATTTGGAATCCCCCATAATATTCGCGGGATCAGATTCCGACGACTTCATCTCCCGAACCATTGGTCCTGGAAAAAAATGACCCAATGAATTATTATCTCTTTTAACGTCCTCTACAACCCTGAATTTTTTGAGAATTTAATCTCGCGAAAAATTGAGATTTGGAATCCCCGATAATATTCGCGGGATCAGATTCCGACGACTTTATCTCCCGAACCATTGGTCCTGGAAGAAAATGACCCGAAGAATTTTCATCTCTTTTAACGTCCTCTACAACCCTGAATTTTTTCAGAATTTTATCTCGCGAAAAATTGAGATTTGAAATCCCCGATAATATTCGCGGGATCAGATTCCGACGACTTTATCTCCCGAACCATTGGTCCTGGAAAAAAATGACCCAATGAATTTTCATCTCTTTTAACGTCCTCTACAACACTGAATTTTTTCAGAATTTTATCCCGCGAAAAATTGAGATTTGGAATTCCCGATAATATTCGCGGGATCAGATTCCGACAACTTTATCTCCCGAACCATTAGTCCTGGAAAAAAATGACCCAATGAATTTTCATCTCTTTCAACGTCCTCTACAACCCTGAATTTTTTCAGAATTTTATCTCGCGAAAAATTGCGATTTTGTATCCTCGATAATATTCGGGGAATCAGATTCGGACGACTTTGTCTCCCGAACCATTGGTCCTGAAAGAAAATGACCCAATGAATTTTCATCTCCTTTAACGTCCTCTACAACCCTGAATTTTTTCAGAATTTTATTTCGCGAAAAATTGAGATTTGGAATCACCGATAATATTCGCGGGATCAGATTCCGACGACCTTATCTCCCGAACCATTGGTCCTGGAAAAAAATGACCCCATGAATTTTCATCCCTTTTAACGTCCTCTACAGCCCTGAATTTTTTCAGAATTTCATCTCGCGAAAAATTGAGATTTGGAATCCCCCATAATATTCGCGGGATCAGATTCCGACGACTTTATCTCCCGAACCATTGGTCCTGGAAAAAAATGACTTGATGAATTATTATCTCTTTTAACGTCCTCTACAACCCTGAATTTTTTGAGAATTTAATCTCGCGAAAAATTGAGATTTGGAATCCCCGATAATATTCGCGGGATCAGATTCCGACGACTTTATCTGCCGAACCATTGGTCCTGGAAGAAAATGACCCGAAGAATTTTCATCTCTTTTAACGTCCTCTACAACCCTGAATTTTTTCAGAATTTTATCTCGCGAAAAATTGCGATTTTGTATCCTCGATAATATTCGGGGAATCAGATTCGGACGACTTTGTCTCCCGAACCATTGGTCCTGGAAAAAAATGACCCAACGAATTTTCAGCTCTTTGAACGTCCTCTACAACCCTGAATTTTTTCAGAATTGTATCTCGCGAAAAATTGCGATTTCCGAAATTCCGTAATATTCGCTACAACTTTGATAGCGGGAAAGACTTTTGCATGGGAACTCGTTGGTACCTAGTCAACGGGGTACCAGCGCGAGCCTGCAGATGGCGCCACGAGTTTCTGTGATTATGCGTTCAGACTTCATCTCCCGAACCATTGGTCCTGGGGAAAAATGACCCAATAAATTTTCATCTCTTTTGACGTCCTCTACAACCCTGAATTCTTTCAGAATTTTATCTCGCGAAAAATTGCGATTTTGAATCCTCGATAATATTCTGGGAATCAGATTCGGACGACTTTATCTCCCGAACCATTGGTCCTGGAAAAAAATGACCCGATGAATTTTCATCTCTTTTGACGTCCTCTACAACCCTGAATTCTTTCAGAATTTTATCTCGCGAAAAATTGCGATTTTGAATCCTCGATAATATTCGGGGAATCAGATTCGGACGACTTTATCTCCCGAACCATTGGTCCTGGAAAAAAATGACCCAATGAATTTTCATCTCTTTTAACGTCCTCTACAACTCTGAAATTTTTCAGAATTTTATCTCGCGAAAAATAGAGATTCGGAATCCCCGATAATATTCGCGGGATCAGATTCCGACGACTTTATCTCCCGAACCATTGGTCCTGGAAAAAAATGACCCAATGAATTTTTATCTCTTTTAACGTCCTCTACAACCCTGAATTTTTTCAGAATTTCATCTCGCGAAAAATTGAGATTTGGAATCCCCCATAATATTCGCGGGATCAGATTCCGACGACTTTATCTCCCGAACCATTGGTCCTGGAAAAAAATGACTCGATGAATTATTATCTATTTTAACGTCCTCTACAACCCTGAATTTTTTGAGAATTTAATCTCGCGAAAAATTGAGATTTGGAATCCCCGATAATATTCGCGGGATCAGGATCCGACGACTTTATCTCCCGAACCATTGGTCCTGGAAGAAAATGACCCGGAGAATTTTCATCTCTTTTAACGTCCTCTACAACCCTGAATTTTTTCAGAATTTTATCTCGCGAAAAATTGCGATTTCCGAACTTGCATAATATTCGCGGGATCAGATTCGGACGACTTTATCTCCCGAACCATTGGTCCTGGAAAAAAATGACCCCATGAATTTACATCTCTTTTAACGTCCTCTACAACCCTGAATTATTTCATAATTTTATCCCGCGAAAAATTCCGATTTTGATTTCACCATAATATTCGGGGAATCAGATTCGGACGACTTTATCTCCCGAACCATTGGTCCTGGAAAAAAATGACCCGATGAATTTTCATCTCTTCCAACGTCCTCTACAACCCTGAATTTTTTCAGAATTTCATCTCGCGAAAAATTGCGATTTGGAATCCCCGATAATATTCGCGGGATCAGATTCCGACGATTTCATCTCCCGAACTATTGGTCCTGGAGGAAAATGACCCGATGAATTTTCATCTTTTTTAACGTCCTCTACAACCCTGAATTTTTTCAGAATTTTATCTCGCGAAAAATTCCGATTTTGATTTCACCATAATATTCGGGGAATCAGATTCGGACGACTTTATCTCCCGAACCATTGGTCCTGGAAAAAAATGACCCAATGAATTTTCATCTTTTTTAACGTCCTCTACAACCCTGAATTTTTTCAGAATTTTATCTCGCGAAAAATTCCGATTTCCGAACTTCCGTAATATTCGCGGGATCAGATTCCGACGACTTCATCTCCCGAACCATTGGTCCTGGGAAAAAATGACCCAATAAATTTTCATCTCTTTCAACGTCCTCTACAACCCTGAATTTTTTCAGAATTTTATCTCGCGACAAATTCCGATTTCCGAACTTCCGTAATATTCGCGGGATCAGATTCCGACGACCTTATCTCCCGAACCATTGGTTCTGGAAAAAATCGACCCGATGAATTTTCATCTCTTTTAACGTCCTCTACAACCCTGAATTATTTCATAATTTTATCCCGCGAAAAATTCCGATTTTGATTTCACCATAATATTCGGGGAATCAGATTCGGACGACTTTATCTCCCGAACCATTGGTCCTGGAAAAAAATGACCCGATGAATTTTCATCTCTTCCAACGTCCTCTACAACCCTGAATTTTTTCAGAATTTCATCTCGCGAAAAATTGCGATTTGGAATCCCCGATAATATTCGCGGGATCAGATTCCGACGATTTCATCTCCCGAACTATTGGTCCTGGAGGAAAATGACCCGATGAATTTTCATCTTTTTTAACGTCCTCTACAACCCTGAATTTTTTCAGAATTTTATCTCGCGAAAAATTCCGATTTTGATTTCACCATAATATTCGGGGAATCAGATTCGGACGACTTTATCTCCCGAACCATTGGTCCTGGAAAAAAATGACCCAATGAATTTTCATCTCTTTTAACGTCCTCTACAACCCTGAATTTTTTCAGAATTTTATCTCGCGAAAAATTCCGATTTCCGAACTTCCGTAATATTCGCGGGATCAGATTCCGACGACTTCATCTCCCGAACCATTGGTCCTGGGAAAAAATGACCCAATAAATTTTCATCTCTTTCAACGTCCTCTACAACCCTGAATTTTTTCAGAATTTTATCTCGCGACAAATTCCGATTTCCGAACTTCCGTAATATTCGCGGGATCAGATTCCGACGACCTTATCTCCCGAACCATTGGTTCTGGAAAAAATCGACCCGATGAATTTTCATCTCTTTTAACGTCCTCTACAACCCTGAATTTTTTCAGAATTTTATCTCCCGAAAAATTGCGGTTTCCGAACTTGCATAATATTCGCGGGATCAGATTCGGACGACTTTATCTCCCGAACCATTGGTCCTGGAAAAAAATGACCCGATGAATTTTCATCTCTCTTAACGTCCTCTACAACCCTGAATTTTTTCAGAATTTTATCTCGCGAAAAATCGCGATTCCCGAACTTCCGTAATATTCGCGGGATCAGATTCGGACGACCTTATCTCCCGAACCATTGGTCCTGGAAAAAAATGACCCAATGAATTTTCATCTCTTTTAACGTCCTCTACAACTCTGAATTTTTTCAGAATTTTATCTCGCGAAAAATTGAGATTCGGAATCCCCGATAATATTCGCGGGATCAGATTCCGACGACTTCATCTCCCGAACCATTGGTCCTGGAAAAAAATGACTTGATGAATTATTATCTCTTTTAACGTCCTCTACAACCCTGAATTTTCTCAGAATTTCATCTCGCGAAAAATTGAGATTTGGAATCCCCCATAATATTCGCGGGATCAGATTCCGACGACTTCATCTCCCGAACCATTGGTCCTGGAAAAAAATGACCCAATGAATTATTATCTCTTTTAACGTCCTCTACAACCCTGAATTTTTTGAGAATTTAATCTCGCGAAAAATTGAGATTTGGAATCCCCGATAATATTCGCGGGATCAGATTCCGACGACTTTATCTCCCGAACCATTGGTCCTGGAAGAAAATGACCCGAAGAATTTTCATCTCTTTTAACGTCCTCTACAACCCTGAATTTTTTCAGAATTTTATCTCGCGAAAAATTGAGATTTGAAATCCCCGATAATATTCGCGGGATCAGATTCCGACGACTTTATCTCCCGAACCATTGGTCCTGGAAAAAAATGACCCAATGAATTTTCATCTCTTTTAACGTCCTCTACAACACTGAATTTTTTCAGAATTTTATCCCGCGAAAAATTGAGATTTGGAATTCCCGATAATATTCGCGGGATCAGATTCCGACAACTTTATCTCCCGAACCATTAGTCCTGGAAAAAAATGACCCAATGAATTTTCATCTCTTTCAACGTCCTCTACAACCCTGAATTTTTTCAGAATTTTATCTCGCGAAAAATTGCGATTTTGTATCCTCGATAATATTCGGGGAATCAGATTCGGACGACTTTGTCTCCCGAACCATTGGTCCTGAAAGAAAATGACCCAATGAATTTTCATCTCCTTTAACGTCCTCTACAACCCTGAATTTTTTCAGAATTTTATTTCGCGAAAAATTGAGATTTGGAATCACCGATAATATTCGCGGGATCAGATTCCGACGACCTTATCTCCCGAACCATTGGTCCTGGAAAAAAATGACCCCATGAATTTTCATCCCTTTTAACGTCCTCTACAGCCCTGAATTTTTTCAGAATTTCATCTCGCGAAAAATTGAGATTTGGAATCCCCCATAATATTCGCGGGATCAGATTCCGACGACTTTATCTCCCGAACCATTGGTCCTGGAAAAAAATGACTTGATGAATTATTATCTCTTTTAACGTCCTCTACAACCCTGAATTTTTTGAGAATTTAATCTCGCGAAAAATTGAGATTTGGAATCCCCGATAATATTCGCGGGATCAGATTCCGACGACTTTATCTGCCGAACCATTGGTCCTGGAAGAAAATGACCCGAAGAATTTTCATCTCTTTTAACGTCCTCTACAACCCTGAATTTTTTCAGAATTTTATCTCGCGAAAAATTGAGATTTGAAATCCCCGATAATATTCGCGGGATCAGATTCCGACGACTTTATCTCCCGAACCATTGGTCCTGGAAAAAAATGACCCATCGAATTTTCAGCTCTTTGAACGTCCTCTACAACCCTGAATTTTTTCAGAATTTTATCTCGCGAAAAATTGCGATTTTGTATCCTCGATAATATTCGGGGAATCAGATTCGGACGACTTTGTCTCCCGAACCATTGGTCCTGGAAAAAAATGACCCAACGAATTTTCAGCTCTTTGAACGTCCTCTACAACCCTGAATTTTTTCAGAATTGTATCTCGCGAAAAATTGCGATTTCCGAAATTCCGTAATATTCGCTACAACTTTGATAGCGGGAAAGACTTTTGCATGGGAACTCGTTGGTACCTAGTCAACGGGGTACCAGCGCGAGCCTGCAGATGGCGCCACGAGTTTCTGTGATTATGCGTTCAGACTTCATCTCCCGAACCATTGGTCCTGGGGAAAAATGACCCAATAAATTTTCATCTCTTTTGACGTCCTCTACAACCCTGAATTCTTTCAGAATTTTATCTCGCGAAAAATTGCGATTTTGAATCCTCGATAATATTCTGGGAATCAGATTCGGACGACTTTATCTCCCGAACCATTGGTCCTGGAAAAAAATGACCCGATGAATTTTCATCTCTTTTGACGTCCTCTACAACCCTGAATTCTTTCAGAATTTTATCTCGCGAAAAATTGCGATTTTGAATCCTCGATAATATTCGGGGAATCAGATTCGGACGACTTTATCTCCCGAACCATTGGTCCTGGAAAAAAATGACCCAATGAATTTTCATCTCTTTTAACGTCCTCTACAACTCTGAAATTTTTCAGAATTTTATCTCGCGAAAAATAGAGATTCGGAATCCCCGATAATATTCGCGGGATCAGATTCCGACGACTTTATCTCCCGAACCATTGGTCCTGAAAGAAAATGACCCAATGAATTTTCATCTCTTTCAACGTCCTCTACAACCCTGAATTTTTTGACAATTTTATCTCGCGAAAAATTGAGATTTGGAATCCCCGATAATATTCGCGGGATCAGATTCCGACGACTTTATCTCCCGAACCATTGGTCCTGGAAAAAAATGACCCAATGAATTTTTATCTCTTTTAACGTCCTCTACAACCCTGAATTTTTTCAGAATTTCATCTCGCGAAAAATTGAGATTTGGAATCCCCCATAATATTCGCGGGATCAGATTCCGACGACTTTATCTCCCGAACCATTGGTCCTGGAAAAAAATGACTCGATGAATTATTATCTATTTTAACGTCCTCTACAACCCTGAATTTTTTGAGAATTTAATCTCGCGAAAAATTGAGATTTGGAATCCCCGATAATATTCGCGGGATCAGATTCCGACGACTTTATCTCCCGAACCATTGGTCCTGGAAGAAAATGACCCGGAGAATTTTCATCTCTTTTAACGTCCTCTACAACCCTGAATTTTTTCAGAATTTTATCTCGCGAAAAATTGAGATTTGAAATCCCCGATAATATTCGCGGGATCAGATTCCGACGACTTTATCTCCCGAACCATTGGTCCTGGAAAAAAATGACCCAATAAATTTTCATCTCTTTTAACGTCCTCTACAACCCTGAATTTTTTCAGAATTTTATCCCGCGAAAAATTGAGATTTGGAATTCCCGATAATATTCGCGGGATCAGATTCCGACAACTTTATCTCCCGAACCATTAGTCCTGGAAAAAAATGACCCAATAAATTTTCATCTCTTTCAACGTCCTCTACAACCCTGAATTTTTTCAGAATCTTATCTTGCGAAAAATTGCGAATTTGAATCCTCGATAATATTCGGGGAATCAGATTCGGACGACTTTATCTCCCGAACCATTGGTCCTGGAAAAAAATGACCCAATGAATTTTCATCTCTTTCAACGTCCTCTACAACTGTGAATTTTTTCAGAATTTCATCTCGCGAAAAATTGAGATTCGGAATCACCGATAATATTCGCGGGATCAGATTCCGACGACCTTATCTCCCGAACCATTGGTCCTGGAAAAAAATGACTTGTTGAAATACTATCTCTTTTAACGTCCTCTACAACCCTGAATTTTTTGAGAATTTTATCTCGCGAAAAATTGAGATTTGGAATCCCCGATAATATTCGCGGGATCAGATTCCGACGACTTTATCTCCCGAACCATTGGTCCTGGAAAAAAATGACCCAATGAATTTTCATCTCTTTCAACGTCCTCTACAACCCTGAATTTTTTCAGAATTTCATCTCGCGAAAAATTGAGATTTGGAATCCCCCATAATATTCGGGGAATCAGATTCGGACGACTTTATCTCCCGAACCATTGGTCCTGGAAAAAAATGACCCAATGAATTTCCATTTCTTTCAACGTCCTCTACAACCCTGAATTATTTCATAATTTTATCCCGCGAAAAATTCCGATTTTGATTTCACCATAATATTCGGGGAATCAGATTCGGACGACTTTATCTCCCGAACCATTGGTCCTGGAAAAAAATGACCCGATGAATTTTCATCTCTTCCAACGTCCTCTACAACCCTGAATTTTTTCAGAATTTTATCTCGCGAAAAATTGCGATTTGGAATCCCCGATAATATTCGCGGGATCAGATTCCGACGATTTCATCTCCCGAACTATTGGTCCTGGAGGAAAATGACCCGATGAATTTTCATCTCTTTTAACGTCCTCTACAACCCTGAATTTTTCCAGAATTTTATCTCGCGAAAAATTCCGATTTTGATTTCACCATAATATTCGGGGAATCAGATTCGGACGACTTTATCTCCCGAACCATTGGTCCTGGAAAAAAATGACCCAATGAATTTTCATCTCTTTTAACGTCCTCTACAACCCTGAATTTTTTGAGAATTTAATCTCGCGAAAAATTGAGATTTGGAATCCCCGATAATATTCGCGGGATCAGATTCCGACGACTTTATCTCCCGAACCATTGGCCCTGGAAGAAAATGACCCGGAGAATTTTCATCTCTTTTAACGTCCTCTACAACCCTGAATTTTTTCAGAATTTTATCTCGCGAAAAATTGAGATTTGAAATCCCCGATAATATTCGCGGGATCAGATTCCGACGACTTTATCTCCCGAACCATTGGTCCTGGAAAAAAATGACCCAATGAATTTTCATCTCTTTTAACGTCCTCTACAACCCTGAATTTTTTCAGAATTTTATCCCGCGAAAAATTGAGATTTGGAATTCCCGATAATATTCGCGGGATCAGATTCCGACAACTTTATCTCCCGAACCATTAGTCCTGGAAAAAAATGACCCAATAAATTTTCATCTCTTTCAACGTCCTCTACAACCCTGAATTTTTTCAGAATCTTATCTTGCGAAAAATTGCGAATTTGAATCCTCGATAATATTCGGGGAATCAGATTCGGACGACTTTATCTCCCGAACCATTGGTCCTGGAAAAAAATGACCCAATGAATTTTCATCTCTTTCAACGTCCTCTACAACTGTGAATTTTTTCAGAATTTCATCTCGCGAAAAATTGAGATTCGGAATCACCGATAATATTCGCGGGATCAGATTCCGACGACCTTATCTCCCGAACCATTGGTCCTGGAAAAAAATGACTTGTTGAAATACTATCTCTTTTAACGTCCTCTACAACCCTGAATTTTTTGAGAATTTTATCTCGCGAAAAATTGAGATTTGGAATCCCCGATAATATTCGCGGGATCAGATTCCGACGACTTTATCTCCCGAACCATTGGTCCTGGAAAAAAATGACCCAATGAATTTTCATCTCTTTCAACGTCCTCTACAACCCTGAATTTTTTCAGAATTTCATCTCGCGAAAAATTGAGATTTGGAATCCCCCATAATATTCGCGGGATCAGATTCCGACGACTTTATCTCCCGAACCATTGGTCCTGGAAAAAAATGACTTGATGAATTATTATCTCTTTTAACGTCCTCTACAACCCTGAATTTTTTGAGAATTTAATCTCGCGAAAAATTGAGATTTGGAATCCCCGATAATATTCGCGGGATCAGATTCCGACGACTTTATCTGCCGAACCATTGGTCCTGGAAGAAAATGACCCGAAGAATTTTCATCTCTTTTAACGTCCTCTACAACCCTGAATTTTTTCAGAATTTTATCTCGCGAAAAATTGAGATTTGAAATCCCCGATAATATTCGCGGGATCAGATTCCGACGACTTTATCTCCCGAACCATTGGTCCTGGAAAAAAATGACCCATCGAATTTTCAGCTCTTTGAACGTCCTCTACAACCCTGAATTTTTTCAGAATTTTATCTCGCGAAAAATTGCGATTTTGTATCCTCGATAATATTCGGGGAATCAGATTCGGACGACTTTGTCTCCCGAACCATTGGTCCTGGAAAAAAATGACCCAACGAATTTTCAGCTCTTTGAACGTCCTCTACAACCCTGAATTTTTTCAGAATTGTATCTCGCGAAAAATTGCGATTTCCGAAATTCCGTAATATTCGCTACAACTTTGATAGCGGGAAAGACTTTTGCATGGGAACTCGTTGGTACCTAGTCAACGGGGTACCAGCGCGAGCCTGTAGATGGCGCCACGAGTTTCTGTGATTATGCGTTCAGACTTCATCTCCCGAACCATTGGTCCTGGGGAAAAATGACCCAATAAATTTTCATCTCTTTTGACGTCCTCTACAACCCTGAATTCTTTCAGAATTTTATCTCGCGAAAAATTGCGATTTTGAATCCTCGATAATATTCTGGGAATCAGATTCGGACGACTTTATCTCCCGAACCATTGGTCCTGGAAAAAAATGACCCGATGAATTTTCATCTCTTTTGACGTCCTCTACAACCCTGAATTCTTTCAGAATTTTATCTCGCGAAAAATTGCGATTTTGAATCCTCGATAATATTCGGGGAATCAGATTCGGACGACTTTATCTCCCGAACCATTGGTCCTGGAAAAAAATGACCCAATGAATTTTCATCTCTTTTAACGTCCTCTACAACTCTGAAATTTTTCAGAATTTTATCTCGCGAAAAATAGAGATTCGGAATCCCCGATAATATTCGCGGGATCAGATTCCGACGACTTTATCTCCCGAACCATTGGTCCTGAAAGAAAATGACCCAATGAATTTTCATCTCTTTCAACGTCCTCTACAACCCTGAATTTTTTGACAATTTTATCTCGCGAAAAATTGAGATTTGGAATCCCCGATAATATTCGCGGGATCAGATTCCGACGACTTTATCTCCCGAACCATTGGTCCTGGAAAAAAATGACCCAATGAATTTTTATCTCTTTTAACGTCCTCTACAACCCTGAATTTTTTCAGAATTTCATCTCGCGAAAAATTGAGATTTGGAATCCCCCATAATATTCGCGGGATCAGATTCCGACGACTTTATCTCCCGAACCATTGGTCCTGGAAAAAAATGACTCGATGAATTATTATCTATTTTAACGTCCTCTACAACCCTGAATTTTTTGAGAATTTAATCTCGCGAAAAATTGAGATTTGGAATCCCCGATAATATTCGCGGGATCAGATTCCGACGACTTTATCTCCCGAACCATTGGTCCTGGAAGAAAATGACCCGGAGAATTTTCATCTCTTTTAACGTCCTCTACAACCCTGAATTTTTTCAGAATTTTATCCCGCGAAAAATTGAGATTTGGAATTCCCGATAATATTCGCGGGATCAGATTCCGACAACTTTATCTCCCGAACCATTAGTCCTGGAAAAAAATGACCCAATAAATTTTCATCTCTTTCAACGTCCTCTACAACCCTGAATTTTTTCAGAATCTTATCTTGCGAAAAATTGCGAATTTGAATCCTCGATAATATTCGGGGAATCAGATTCGGACGACTTTATCTCCCGAACCATTGGTCCTGGAAAAAAATGACCCAATGAATTTTCATCTCTTTCAACGTCCTCTACAACTGTGAATTTTTTCAGAATTTCATCTCGCGAAAAATTGAGATTCGGAATCACCGATAATATTCGCGGGATCAGATTCCGACGACTTTATCTCCCGAACCATTGGTCCTGAAAGAAAATGACCCAATGAATTTTCATCTCTTTCAACGTCCTCTACAACCCTGAATTTTTTGACAATTTTATCTCGCGAAAAATTGAGATTTGGAATCCCCGATAATATTCGCGGGATCAGATTCCGACGACTTTATCTCCCGAACCATTGGTCCTGGAAAAAAATGACCCAATGAATTTTTATCTCTTTTAACGTCCTCTACAACCCTGAATTTTTTCAGAATTTCATCTCGCGAAAAATTGAGATTTGGAATCCCCCATAATATTCGCGGGATCAGATTCCGACGACTTTATCTCCCGAACCATTGGTCCTGGAAAAAAATGACTCGATGAATTATTATCTATTTTAACGTCCTCTACAACCCTGAATTTTTTGAGAATTTAATCTCGCGAAAAATTGAGATTTGGAATCCCCGATAATATTCGCGGGATCAGATTCCGACGACTTTATCTCCCGAACCATTGGTCCTGGAAGAAAATGACCCGGAGAATTTTCATCTCTTTTAACGTCCTCTACAACCCTGAATTTTTTCAGAATTTTATCCCGCGAAAAATTGAGATTTGGAATTCCCGATAATATTCGCGGGATCAGATTCCGACAACTTTATCTCCCGAACCATTAGTCCTGGAAAAAAATGACCCAATAAATTTTCATCTCTTTCAACGTCCTCTACAACCCTGAATTTTTTCAGAATCTTATCTTGCGAAAAATTGCGAATTTGAATCCTCGATAATATTCGGGGAATCAGATTCGGACGACTTTATCTCCCGAACCATTGGTCCTGGAAAAAAATGACCCAATGAATTTTCATCTCTTTCAACGTCCTCTACAACTGTGAATTTTTTCAGAATTTCATCTCGCGAAAAATTGAGATTCGGAATCACCGATAATATTCGCGGGATCAGATTCCGACGACCTTATCTCCCGAACCATTGGTCCTGGAAAAAAATGACTTGTTGAAATACTATCTCTTTTAACGTCCTCTACAACCCTGAATTTTTTGAGAATTTTATCTCGCGAAAAATTGAGATTTGGAATCCCCGATAATATTCGCGGGATCAGATTCCGACGACTTTATCTCCCGAACCATTGGTCCTGGAAAAAAATGACCCAATGAATTTTCATCTCTTTCAACGTCCTCTACAACCCTGAATTTTTTCAGAATTTCATCTCGCGAAAAATTGAGATTTGGAATCCCCCATAATATTCGGGGAATCAGATTCGGACGACTTTATCTCCCGAACCATTGGTCCTGGAAAAAAATGACCCAATGAATTTCCATTTCTTTCAACGTCCTCTACAACCCTGAATTATTTCATAATTTTATCCCGCGAAAAATTCCGATTTTGATTTCACCATAATATTCGGGGAATCAGATTCGGACGACTTTATCTCCCGAACCATTGGTCCTGGAAAAAAATGACCCGATGAATTTTCATCTCTTCCAACGTCCTCTACAACCCTGAATTTTTTCAGAATTTTATCTCGCGAAAAATTGCGATTTGGAATCCCCGATAATATTCGCGGGATCAGATTCCGACGATTTCATCTCCCGAACTATTGGTCCTGGAGGAAAATGACCCGATGAATTTTCATCTCTTTTAACGTCCTCTACAACCCTGAATTTTTCCAGAATTTTATCTCGCGAAAAATTCCGATTTTGATTTCACCATAATATTCGGGGAATCAGATTCGGACGACTTTATCTCCCGAACCATTGGTCCTGGAAAAAAATGACCCAATGAATTTTCATCTCTTTTAACGTCCTCTACAACCCTGAATTTTTTGAGAATTTAATCTCGCGAAAAATTGAGATTTGGAATCCCCGATAATATTCGCGGGATCAGATTCCGACGACTTTATCTCCCGAACCATTGGTCCTGGAAGAAAATGACCCGGAGAATTTTCATCTCTTTTAACGTCCTCTACAACCCTGAATTTTTTCAGAATTTTATCTCGCGAAAAATTGAGATTTGAAATCCCCGATAATATTCGCGGGATCAGATTCCGACGACTTTATCTCCCGAACCATTGGTCCTGGAAAAAAATGACCCAATGAATTTTCATCTCTTTTAACGTCCTCTACAACCCTGAATTTTTTCAGAATTTTATCCCGCGAAAAATTGAGATTTGGAATTCCCGATAATATTCGCGGGATCAGATTCCGACAACTTTATCTCCCGAACCATTAGTCCTGGAAAAAAATGACCCAATAAATTTTCATCTCTTTCAACGTCCTCTACAACCCTGAATTTTTTCAGAATCTTATCTTGCGAAAAATTGCGAATTTGAATCCTCGATAATATTCGGGGAATCAGATTCGGACGACTTTATCTCCCGAACCATTGGTCCTGGAAAAAAATGACCCAATGAATTTTCATCTCTTTCAACGTCCTCTACAACTGTGAATTTTTTCAGAATTTCATCTCGCGAAAAATTGAGATTCGGAATCACCGATAATATTCGCGGGATCAGATTCCGACGACCTTATCTCCCGAACCATTGGTCCTGGAAAAAAATGACTTGTTGAAATACTATCTCTTTTAACGTCCTCTACAACCCTGAATTTTTTGAGAATTTTATCTCGCGAAAAATTGAGATTTGGAATCCCCGATAATATTCGCGGGATCAGATTCCGACGACTTTATCTCCCGAACCATTGGTCCTGGAAAAAAATGACCCAATGAATTTTCATCTCTTTCAACGTCCTCTACAACCCTGAATTTTTTCAGAATTTCATCTCGCGAAAAATTGAGATTTGGAATCCCCCATAATATTCGCGGGATCAGATTCCGACGACTTTATCTCCCGAACCATTGGTCCTGGAAAAAAATGACTTGATGAATTATTATCTCTTTTAACGTCCTCTACAACCCTGAATTTTTTGAGAATTTCATCTCGCGAAAAATTGCGATTTGGAATCCCCGATAATATTCGCGGGATCAGATTCCGACCACTTTATCTCCCGAACCATTGGTCCTGGAAAGAAATGACCCGATGAATTTTTATCTCTTTTAACGTCCTCTACAACCCTGAATTTTTTCAGAATTTTATCTCGCGAAAAATTCCGATTTCCGAACTTCGGTAATATTCGCGGGATCAGATTCCGACGACCTTATCTCCCGAACCATTGGTTCTGGAAAAAATCGACCCCTGAATTTTCATCTCTTTTAACGTCCTCTACAACCCTGAATTTTTTCAGAATTTTATCTCGCGAAAAATTGCGATTTTGAATCCCCGATAATATTCGGGGAATCAGATTCGGACGACTTTATCTCCCGAACCATTGGTCCTGGAAAAAAATGACCCAATGAATTTCCATTTCTTTCAACGTCCTCTACAACCCTGAATTATTTCATAATTTTATCCCGCGAAAAATTCCGATTTTGATTTCACCATAATATTCGGGGAATCAGATTCGGACGACTTTATCTCCCGAACCATTGGTCCTGGAAAAAAATGACCCAATGAATTTCCATTTCTTTCAACGTCCTCTACAACCCTGAATTATTTCATAATTTTATCCCGCGAAAAATTCCGATTTTGATTTCACCATAATATTCGGGGAATCAGATTCGGACGACTTTATCTCCCGAACCATTGGTCCTGGAAAAAAATGACCCGATGAATTTTCATCTCTTCCAACGTCCTCTACAACCCTGAATTTTTTCAGAATTTTATCTCGCGAAAAATTGCGATTTGGAATCCCCGATAATATTCGCGGGATCAGATTCCGACGATTTCATCTCCTGAACTATTGGTCCTGGAGGAAAATGACCCGATGAATTTTCATCTCTTTTAACGTCCTCTACAACCCTGAATTTTTCCAGAATTTTATCTCGCGAAAAATTCCGATTTTGATTTCACCATAATATTCGGGGAATCAGATTCGGACGACTTTATCTCCCGAACCATTGGTCCTGGAAAAAAATGACCCAATGAATTTTCATCTCTTTTAACGTCCTCTACAACCCTGAATTTTTTCAGAATTTTATCTCGCGAAAAATTCCGATTTCCGAACTTCCGTAATATTCGCGGGATCAGATTCCGACGACTTCATCTCCCGAACCATTGGTCCTGGGAAAAAATGACCCAATAAATTTTCATCTCTTTTAACGTCCTCTACAACCCTGAATTTTTTCAGAATTTTATCTCGCGAAAAATTGCGATTTTGCATCATCGATAATATTCGCGGGATCAGATTCCGACGACTTTATCTCCCGAACCATTGGTCCTGGAAAAAAATGACCCAATGAATTTTTATCTCTTTTAACGTCCTCTACAACCCTGAATTTTTTCAGAATTTCATCTCGCGAAAAATTGAGATTTGGAATCCCCCATAATATTCGCGGGATCAGATTCCGACGACTTTATCTCCCGAACCATTGGTCCTGGAAAAAAATGACTCGATGAATTATTATCTATTTTAACGTCCTCTACAACCCTGAATTTTTTGAGAATTTAATCTCGCGAAAAATTGAGATTTGGAATCCCCGATAATATTCGCGGGATCAGATTCCGACGACTTTATCTCCCGAACCATTGGTCCTGGAAGAAAATGACCCGGAGAATTTTCATCTCTTTTAACGTCCTCTACAACCCTGAATTTTTTCAGAATTTTATCTCGCGAAAAATTGAGATTTGAAATCCCCGATAATATTCGCGGGATCAGATTCCGACGACTTTATCTCCCGAACCATTGGTCCTGGAAAAAAATGACCCAATGAATTTTCATCTCTTTTAACGTCCTCTACAACCCTGAATTTTTTCAGAATTTTATCCCGCGAAAAATTGAGATTTGGAATTCCCGATAATATTCGCGGGATCAGATTCCGACAACTTTATCTCCCGAACCATTAGTCCTGGAAAAAAATGACCCAATAAATTTTCATCTCTTTCAACGTCCTCTACAACCCTGAATTTTTTCAGAATCTTATCTTGCGAAAAATTGCGAATTTGAATCCTCGATAATATTCGGGGAATCAGATTCGGACGACTTTATCTCCCGAACCATTGGTCCTGGAAAAAAATGACCCAATGAATTTTCATCTCTTTCAACGTCCTCTACAACTGTGAATTTTTTCAGAATTTCATCTCGCGAAAAATTGAGATTCGGAATCACCGATAATATTCGCGGGATCAGATTCCGACGACCTTATCTCCCGAACCATTGGTCCTGGAAAAAAATGACTTGTTGAAATACTATCTCTTTTAACGTCCTCTACAACCCTGAATTTTTTGAGAATTTTATCTCGCGAAAAATTGAGATTTGGAATCCCCGATAATATTCGCGGGATCAGATTCCGACGACTTTATCTCCCGAACCATTGGTCCTGGAAAAAAATGACCCAATGAATTTTCATCTCTTTCAACGTCCTCTACAACCCTGAATTTTTTCAGAATTTCATCTCGCGAAAAATTGAGATTTGGAATCCCCCATAATATTCGGGGAATCAGATTCGGACGACTTTATCTCCCGAACCATTGGTCCTGGAAAAAAATGACCCAATGAATTTCCATTTCTTTCAACGTCCTCTACAACCCTGAATTATTTCATAATTTTATCCCGCGAAAAATTCCGATTTTGATTTCACCATAATATTCGGGGAATCAGATTCGGACGACTTTATCTCCCGAACCATTGGTCCTGAAAGAAAATGACCCAATGAATTTTCATCTCTTTCAACGTCCTCTACAACCCTGAATTTTTTGACAATTTTATCTCGCGAAAAATTGAGATTTGGAATCCCCGATAATATTCGCGGGATCAGATTCCGACGACTTTATCTCCCGAACCATTGGTCCTGGAAAAAAATGACCCAATGAATTTTTATCTCTTTTAACGTCCTCTACAACCCTGAATTTTTTCAGAATTTCATCTCGCGAAAAATTGAGATTTGGAATCCCCCATAATATTCGCGGGATCAGATTCCGACGACTTTATCTCCCGAACCATTGGTCCTGGAAAAAAATGACTCGATGAATTATTATCTATTTTAACGTCCTCTACAACCCTGAATTTTTTGAGAATTTAATCTCGCGAAAAATTGAGATTTGGAATCCCCGATAATATTCGCGGGATCAGATTCCGACGACTTTATCTCCCGAACCATTGGTCCTGGAAGAAAATGACCCGGAGAATTTTCATCTCTTTTAACGTCCTCTACAACCCTGAATTTTTTCAGAATTTTATCTCGCGAAAAATTGCAATTTCCGAACTTCCATAATATTCGCGGGATCAGATTCGGACGACTTTATCTCCCGAACCAGTGGTCCTGGAAAAAATGACCCAATGAATTTTCATCTCTTTCAACGTCCTCTACAACCCTGAATTTTTCAAGAATTTTATCTCGCGAAAAATTCCGATTTTGATTTCACCATAATATTCGGGGAATCAGATTCGGACGACTTTATCTCCCGAACCATTGGTCCTGGAAAAAAATGACCCGATGAATTTTCATCTCTTTTAACGTCCTCTACAACCCTGAATTTTTTCAGAATTTTATCTCGCGGAAAATTGCGATTTTGAATCCTCGATAATATTCGGGGAATCAGATTCGGACGACTTTATCTCCCGAACCATTGGTCCTGGAAAAAAATGACCCAATGAATTTTCATCTCTTTTAACGTCCTCTACAACCCTGAATTTTTTCAGAATTTTATCTCGCGAAAAATTGCGATTTCCGAACTTGCATAATATTCGCGGGATCAGATTCGGACGACTTTATCTCCCGAACCATTGGTCCTGGAAAAAAATGACCCCATGAATTTACATCTCTTTTAACGTCCTCTACAACCCTGAATTATTTCATAATTTTATCCCGCGAAAAATTCCGATTTTGATTTCACCATAATATTCGGGGAATCAGATTCGGACGACTTTATCTCCCGAACCATTGGTCCTGGAAAAAAATGACCCGATGAATTTTCATCTCTTCCAACGTCCTCTACAACCCTGAATTTTTTCAGAATTTCATCTCGCGAAAAATTGCGATTTGGAATCCCCGATAATATTCGCGGGATCAGATTCCGACGATTTCATCTCCCGAACTATTGGTCCTGGAGGAAAATGACCCGATGAATTTTCATCTTTTTTAACGTCCTCTACAACCCTGAATTTTTTCAGAATTTTATCTCGCGAAAAATTCCGATTTTGATTTCACCCTAATATTCGGGGAATCAGATTCGGACGACTTTATCTCCCGAACCATTGGTCCTGGAAAAAAATGACCCAATGAATTTTCATCTCTTTTAACGTCCTCTACAACCCTGAATTTTTTCAGAATTTTATCTCGCGAAAAATTCCGATTTCCGAACTTCCGTAATATTCGCGGGATCAGATTCCGACGACTTCATCTCCCGAACCATTGGTCCTGGGAAAAAATGACCCAATAAATTTTCATCTCTTTCAACGTCCTCTACAACCCTGAATTTTTTCAGAATTTTATCTCGCGACAAATTCCGATTTCCGAACTTCCGTAATATTCGCGGGATCAGATTCCGACGACCTTATCTCCCGAACCATTGGTTCTGGAAAAAATCGACCCGATGAATTTTCATCTCTTTTAACGTCCTCTACAACCCTGAATTTTTTCAGAATTTTATCTCCCGAAAAATTGCGGTTTCCGAACTTGCATAATATTCGCGGGATCAGATTCGGACGACTTTATCTCCCGAACCATTGGTCCTGGAAAAAAATGACCCGATGAATTTTCATCTCTCTTAACGTCCTCTACAACCCTGAATTTTTTCAGAATTTTATCTCGCGAAAAATCGCGATTCCCGAACTTCCGTAATATTCGCGGGATCAGATTCGGACGACCTTATCTCCCGAACCATTGGTCCTGGAAAAAAATGACCCAATGAATTTTCATCTCTTTTAACGTCCTCTACAACTCTGAATTTTTTCAGAATTTTATCTCGCGAAAAATTGAGATTCGGAATCCCCGATAATATTCGCGGGATCAGATTCCGACGACTTCATCTCCCGAACCATTGGTCCTGGAAAAAAATGACTTGATGAATTATTATCTCTTTTAACGTCCTCTACAACCCTGAATTTTCTCAGAATTTCATCTCGCGAAAAATTGAGATTTGGAATCCCCCATAATATTCGCGGGATCAGATTCCGACGACTTCATCTCCCGAACCATTGGTCCTGGAAAAAAATGACCCAATGAATTATTATCTTTTTTAACGTCCTCTACAACCCTGAATTTTTTGAGAATTTAATCTCGCGAAAAATTGAGATTTGGAATCCCCGATAATATTCGCGGGATCAGATTCCGACGACTTTATCTCCCGAACCATTGGTCCTGGAAGAAAATGACCCGAAGAATTTTCATCTCTTTTAACGTCCTCTACAACCCTGAATTTTTTCAGAATTTTATCTCGCGAAAAATTGAGATTTGAAATCCCCGATAATATTCGCGGGATCAGATTCCGACGACTTTATCTCCCGAACCATTGGTCCTGGAAAAAAATGACCCAATGAATTTTCATCTCTTTTAACGTCCTCTACAACACTGAATTTTTTCAGAATTTTATCCCGCGAAAAATTGAGATTTGGAATTCCCGATAATATTCGCGGGATCAGATTCCGACAACTTTATCTCCCGAACCATTAGTCCTGGAAAAAAATGACCCAATGAATTTTCATCTCTTTCAACGTCCTCTACAACCCTGAATTTTTTCAGAATTTTATCTCGCGAAAAATTGCGATTTTGTATCCTCGATAATATTCGGGGAATCAGATTCGGACGACTTTGTCTCCCGAACCATTGGTCCTGAAAGAAAATGACCCAATGAATTTTCATCTCCTTTAACGTCCTCTACAACCCTGAATTTTTTCAGAATTTTATTTCGCGAAAAATTGAGATTTGGAATCACCGATAATATTCGCGGGATCAGATTCCGACGACCTTATCTCCCGAACCATTGGTCCTGGAAAAAAATGACCCCATGAATTTTCATCCCTTTTAACGTCCTCTACAGCCCTGAATTTTTTCAGAATTTCATCTCGCGAAAAATTGAGATTTGGAATCCCCCATAATATTCGCGGGATCAGATTCCGACGACTTTATCTCCCGAACCATTGGTCCTGGAAGAAAATGACCCGAAGAATTTTCATCTCTTTTAACGTCCTCTACAACCCTGAATTTTTTCAGAATTTTATCTCGCGAAAAATTGAGATTTGAAATCCCCGATAATATTCGCGGGATCAGATTCCGACGACTTTATCTCCCGAACCATTGGTCCTGGAAAAAAATGACCCATCGAATTTTCAGCTCTTTGAACGTCCTCTACAACCCTGAATTTTTTCAGAATCTTATCTCGCGAAAAATTGCGATTTTGTATCCTCGATAATATTCGGGGAATCAGATTCGGACGACTTTGTCTCCCGAACCATTGGTCCTGGAAAAAAATGACCCAACGAATTTTCAGCTCTTTGAACGTCCTCTACAACCCTGAATTTTTTCAGAATTGTATCTCGCGAAAAATTGCGATTTCCGAAATTCCGTAATATTCGCTACAACTTTGATAGCGGGAAAGACTTTTGCATGGGAACTCGTTGGTACCTAGTCAACGGGGTACCAGCGCGAGCCTGCAGATGGCGCCACGAGTTTCTGTGATTATGCGTTCAGACTTCATCTCCCGAACCATTGGTCCTGGGGAAAAATGACCCAATAAATTTTCATCTCTTTTGACGTCCTCTACAACCCTGAATTCTTTCAGAATTTTATCTCGCGAAAAATTGCGATTTTGAATCCTCGATAATATTCTGGGAATCAGATTCGGACGACTTTATCTCCCGAACCATTGGTCCTGGAAAAAAATGACCCGATGAATTTTCATCTCTTTTGACGTCCTCTACAACCCTGAATTCTTTCAGAATTTTATCTCGCGAAAAATTGCGATTTTGAATCCTCGATAATATTCGGGGAATCAGATTCGGACGACTTTATCTCCCGAACCATTGGTCCTGGAAAAAAATGACCCAATGAATTTTCATCTCTTTTAACGTCCTCTACAACTCTGAAATTTTTCAGAATTTTATCTCGCGAAAAATAGAGATTCGGAATCCCCGATAATATTCGCGGGATCAGATTCCGACGACTTTATCTCCCGAACCATTGGTCCTGAAAGAAAATGACCCAATGAATTTTCATCTCTTTCAACGTCCTCTACAACCCTGAATTTTTTGACAATTTTATCTCGCGAAAAATTGAGATTTGGAATCCCCGATAATATTCGCGGGATCAGATTCCGACGACTTTATCTCCCGAACCATTGGTCCTGGAAAAAAATGACCCAATGAATTTTTATCTCTTTTAACGTCCTCTACAACCCTGAATTTTTTCAGAATTTCATCTCGCGAAAAATTGAGATTTGGAATCCCCCATAATATTCGCGGGATCAGATTCCGACGACTTTATCTCCCGAACCATTGGTCCTGGAAGAAAATGACCCGGAGAATTTTCATCTCTTTTAACGTCCTCTACAACCCTGAATTTTTTCAGAATTTTATCTCGCGAAAAATTGAGATTTGAAATCCCCGATAATATTCGCGGGATCAGATTCCGACGACTTTATCTCCCGAACCATTGGTCCTGGAAAAAAATGACCCAATGAATTTTCATCTCTTTTAACGTCCTCTACAACCCTGAATTTTTTCAGAATTTTATCCCGCGAAAAATTGAGATTTGGAATTCCCGATAATATTCGCGGGATCAGATTCCGACAACTTTATCTCCCGAACCATTAGTCCTGGAAAAAAATGACCCAATAAATTTTCATCTCTTTCAACGTCCTCTACAACCCTGAATTTTTTCAGAATCTTATCTTGCGAAAAATTGCGAATTTGAATCCTCGATAATATTCGGGGAATCAGATTCGGACGACTTTATCTCCCGAACCATTGGTCCTGGAAAAAAATGACCCAATGAATTTTCATCTCTTTCAACGTCCTCTACAACTGTGAATTTTTTCAGAATTTCATCTCGCGAAAAATTGAGATTCGGAATCACCGATAATATTCGCGGGATCAGATTCCGACGACCTTATCTCCCGAACCATTGGTCCTGGAAAAAAATGACTTGTTGAAATATTATCTCTTTTAACGTCCTCTACAACCCTGAATTTTTTGAGAATTTTATCTCGCGAAAAATTGAGATTTGGAATCCCCGATAATATTCGCGGGATCAGATTCCGACGACTTTATCTCCCGAACCATTGGTCCTGGAAAAAAATGACCCAATGAATTTTCATCTCTTTCAACGTCCTCTACAACCCTGAATTTTTTCAGAATTTCATCTCGCGAAAAATTGAGATTTGGAATCCCCCATAATATTCGGGGAATCAGATTCGGACGACTTTATCTCCCGAACCATTGGTCCTGGAAAAAAATGACCCAATGAATTTCCATTTCTTTCAACGTCCTCTACAACCCTGAATTATTTCATAATTTTATCCCGCGAAAAATTCCGATTTTGATTTCACCATAATATTCGGGGAATCAGATTCGGACGACTTTATCTCCCGAACCATTGGTCCTGGAAAAAAATGACCCGATGAATTTTCATCTCTTCCAACGTCCTCTACAACCCTGAATTTTTTCAGAATTTTATCTCGCGAAAAATTGCGATTTGGAATCCCCGATAATATTCGCGGGATCAGATTCCGACGATTTCATCTCCCGAACTATTGGTCCTGGAGGAAAATGACCCGATGAATTTTCATCTCTTTTAACGTCCTCTACAACCCTGAATTTTTCCAGAATTTTATCTCGCGAAAAATTCCGATTTTGATTTCACCATAATATTCGGGGAATCAGATTCGGACGACTTTATCTCCCGAACCATTGGTCCTGGAAAAAAATGACCCAATGAATTTTCATCTCTTTTAACGTCCTCTACAACCCTGAATTTTTTGAGAATTTAATCTCGCGAAAAATTGAGATTTGGAATCCCCGATAATATTCGCGGGATCAGATTCCGACGACTTTATCTCCCGAACCATTGGTCCTGGAAGAAAATGACCCGGAGAATTTTCATCTCTTTTAACGTCCTCTACAACCCTGAATTTTTTCAGAATTTTATCTCGCGAAAAATTGAGATTTGAAATCCCCGATAATATTCGCGGGATCAGATTCCGACGACTTTATCTCCCGAACCATTGGTCCTGGAAAAAAATGACCCAATGAATTTTCATCTCTTTTAACGTCCTCTACAACCCTGAATTTTTTCAGAATTTTATCCCGCGAAAAATTGAGATTTGGAATTCCCGATAATATTCGCGGGATCAGATTCCGACAACTTTATCTCCCGAACCATTAGTCCTGGAAAAAAATGACCCAATAAATTTTCATCTCTTTCAACGTCCTCTACAACCCTGAATTTTTTCAGAATCTTATCTTGCGAAAAATTGCGAATTTGAATCCTCGATAATATTCGGGGAATCAGATTCGGACGACTTTATCTCCCGAACCATTGGTCCTGGAAAAAAATGACCCAATGAATTTTCATCTCTTTCAACGTCCTCTACAACTGTGAATTTTTTCAGAATTTCATCTCGCGAAAAATTGAGATTCGGAATCACCGATAATATTCGCGGGATCAGATTCCGACGACCTTATCTCCCGAACCATTGGTCCTGGAAAAAAATGACTTGTTGAAATACTATCTCTTTTAACGTCCTCTACAACCCTGAATTTTTTGAGAATTTTATCTCGCGAAAAATTGAGATTTGGAATCCCCGATAATATTCGCGGGATCAGATTCCGACGACTTTATCTCCCGAACCATTGGTCCTGGAAAAAAATGACCCAATGAATTTTCATCTCTTTCAACGTCCTCTACAACCCTGAATTTTTTCAGAATTTCATCTCGCGAAAAATTGAGATTTGGAATCCCCCATAATATTCGCGGGATCAGATTCCGACGACTTTATCTCCCGAACCATTGGTCCTGGAAAAAAATGACTTGATGAATTATTATCTCTTTTAACGTCCTCTACAACCCTGAATTTTTTGAGAATTTCATCTCGCGAAAAATTGCGATTTGGAATCCCCGATAATATTCGCGGGATCAGATTCCGACCACTTTATCTCCCGAACCATTGGTCCTGGAAAGAAATGACCCGATGAATTTTTATCTCTTTTAACGTCCTCTACAACCCTGAATTTTTTCAGAATTTTATCTCGCGAAAAATTCCGATTTCCGAACTTCGGTAATATTCGCGGGATCAGATTCCGACGACCTTATCTCCCGAACCATTGGTTCTGGAAAAAATCGACCCCTGAATTTTCATCTCTTTTAACGTCCTCTACAACCCTGAATTTTTTCAGAATTTTATCTCGCGAAAAATTGCGATTTTGAATCCCCGATAATATTCGGGGAATCAGATTCGGACGACTTTATCTCCCGAACCATTGGTCCTGGAAAAAAATGACCCAATGAATTTCCATTTCTTTCAACGTCCTCTACAACCCTGAATTATTTCATAATTTTATCCCGCGAAAAATTCCGATTTTGATTTCACCATAATATTCGGGGAATCAGATTCGGACGACTTTATCTCCCGAACCATTGGTCCTGGAAAAAAATGACCCAATGAATTTCCATTTCTTTCAACGTCCTCTACAACCCTGAATTATTTCATAATTTTATCCCGCGAAAAATTCCGATTTTGATTTCACCATAATATTCGGGGAATCAGATTCGGACGACTTTATCTCCCGAACCATTGGTCCTGGAAAAAAATGACCCGATGAATTTTCATCTCTTCCAACGTCCTCTACAACCCTGAATTTTTTCAGAATTTTATCTCGCGAAAAATTGCGATTTGGAATCCCCGATAATATTCGCGGGATCAGATTCCGACGATTTCATCTCCCGAACTATTGGTCCTGGAGGAAAATGACCCGATGAATTTTCATCTCTTTTAACGTCCTCTACAACCCTGAATTTTTCCAGAATTTTATCTCGCGAAAAATTCCGATTTTGATTTCACCATAATATTCGGGGAATCAGATTCGGACGACTTTATCTCCCGAACCATTGGTCCTGGAAGAAAATGACCCAATGAATTTTCATCTCTTTTAACGTCCTCTACAACCCTGAATTTTTTCAGAATTTTATCTCGCGAAAAATTCCGATTTCCGAACTTCCGTAATATTCGCGGGATCAGATTCCGACGACTTCATCTCCCGAACCATTGGTCCTGGGAAAAAATGACCCAATAAATTTTCATCTCTTTTAACGTCCTCTACAACCCTGAATTTTTTCAGAATTTTATCTCGCGAAAAATTGCGATTTTGCATCATCGATAATATTCGCGGGATCAGATTCCGACGACTTTATCTCCCGAACCATTGGTCCTGGAAAAAAATGACCCCATTAATTTTTATCTCTTTTAACGTCCTCTACAACCCTGAATTTTTTCAGAATTTCATCTCGCGAAAAATTGAGATTTGGAATCCCCCATAATATTCGCGGGATCAGATTCCGACGACTTTATCTCCCGAACCATTGGTCCTGGAAAAAAATGACTCGATGAATTATTATCTATTTTAACGTCCTCTACAACCCTGAATTTTTTGAGAATTTAATCTCGCGAAAAATTGAGATTTGGAATCCCCGATAATATTCGCGGGATCAGATTCCGACGACTTTATCTCCCGAACCATTGGTCCTGGAAGAAAATGACCCGGAGAATTTTCATCTCTTTTAACGTCCTCTACAACCCTGAATTTTTTCAGAATTTTATCTCGCGAAAAATTGAGATTTGAAATCCCCGATAATATTCGCGGGATCAGATTCCGACGACTTTATCTCCCGAACCATTGGTCCTGGAAAAAAATGACCCAATGAATTTTCATCTCTTTTAACGTCCTCTACAACCCTGAATTTTTTCAGAATTTTATCCCGCGAAAAATTGAGATTTGGAATTCCCGATAATATTCGCGGGATCAGATTCCGACAACTTTATCTCCCGAACCATTAGTCCTGGAAAAAAATGACCCAATAAATTTTCATCTCTTTCAACGTCCTCTACAACCCTGAATTTTTTCAGAATCTTATCTTGCGAAAAATTGCGAATTTGAATCCTCGATAATATTCGGGGAATCAGATTCGGACGACTTTATCTCCCGAACCATTGGTCCTGGAAAAAAATGACCCAATGAATTTTCATCTCTTTCAACGTCCTCTACAACTGTGAATTTTTTCAGAATTTCATCTCGCGAAAAATTGAGATTCGGAATCACCGATAATATTCGCGGGATCAGATTCCGACGACCTTATCTCCCGAACCATTGGTCCTGGAAAAAAATGACTTGTTGAAATACTATCTCTTTTAACGTCCTCTACAACCCTGAATTTTTTGAGAATTTTATCTCGCGAAAAATTGAGATTTGGAATCCCCGATAATATTCGCGGGATCAGATTCCGACGACTTTATCTCCCGAACCATTGGTCCTGGAAAAAAATGACCCAATGAATTTTCATCTCTTTCAACGTCCTCTACAACCCTGAATTTTTTCAGAATTTCATCTCGCGAAAAATTGAGATTTGGAATCCCCCATAATATTCGGGGAATCAGATTCGGACGACTTTATCTCCCGAACCATTGGTCCTGGAAAAAAATGACCCAATGAATTTCCATTTCTTTCAACGTCCTCTACAACCCTGAATTATTTCATAATTTTATCCCGCGAAAAATTCCGATTTTGATTTCACCATAATATTCGGGGAATCAGATTCGGACGACTTTATCTCCCGAACCATTGGTCCTGGAAAAAAATGACCCGATGAATTTTCATCTCTTCCAACGTCCTCTACAACCCTGAATTTTTTCAGAATTTTATCTCGCGAAAAATTGCGATTTGGAATCCCCGATAATATTCGCGGGATCAGATTCCGACGATTTCATCTCCCGAACTATTGGTCCTGGAGGAAAATGACCCGATGAATTTTCATCTCTTTTAACGTCCTCTACAACCCTGAATTTTTCCAGAATTTTATCTCGCGAAAAATTCCGATTTTGATTTCACCATAATATTCGGGGAATCAGATTCGGACGACTTTATCTCCCGAACCATTGGTCCTGGAAAAAAATGACCCAATGAATTTTCATCTCTTTTAACGTCCTCTACAACCCTGAATTTTTTGAGAATTTAATCTCGCGAAAAATTGAGATTTGGAATCCCCGATAATATTCGCGGGATCAGATTCCGACGACTTTATCTCCCGAACCATTGGTCCTGGAAGAAAATGACCCGGAGAATTTTCATCTCTTTTAACGTCCTCTACAACCCTGAATTTTTTCAGAATTTTATCTCGCGAAAAATTGAGATTTGAAATCCCCGATAATATTCGCGGGATCAGATTCCGACGACTTTATCTCCCGAACCATTGGTCCTGGAAAAAAATGACCCAATGAATTTTCATCTCTTTTAACGTCCTCTACAACCCTGAATTTTTTCAGAATTTTATCCCGCGAAAAATTGAGATTTGGAATTCCCGATAATATTCGCGGGATCAGATTCCGACAACTTTATCTCCCGAACCATTAGTCCTGGAAAAAAATGACCCAATAAATTTTCATCTCTTTCAACGTCCTCTACAACCCTGAATTTTTTCAGAATCTTATCTTGCGAAAAATTGCGAATTTGAATCCTCGATAATATTCGGGGAATCAGATTCGGACGACTTTATCTCCCGAACCATTGGTCCTGGAAAAAAATGACCCAATGAATTTTCATCTCTTTCAACGTCCTCTACAACTGTGAATTTTTTCAGAATTTCATCTCGCGAAAAATTGAGATTCGGAATCACCGATAATATTCGCGGGATCAGATTCCGACGACCTTATCTCCCGAACCATTGGTCCTGGAAAAAAATGACTTGTTGAAATACTATCTCTTTTAACGTCCTCTACAACCCTGAATTTTTTGAGAATTTTATCTCGCGAAAAATTGAGATTTGGAATCCCCGATAATATTCGCGGGATCAGATTCCGACGACTTTATCTCCCGAACCATTGGTCCTGGAAAAAAATGACCCAATGAATTTTCATCTCTTTCAACGTCCTCTACAACCCTGAATTTTTTCAGAATTTCATCTCGCGAAAAATTGAGATTTGGAATCCCCCATAATATTCGCGGGATCAGATTCCGACGACTTTATCTCCCGAACCATTGGTCCTGGAAAAAAATGACTTGATGAATTATTATCTCTTTTAACGTCCTCTACAACCCTGAATTTTTTGAGAATTTCATCTCGCGAAAAATTGCGATTTGGAATCCCCGATAATATTCGCGGGATCAGATTCCGACCACTTTATCTCCCGAACCATTGGTCCTGGAAAGAAATGACCTGATGAATTTTTATCTCTTTTAACGTCCTCTACAACCCTGAATTTTTTCAGAATTTTATCTCGCGAAAAATTCCGATTTCCGAACTTCGGTAATATTCGCGGGATCAGATTCCGACGACCTTATCTCCCGAACCATTGGTTCTGGAAAAAATCGACCCCTGAATTTTCATCTCTTTTAACGTCCTCTACAACCCTGAATTTTTTCAGAATTTTATCTCGCGAAAAATTGCGATTTTGAATCCCCGATAATATTCGGGGAATCAGATTCGGACGACTTTATCTCCCGAACCATTGGTCCTGGAAAAAAATGACCCAATGAATTTCCATTTCTTTCAACGTCCTCTACAACCCTGAATTATTTCATAATTTTATCCCGCGAAAAATTCCGATTTTGATTTCACCATAATATTCGGGGAATCAGATTCGGACGACTTTATCTCCCGAACCATTGGTCCTGGAAAAAAATGACCCAATGAATTTCCATTTCTTTCAACGTCCTCTACAACCCTGAATTATTTCATAATTTTATCCCGCGAAAAATTCCGATTTTGATTTCACCATAATATTCGGGGAATCAGATTCGGACGACTTTATCTCCCGAACCATTGGTCCTGGAAAAAAATGACCCGATGAATTTTCATCTCTTCCAACGTCCTCTACAACCCTGAATTTTTTCAGAATTTTATCTCGCGAAAAATTGCGATTTGGAATCCCCGATAATATTCGCGGGATCAGATTCCGACGACTTTATCTCCAGAACCATTGGTCCTGGAAAAAAATGACCCATTGAATTTTCATCTCTTTTAACGTCCTCTAGCACCCTGAATTTTTTCAGAATTTTATCTCGCGAAAAATTCCGATTTTGATTTCACCATAATATTTGGGAAATCAGATTCGGACGACTTTATCTCCCGAACCATTGGTCCTGGAAAAAAATGACCTGATGAATTTTCATATCTTTTAACGTCCTCTACAACTCTGAATTTTTTCAGAATTTTATCTCGCGAAAAATTGCGGTTTCCGAACTTGTATAATATTCGCGTGATCAGATTCGGACGACTTTATCTCCCGAACCATTGGTCCTGGAAAAAAATGACCCATTGAATTTTCATCTCTTTTAACGTCCTCTACAACCCTGAATTTTTTCAGAATTTTATCTCGCGAAAAATTGAGATTTGGAATCCCCGATAATATTCGCGGGATCAGATTCCGACCACTTTATCTCCCGAACCATTGGTCCTGGAAAAAAATGACTTGTTGAATTATTATCTCTTTTAACGTCCTCTACAACACTGAATTTTTTCAGAATTTTATCTCGCGAAAAATTGAGATTTGGAATCCCCGATAATATTCGCGGGATCAGATTCCGACCACTTTATCTCCCGAACCATTGGTCCTGGAAAGAAATGACCCGATGAATTTTCATCTCTTTTAACGTCCTCTACAACCCTGATTTTTTTCAGAATTTTATTTCGCGAAAAATTGAGATTTGCAATCCCCGATAATATTCGCGGGATCAGATTCCGACGACTTTATCTCCCGAACCATTGGTCCTGGAAAAAAATGACCCATTGAATTTTCATCTCTTTTAACGTCCTCTACAACCCTGATTTTTTTCAGAATTTTGTCTCGCGAAAAATTGCGATTCCCGAACTTCCGTGATATTCGCGGGATCAGATTCGGACGACCTTATCTCCCGAACATTGGTCCTGGAAAAAAATGACCCAATGAATTTTCATCTCTTTTAACGTCCTCTACAACTCCGAATTTTTTCAGAATTTTATCTCGCGAAAAATTGAGATTCGGAATCCCCGATAATATTCGCGGGATCAGATTCCGACGACTTTATCTCCCGAACCATTGGTCCTGGAAAAAAATGACTTGATGAATTATTATCTCTTTCAACGTCCTCTACAACCCTGAATTTTTTCAGAATTTTATCTCGCGAAAAATTGCGATTTTGCATCATCGATAATATTCGGGGAATCAGATTCGGACGACTTTATCTCCAGAACCATTGGTCCTGGAAAAAAATGACCCATTGAATTTTCATCTCTTTTAACGTCCTCTACAACCCTGAATTTTTTCAGAATTTTATCTCCCGAAAAATTGCGGTTTCCGAACTTGCATAATATTCGCGGGATCAGATTCGGACGACTTTATCTCCCGAACCATTGGTCCTGGAAAAAAATGACCCGATGAATTTTCATCTCTCTTAACGTCCTCTACAACCCTGAATTTTTTCAGAATTTTATCTCGCGAAAAATCGCGATTCCCGAACTTCCGTAATATTCGCGGGATCAGATTCGGACGACCTTATCTCCCGAACCATTGGTCCTGGAAAAAAATGACCCAATGAATTTTCATCTCTTTTAACGTCCTCTACAACTCTGAATTTTTTCAGAATTTTATCTCGCGAAAAATTGAGATTCGGAATCCCCGATAATATTCGCGGGATCAGATTCCGACGACTTCATCTCCCGAACCATTGGTCCTGGAAAAAAATGACTTGATGAATTATTATCTCTTTTAACGTCCTCTACAACCCTGAATTTTCTCAGAATTTCATCTCGCGAAAAATTGAGATTTGGAATCCCCCATAATATTCGCGGGATCAGATTCCGACGACTTCATCTCCCGAACCATTGGTCCTGGAAAAAAATGACTTGATGAATTATTATCTCTTTTAACGTCCTCTACAACCCTGAATTTTTTGAGAATTTAATCTCGCGAAAAATTGAGATTTGGAATCCCCGATAATATTCGCGGGATCAGATTCCGACGACTTTATCTCCCGAACCATTGGTCCTGGAAGAAAATGACCCGAAGAATTTTCATCTCTTTTAACGTCCTCTACAACCCTGAATTTTTTCAGAATTTTATCTCGCGAAAAATTGAGATTTGAAATCCCCGATAATATTCGCGGGATCAGATTCCGACGACTTTATCTCCCGAACCATTGGTCCTGGAAAAAAATGACCCAATGAATTTTCATCTCTTTTAACGTCCTCTACAACACTGAATTTTTTCAGAATTTTATCCCGCGAAAAATTGAGATTTGGAATTCCCGATAATATTCGCGGGATCAGATTCCGACAACTTTATCTCCCGAACCATTAGTCCTGGAAAAAAATGACCCAATGAATTTTCATCTCTTCCAACGTCCTCTACAACCCTGAATTTTTTCAGAATTTTATCTCGCGAAAAATTGCGATTTTGTATCCTCGATAATATTCGGGGAATCAGATTCGGACGACTTTGTCTCCCGAACCATTGGTCCTGAAAGAAAATGACCCAATGAATTTTCATCTCCTTTAACGTCCTCTACAACCCTGAATTTTTTCAGAATTTTATTTCGCGAAAAATTGAGATTTGGAATCACCGATAATATTCGCGGGATCAGATTCCGACGACCTTATCTCCCGAACCATTGGTCCTGGAAAAAAATGACCCCATGAATTTTCATCCCTTTTAACGTCCTCTACAGCCCTGAATTTTTTCAGAATTTCATCTCGCGAAAAATTGAGATTTGGAATCCCCCATAATATTCGCGGGATCAGATTCCGACGACTTTATCTCCCGAACCATTGGTCCTGGAAAAAAATGACTTGATGAATTATTATCTCTTTTAACGTCCTCTACAACCCTGAATTTTTTGAGAATTTAATCTCGCGAAAAATTGAGATTTGGAATCCCCGATAATATTCGCGGGATCAGATTCCGACGACTTTATCTCCCGAACCATTGGTCCTGGAAGAAAATGACCCGAAGAATTTTCATCTCTTTTAACGTCCTCTACAACCCTGAATTTTTTCAGAATTTTATCTCGCGAAAAATTGCGATTTCCGAAATTCCGTAATATTCGCTACAACTTTGATAGCGGGAAAGACTTTTGCATGGGAACTCGTTGGTACCTAGTCAACGGGGTACCAGCGCGAGCCTGCAGATGGCGCCACGAGTTTCTGTGATTATGCGTTCAGACTTCATCTCCCGAACCATTGGTCCTGGGGAAAAATGACCCAATAAATTTTCATCTCTTTTGACGTCCTCTACAACCCTGAATTCTTTCAGAATTTTATCTCGCGAAAAATTGCGATTTTGAATCCTCGATAATATTCGGGGAATCAGATTCGGACGACTTTATCTCCCGAACCATTGATCCTGGAAAAAAATGACCCAATGAATTTTCATCTCTTTTAACGTCCTCTACAACTCTGAAATTTTTCAGAATTTTATCTCGCGAAAAATAGAGATTCGGAATCCCCGATAATATTCGCGGGATCAGATTCCGACGACTTTATCTCCCGAACCATTGGTCCTGAAAGAAAATGACCCAATGAATTTTCATCTCTTTCAACGTCCTCTACAACCCTGAATTTTTTGACAATTTTATCTCGCGAAAAATTGAGATTTGGAATCCCCGATAATATTCGCGGGATCAGATTCCGACGACTTTATCTCCCGAACCATTGGTCCTGGAAAAAAATGACCCAATGAATTTTTATCTCTTTTAACGTCCTCTACAACCCTGAATTTTTTCAGAATTTCATCTCGCGAAAAATTGAGATTTGGAATCCCCCATAATATTCGCGGGATCAGATTCCGACGACTTTATCTCCCGAACCATTGGTCCTGGAAAAAAATGACTCGATGAATTATTATCTATTTTAACGTCCTCTACAACCCTGAATTTTTTGAGAATTTAATCTCGCGAAAAATTGAGATTTGGAATCCCCGATAATATTCGCGGGATCAGATTCCGACGACTTTATCTCCCGAACCATTGGTCCTGGAAGAAAATGACCCGGAGAATTTTCATCTCTTTTAACGTCCTCTACAACCCTGAATTTTTTCAGAATTTTATCTCGCGAAAAATTGAGATTTGAAATCCCCGATAATATTCGCGGGATCAGATTCCGACGACTTTATCTCCCGAACCATTGGTCCTGGAAAAAAATGACCCAATGAATTTTCATCTCTTTTAACGTCCTCTACAACCCTGAATTTTTTCAGAATTTTATCCCGCGAAAAATTGAGATTTGGAATTCCCGATAATATTCGCGGGATCAGATTCCGACAACTTTATCTCCCGAACCATTAGTCCTGGAAAAAAATGACCCAATAAATTTTCATCTCTTTCAACGTCCTCTACAACCCTGAATTTTTTCAGAATCTTATCTTGCGAAAAATTGCGAATTTGAATCCTCGATAATATTCGGGGAATCAGATTCGGACGACTTTATCTCCCGAACCATTGGTCCTGGAAAAAAATGACCCAATGAATCTTCATCTCTTTCAACGTCCTCTACAACTGTGAATTTTTTCAGAATTTCATCTCGCGAAAAATTGAGATTCGGAATCACCGATAATATTCGCGGGATCAGATTCCGACGACCTTATCTCCCGAACCATTGGTCCTGGAAAAAAATGACTTGTTGAAATACTATCTCTTTTAACGTCCTCTACAACCCTGAATTTTTTGAGAATTTTATCTCGCGAAAAATTGAGATTTGGAATCCCCGATAATATTCGCGGGATCAGATTCCGACGACTTTATCTCCCGAACCATTGGTCCTGGAAAAAAATGACCCAATGAATTTTCATCTCTTTCAACGTCCTCTACAACCCTGAATTTTTTCAGAATTTCATCTCGCGAAAAATTGAGATTTGGAATCCCCCATAATATTCGGGGAATCAGATTCGGACGACTTTATCTCCCGAACCATTGGTCCTGGAGGAAAATGACCCGATGAATTTTCATCTTTTTTAACGTCCTCTACAACCCTGAATTTTTTCAGAATTTTATCTCGCGAAAAATTCCGATTTTGATTTCACCATAATATTCGGGGAATCAGATTCGGACGACTTTATCTCCCGAACCATTGGTCCTGAAAAAAAATGACCCAATGAATTTTCATCTCTTTTAACGTCCTCTACAACCCTGAATTTTTTCAGAATTTTATCTCCCGACAAATTGCGGTTTCCGAACTTGCATAATATTCGCGGGATCAGATTCGGACGACTTTATCTCCCGAACCATTGGTCCTGGAAAAAAATGACCCGATGAATTTTCATCTCTCTTAACGTCCTCTACAACCCTGAATTTTTTCAGAATTTTATCTCGCGAAAAATCGCGATTCCCGAACTTCCGTAATATTCGCGGGATCAGATTCGGACGACCTTATCTCCCGAACCATTGGTCCTGGAAAAAAATGACCCAATGAATTTTCATCTCTTTTAACGTCCTCTACAACTCTGAATTTTTTCAGAATTTTATCTCGCGAAAAATTGAGATTCGGAATCCCCGATAATATTCGCGGGATCAGATTCCGACGACTTCATCTCCCGAACCATTGGTCCTGGAAAAAAATGACTTGATGAATTATTATCTCTTTTAACGTCCTCTACAACCCTGAATTTTCTCAGAATTTCATCTCGCGAAAAATTGAGATTTGGAATCCCCCATAATATTCGCGGGATCAGATTCCGACGACTTCATCTCCCGAACCATTGGTCCTGGAAAAAAATGACTTGATGAATTATTATCTCTCTTAACGTCCTCTACAACCCTGAATTTTTTGAGAATTTAATCTCGCGAAAAATTGAGATTTGGAATCCCCGATAATATTCGCGGGATCAGATTCCGACGACTTTATCTCCCGAACCATTGGTCCTGGAAGAAAATGACCCGAAGAATTTTCATCTCTTTTAACGTCCTCTACAACCCTGAATTTTTTCAGAATTTCATCTCGCGAAAAATTGTGATTTGGAATCCCCGATAATATTCGCGGGATCAGATTCCGACGATTTCATCTCCCGAACTATTGGTCCTGGAGGAAAATGACCCGATGAATTTTCATCTCTTTTAACGTCCTCTACAACCCTGAATTTTTCCAGAATTTTATCTCGCGAAAAATTCCGATTTTGATTTCACCATAATATTCGGGGAATCAGATTCGGACGACTTTATCTCCCGAACCATTGGTCCTGGAAAAAAATGACCCAATGAATTTTCATCTCTTTTAACGTCCTCTACAACCCTGAATTTTTTGAGAATTTAATCTCGCGAAAAATTGAGATTTGGAATCCCCGATAATATTCGCGGGATCAGATTCCGACGACTTTATCTCCCGAACCATTGGTCCTGGAAGAAAATGACCCGGAGAATTTTCATCTCTTTTAACGTCCTCTACAACCCTGAATTTTTTCAGAATTTTATCTCGCGAAAAATTGAGATTTGAAATCCCCGATAATATTCGCGGGATCAGATTCCGACGACTTTATCTCCCGAACCATTGGTCCTGGAAAAAAATGACCCAATGAATTTTCATCTCTTTTAACGTCCTCTACAACCCTGAATTTTTTCAGAATTTTATCCCGCGAAAAATTGAGATTTGGAATTCCCGATAATATTCGCGGGATCAGATTCCGACAACTTTATCTCCCGAACCATTAGTCCTGGAAAAAAATGACCCAATAAATTTTCATCTCTTTCAACGTCCTCTACAACCCTGAATTTTTTCAGAATCTTATCTTGCGAAAAATTGCGAATTTGAATCCTCGATAATATTCGGGGAATCAGATTCGGACGACTTTATCTCCCGAACCATTGGTCCTGGAAAAAAATGACCCAATGAATTTTCATCTCTTTCAACGTCCTCTACAACTGTGAATTTTTTCAGAATTTCATCTCGCGAAAAATTGAGATTCGGAATCACCGATAATATTCGCGGGATCAGATTCCGACGACCTTATCTCCCGAACCATTGGTCCTGGAAAAAAATGACTTGTTGAAATACTATCTCTTTTAACGTCCTCTACAACCCTGAATTTTTTGAGAATTTTATCTCGCGAAAAATTGAGATTTGGAATCCCCGATAATATTCGCGGGATCAGATTCCGACGACTTTATCTCCCGAACCATTGGTCCTGGAAAAAAATGACCCAATGAATTTTCATTTCTTTAAACGTCCTCTACAACCCTGAATTTTTTCAGAATTTCATCTCGCGAAAAATTGAGATTTGGAATCCCCCATAATATTCGCGGGATCAGATTCCGACGACTTTATCTCCCGAACCATTGGTCCTGGAAAAAAATGACTTGATGAATTATTATCTCTTTTAACGTCCTCTACAACCCTGAATTTTTTGAGAATTTCGTCTCGCGAAAAATTGCGATTTGGAATCCCCGATAATATTCGCGGGATCAGATTCCGACCACTTTATCTCCCGAACCATTGGTCCTGGAAAGAAATGACCCGATGAATTTTTATCTCTTTTAACGTCCTCTACAACCCTGAATTTTTTCAGAATTTTATCTCGCGAAAAATTCCGATTTCCGAACTTCGGTAATATTCGCGGGATCAGATTCCGACGACCTTATCTTCCGAACCATTGGTTCTGGAAAAAATCGACCCCTGAATTTTCATCTCTTTTAACGTCCTCTACAACCCTGAATTTTTTCAGAATTTTATCTCGCGAAAAATTGCGATTTTGAATCCCCGATAATATTCGGGGAATCAGATTCGGACGACTTTATCTCCCGAACCATTGGTCCTGGAAAAAAATGACCCAATGAATTTCCATTTCTTTCAACGTCCTCTACAACCCTGAATTATTTCATAATTTTATCCCGCGAAAAATTCCGATTTTGATTTCACCATAATATTCGGGGAATCAGATTCGGACGACTTTATCTCCCGAACCATTGGTCCTGGAAAAAAATGACCCAATGAATTTCCATTTCTTTCAACGTCCTCTACAACCCTGAATTATTTCATAATTTTATCCCGCGAAAAATTCCGATTTTGATTTCACCATAATATTCGGGGAATCAGATTCGGACGACTTTATCTCCCGAACCATTGGTCCTGGAAAAAAATGACCCGATGAATTTTCATCTCTTCCAACGTCCTCTACAACCCTGAATTTTTTCAGAATTTTATCTCGCGAAAAATTGCGATTTGGAATCCCCGATAATATTCGCGGGATCAGATTCCGACGATTTCATCTCCCGAACTATTGGTCCTGGAGGAAAATGACCCGATGAATTTTCATCTCTTTTAACGTCCTCTACAACCCTGAATTTTTCCAGAATTTTATCTCGCGAAAAATTCCGATTTTGATTTCACCATAATATTCGGGGAATCAGATTCGGACGACTTTATCTCCCGAACCATTGGTCCTGGAAAAAAATGACCCAATGAATTTTCATCTCTTTTAACGTCCTCTACAACCCTGAATTTTTTCAGAATTTTATCTCGCGAAAAATTCCGATTTCCGAACTTCCGTAATATTCGCGGGATCAGATTCCGACGACTTCATCTCCCGAACCATTGGTCCTGGGAAAAAATGACCCAATAAATTTTCATCTCTTTTAACGTCCTCTACAACCCTGAATTTTTTCAGAATTTTATCTCGCGAAAAATTGCGATTTTGCATCATCGATAATATTCGGGGAATCAGATTCGGACGACTTTATCTCCAGAACCATTGGTCCTGGAAAAAAATGACCCATTGAATTTTCATCTCTTTTAACGTCCTCTAGCACCCTGAATTTTTTCAGAATTTTATCTCGCGAAAAATTCCGATTTTGATTTCACCATAATATTTGGGGAATCAGATTCGGACGACTTTATCTCCCGAACCATTGGTCCTGGAAAAAAATGACCTGATGAATTTTCATATCTTTTAACGTCCTCTACAACTCTGAATTTTTTCAGAATTTTATCTCGCGAAAAATTGCGGTTTCCGAACTTGTATAATATTCGCGTGATCAGATTCGGACGACTTTATCTCCCGAACCATTGGTCCTGGAAAAAAATGACCCATTGAATTTTCATCTCTTTTAACGTCCTCTACAACCCTGAATTTTTTCAGAATTTTATCTCGCGAAAAATTGAGATTTGGAATCCCCGATAATATTCGCGGGATCAGATTCCGACCACTTTATCTCCCGAACCATTGGTCCTGGAAAAAAATGACTTGTTGAATTATTATCTCTTTTAACGTCCTCTACAACCCTGAATTTTTTCAGAATTTCATCTCGCGAAAAATTGAGATTTGGAATCCCCGATAATATTCGCGGGATCAGATTCCGACCACTTTATCTCCCGAACCATTGGTCCTGGAAAGAAATGACCCGATGAATTTTCATCTCTTTTAACGTCCTCTACAACCCTGATTTTTTTCAGAATTTTATCTCGCGAAAAATTCCGATTTCCGAACTTCGGTAATATTCGCGGGATCAGATTCCGACGACCTTATCTTCCGAACCATTGGTTCTGGAAAAAATCGACCCCTGAATTTTCATCTCTTTTAACGTCCTCTACAACCCTGAATTTTTTCAGAATTTTATCTCGCGAAAAATTGCGATTTTGAATCCCCGATAATATTCGGGGAATCAGATTCGGACGACTTTATCTCCCGAACCATTGGTCCTGGAAAAAAATGACCCAATGAATTTCCATTTCTTTCAACGTCCTCTACAACCCTGAATTATTTCATAATTTTATCCCGCGAAAAATTCCGATTTTGATTTCACCATAATATTCGGGGAATCAGATTCGGACGACTTTATCTCCCGAACCATTGGTCCTGGAAAAAAATGACCCAATGAATTTCCATTTCTTTCAACGTCCTCTACAACCCTGAATTATTTCATAATTTTATCCCGCGAAAAATTCCGATTTTGATTTCACCATAATATTCGGGGAATCAGATTCGGACGACTTTATCTCCCGAACCATTGGTCCTGGAAAAAAATGACCCGATGAATTTTCATCTCTTCCAACGTCCTCTACAACCCTGAATTTTTTCAGAATTTTATCTCGCGAAAAATTGCGATTTGGAATCCCCGATAATATTCGCGGGATCAGATTCCGACGATTTCATCTCCCGAACTATTGGTCCTGGAGGAAAATGACCCGATGAATTTTCATCTCTTTTAACGTCCTCTACAACCCTGAATTTTTCCAGAATTTTATCTCGCGAAAAATTCCGATTTTGATTTCACCATAATATTCGGGGAATCAGATTCGGACGACTTTATCTCCCGAACCATTGGTCCTGGAAAAAAATGACCCAATGAATTTTCATCTCTTTTAACGTCCTCTACAACCCTGAATTTTTTCAGAATTTTATCTCGCGAAAAATTCCGATTTCCGAACTTCCGTAATATTCGCGGGATCAGATTCCGACGACTTCATCTCCCGAACCATTGGTCCTGGGAAAAAATGACCCAATAAATTTTCATCTCTTTTAACGTCCTCTACAACCCTGAATTTTTTCAGAATTTTATCTCGCGAAAAATTGCGATTTTGCATCATCGATAATATTCGGGGAATCAGATTCGGACGACTTTATCTCCAGAACCATTAGTCCTGGAAAAAAATGACCCATTGAATTTTCATCTCTTTTAACGTCCTCTAGCACCCTGAATTTTTTCAGAATTTTATCTCGCGAAAAATTCCGATTTTGATTTCACCATAATATTTGGGGAATCAGATTCGGACGACTTTATCTCCCGAACCATTGGTCCTGGAAAAAAATGACCTGATGAATTTTCATATCTTTTAACGTCCTCTACAACTCTGAATTTTTTCAGAATTTTATCTCGCGAAAAATTGCGGTTTCCGAACTTGTATAATATTCGCGTGATCAGATTCGGACGACTTTATCTCCCGAACCATTGGTCCTGGAAAAAAATGACCCATTGAATTTTCATCTCTTTTAACGTCCTCTACAACCCTGAATTTTTTCAGAATTTTATCTCGCGAAAAATTGAGATTTGGAATCCCCGATAATATTCGCGGGATCAGATTCCGACCACTTTATCTCCCGAACCATTGGTCCTGGAAAAAAATGACTTGTTGAATTATTATCTCTTTTAACGTCCTCTACAACCCTGAATTTTTTCAGAATTTCATCTCGCGAAAAATTGAGATTTGGAATCCCCGATAATATTCGCGGGATCAGATTCCGACCACTTTATCTCCCGAACCATTGGTCCTGGAAAGAAATGACCCGATGAATTTTCATCTCTTTTAACGTCCTCTACAACCCTGATTTTTTTCAGAATTTTATTTCGCGAAAAATTGAGATTTGCAATCCCCGATAATATTCGCGGGATCAGATTCCGACGACTTTATCTCCCGAACCATTGGTCCTGGAAAAAAATGACCCATTGAATTTTCATCTCTTTTAACGTCCTCTACAACCCTGATTTTTTTCAGAATTTTGTCTCGCGAAAAATTGCGATTCCCGAACTTCCGTGATATTCGCGGGATCAGATTCGGACGACCTTATCTCCCGAACATTGGTCCTGGAAAAAAATGACCCAATGAATTTTCATCTCTTTTAACGTCCTCTACAACTCTGAATTTTTTCAGAATTTTATCTCGCGAAAAATTGAGATTCGGAATCCCCGATAATATTCGCGGGATCAGATTCCGACGACTTTATCTCCCGAACCATTGGTCCTGGAAAAAAATGACTTGATGAATTATTATCTCTTTCAACGTCCTCTACAACCCTGAATTTTTTCAGAATTTTATCTCGCGAAAAATTGCGATTTTGCATCATCGATAATATTCGGGGAATCAGATTCGGACGACTTTATCTCCAGAACCATTGGTCCTGGAAAAAAATGACCCATTGAATTTTCATCTCTTTTAACGTCCTCTACAACCCTGAATTTTTTCAGAATTTTATCTCGCCAAAAATTGCGATTTTGAATCCTCGATAATATTCGGGGAATCAGATTCGGACGACTTTATCTCCCGAACCATTGGTCCTGGAGAAAAATGACCCGATGAATTTTCATCTCTTTTAACGTCCTCTACAACCCTGAATTTTTTCAGAATTTTATCTCGCGAAAAATTGCGATTTTGCATCTTCGATAATATTCGGGGAATCAGATTCGGACGACTTTATCTCCCGAACCATTGGTCCTGGGAAAAAATGACCCGATGAATTTTCATCTCTTTTAACGTCCTCTACAACCCTGAATTTTTTTAGAATTTTATTTCGCGAGAAATTGAGATTTGGAATCCCCGATAATATTCGCGGGATCAGATTCCGACGACTTTATCTCCCGAACCATTGGTACTGGAAAAAAATGACCCAATGAATTTTCATCTCTTTCAACGTCCTCTACAACCCTGAATTTTTTAAGAATTTTATCTCGCGAAAAATTCCGATTTTGATTTCACCATAATATTCGGGGAATCAGATTCGGACGACTTTATCTCCCGAACCATTGGTCCTGGAAAAAAATGACCCAATGAATTTACATCTCTTTTAACGTCCTCTACAACCCTGAATTTTTTCAGAATTTTATCTCGCGAAAAATTGCGGTTTTGAATCCTCGATAATATTCGGGGAATCAGATTCGGACGACTCTATCTCCCGAACCATTGGTCCTGGAGAAAAATGACCCGTTGAATTTTCATCTCTTTTAACGTCCTCTACAACCCTGAATTTGTTCAGAATTTTATCTCGCGAAAAATTCCGATTTCCGAACTTCCGTAATATTCGCGGGATCAGATTCCGACGACTTCATCTCCCGAACCATTGGTCCTGGGAAAAAATGACACAATAAATTTCCATCTCTTTTAACGTCCTCTACAACCTTGAATTTTTTCAGAATTTTATCTCGCGAAAAATTCCGATTTGGATTTCACCATAATATTCGGGGAATCAGATTCGGACGACTTTATCTCCCGAATCATTGGTCCTGGGAAAAAATAACCCAATAAATTTCCATCTCTTTTAACGTCCTCTACAACCCTGAATTTTTTCAGAATTTTATCTCGCGAAAAATTCCGATTTTGATTTCACCATAATATTCGGGGAATCAGATTCGGACGACTTTATCTCCCGAACCATTGGTCCTGGAAAAAAATGACCCGATGAATTTTTATCTCTTTTAACGTCCTCTACAACCCTGAATTTTTTCAGAATTTTATCTCGCGAAAAATTGCGATTTTGAATCCTCGATAATATTCGGGGAATCAGATTCGGACGACTTTATCTCCCGAACCATTGGTCCTGGAAAAAACGACCCAATGAATTTTTATCTCTCCGAACGTCCTCTACAACCCTGAATTTTTTCAGAATTTTATCTCGCGGAAAATTGCGATTTCCGATTTTCCGTAATATTCGCCGGATCAGATTCGGACGACTTTATCTCCCGAACCATTGGTCCTGGAAAAAAATGACCCAATGAATTTACATCTCTTTTAACGTCCTCTACAACCCTGAATTATTTCAGAATTTTATCTCGCGAAAAATTCCGATTTTGATTTCACCATACTATTCGGGGAATCAGATTCGGACGACTTTATCTCCCGAACCATTGGTCCTGGAAAAAAATGACCCAATGAATTTTCATCTCTTTTAACGTCCTCTACAACCCTGAATTTTTTCAGAATTTTATCTCGCGAAAAATTCCGATTTCCGAACTTCCGTAATATTCGCGGGATCAGATTCCGACGACTTCATCTCCCGAACCATTGGTCCTGGGAAAAAATGACCCAATAAATTTTCATCTCTTTTAACGTCCTCTACAACCCTGAATTTTTTCAGAATTTTATCTCGCGAAAAATTCCGATTTTGATTTCACCATAATATTCGGGGAATCAGATTCGGACGACTTTATCTCCCGAACCATTGGTCCTGGAAAAAAATGACCCGATGAATTTTCATCTCTTTTAACGTCCTCTACAACCCTGATTTTTTTCAGAATTTTATCTCGCGAAAAATTGCGATTTTGAATCCTCGATAATATTCGGGGAATCAGATTCGGACGACTTTATCTCCCGAACCATTGGTCCTGGAGGAAAATGACCCGATGAATTTTCATCTCTTTTAACGTCCTCTACAACCCTGAATTTTTTCAGAATTTTATCTCGCGCAAAATTGCGATTTTGAATCCTCGATAATATTCGGGGAATCAGATTCGGACGACTTTATCTCCCGAACCATTGGTCCTGGAAAATAATGACCTGATGAATTTTCATCTCTTTTAACGTCCTCTACAACCCTGAATTTTTTCAGAATTTTATCTCGCGAAAAATTGCGATTTTGAATCCTCGATAATATTCGGGGAATCAGATTCGGACGACTTTATCTCCCGAACCATTGGTCCTGGAGAAAAATGACCCGATGAATTTTCATCTCTTTTAACGTCCTCTACAACCCTGAATTTTTTCAGAATCTTATCTCGCGAAAAATTGCGATTTTGAATCCTCGATAATATTCGGGGAATCAGATTCGGACGACTCTATCTCCCGAACCATTGGTCCTGGAAAAAAATGACCCAATGAATTTTTATCTCTCCGAACGTCCTCTACAACCCTGAATTTTTTCAGAATTTCATCTTGCGAAAAATCGCGATTTTGAATCCTCGATAATATTCGGGGAATCAGATTCGGACGACTTTATCTCCCGAACCATTGGTCCTGGAAAAAAATGACCCAATGAATTTTCATCTCTTTTAACGTCCTCTACAACCCTGAATTTTTTCAGAATCTTATCTCGCGAAAAATTGCGATTTTGAATCCTGGATAATATTCGGGGAATTAGATTCGGACGACTTTATCTCCCGAACCATTGGTCCTGGAAAAAAATCATCGAATGAATTTTCATCTCTTTCAACGTCCTCTACAACCTTGAATTTTTTCAGAATTTTATCTCGCGGAAAATTGCGATTTCCGAACTTGCATAATATTCGCGGGATCAGATTCGGACGACTTTCACTCCCGAACCGTTGGTCCAGGAAAAAAGACACCGGATGAATCTCCATCTCTTTTAATGTCCTCTACAACTCTGAATTTTTTCAGAATTGATTTCGAAAATATTTGCGATTTTGGATCTCTGAAAATATTTGCGGGATCAGATACCGACGACTCTATCTCTCGAACCGTTGGTCCAGGAAATGATCGACTACTTAATAAGACTCTATATCCTATTTAATGCTGCAAGCTGCCGCAACAGCTGAATCGAGTTGCCGCAGCAGCGGCCGCAAGCTGCCAAAGGCGGCCACAAGCTGCTGATGTTGCAAGCTGCCAGAGGCTGCCACAAGCAGCTGATGTCGCAACGGGCAATGGCAGCCGCCGCAGCGGATTCTGCGAGCCCTGACAAGCTGCCGCGGCAGCTGCCGCAGGTGGCCGCAAGCTGCCAGAGGTTGCCACAAGCGGCTGATGTCGCAACGGGCCGTTGCGGTTGCTGCAGCAGATTCCGCGAGCCCTGGCAAGCTGCCTCAAGCTGCCAGCGGTTGCCACAAGCGGCTGATGTCGCAACGGGCCGTGGCAGCTGCCGCAGCAGATTCCGCGAGCCCTGGCAAGCTGCCTCAAGCTGCCAGAGGTTGCCACAAGCGGCTGATGTCGCAACGGGCCGTTGCGGTTGCCGCAGCAGATTCCGCGAGCCCTGGCAAGCTGCAGCAAGCTGCCAGCGGTTGCTACAAGCGGCTGATGTCGCAACGGGCCGTGGCAGCTGCCGCAACAGATTCCGTGAGCCCTGGCAAGCTGCCGCAGCAGCTGCCGCAAGCTGCCAGAGGTTGCCACAAGCGGCTGATGTCGCAACGGGCCATGGCAGCTGCCGCAGCAGATTCCGCGAACGCTTCCAAGCCGCCGCGGCAGCTGCCGCAAGCTGCCGGAGGGCGGCCACAAGCGGCTGATGTCGCAACGGGCCGTGGCAGCTGCCGCAGCAGATTCCGCGAGCCCTGTCAAGCTGCCAGAGGTTGCCACAAGCGGCTGATGTCGCAACGGGCCACGGCAGCTGCTGCAGCAGATTCCGCGAGCCCTGACAAGCTGCCGCGGCAGATTTTGCGAGCCCTGCCAAGCTGCCGCGGCAGCTGCCGCAGGCTGCCACAAGCGGCTGATGTCGCAACGGGCCGTGGCAGCTGCCGCAGCAGATTCCGCGAGCCCTGACAAGCAGCCGCGGCAGCTGCCGCAGGCTGCCGCAAGCTGCCGGATGCCGCCACAAGCAGCTGATGTCGCAACGGGCCAAATAGTGTCAATTAGGTCAGGATTTCGCAATTCCTGACCCAATTAGGTCCGGATTTCGGAATTCCTGACCTAATTAGGTCAGGATTTCGCGATTCTTAACTCAAATAGGTCAGGATTTCGAAATTCCCAACCCAATCAGCTCAGGATTTCGCGATTCCTAACCCATTTAGGTCAGGATTTCATGATTTCTAACCCAATCAGGTCAGGATCTCGCGATTCCCAACCCTATTAGGTCAGGAATTTCGAAATGACCTGTTCCTGACACAATTAGGTGAGGAAATCGCAATTCCTAATCTAACCTAACCTAAGTAGAACGATCTCGAAAAATTCTCTTCTAACCTAACCGATTGCGGTCAGGATAGCGATCAGGATTGCGGTCAGGATTTCGGTCAGGATTGCAGTCAGGATTTCGGTCAGGATTGCGGTCAGGATTTCGGTCACGAATGCGGTGAGGATTGCGGTCAGGAATGCGGTCAGAATTTCGGTCGGAATTTCGGTCACGATTTCGGTCAGGAATGCTTCGGTCAGCTTCGGTCAGGAATGCTTCGGTCAGGATTGCGGTCAGGAATGTTTCGGTCAGGATTGGGGTCAGGAATGCTTCAGTCAGGATTGCGGTCAGGAATGCGGTCAGGAATGCTTCGGTCAGCTTCGGTCAGGAACGCTTCAGTCAGCTTCGGTCAGGAATGCTTCGGTCAGGAATGCTTCGGTCAGGAATGCTTCGGTCAGGAATGCTTCGGTCAGGAATGCTTCGGTCAGGAATGCTTCGGTCAGGAATGCTTCGGTCAGGAATGCATCGGTCAGGAATGCTTCGGTCAGGAATGCTCGGTCAGGAATGCTCGGTCAGGAATGCTTCGGTCAGGATTGCTCCGGTCAGGAATGCTTCGGTCAGCTTCGGTCAGGAACGCTTCGGTCAGCTTCGGTCAGGAATGCTTCGGTCAGGATTGCTCCGGTCAGGAATGCTTCGGTCAGCTTCGGTCAGGAACGCTTCGGTCAGCTTCGGTCAGGAATGCTTCGGTCAGGAATGCTTCGGTCAGGAATGCTTCGGTCAGGAATGCTTCGGTCAGGAATGCTTCGGTCAGGATTGCGGTCAGGAATGCTTCGGTCAGGATTTCGGTCAGGAATGCTTCGGTCAGAAATGCTTCGG